>NHNW01000070.1:0-182079 GCA_002786025.1 Zasmidium citrigriseum
GGTAGAACCGACGGGATGCACGAGCAGTGCTGCCACTTTGATTGCTTCACTCATCGGTGTAGTCGATATTCAATCCTCCGTCGCAAAGGGGACAGTTGAGCAGATCCGCAGAACATGGTAATGGCTTTTGAGTTCACCTTTGCACGTGGCGGGATATGCTTGTTCAAAAGCTTGATCCGACTTCCATCGATCCAGCTCTGCGCAAGTCAGCCGCAGCAGGCGCTTTCGAGCGGTGGCTCAAAATCGCAGATCCCACTCTGGAGAGCACTTGGATGGACCGGCAGGGGCCAAAGCGAGGTGCGACTTTGTAGGAGGCTCTTCGCCGCTGTGGACTCCCTTCGCTTATGATAACATGCATCGTTCTGGCCCAGAGCGGCTCAAGCATGCGATTCCTGGCGATGGTTCCTCAAATGGTGTGCCAGAGGAGGACGGCGAGTAAGATTGCAGCCAGAACTCAATCGCCTCATTTTGATGACACTGAGCGCTTCGGCGTTGGACCTTTTCGGTCGGTATCGCTCTTTTTGCCCCTCCGGTGTCATTGTCTGCTCATTCTGAACCACAGGTTGTTTCATTGGGCTAGTATTCTCCGTTTGCCATGTTATTGCTTCCGAAATACCATGATAGCTCCTGTTCTTGAGAGTGCCATGCCTTGTAAATGACACGCAAAGGCGGGCGTAGACTTCTTGTGTGCATGCGCCGAAAAAGACCATCTGCTCGGTCGAGGAGAATTAAGTGTATGGATGATCCCCTCCTTGCCCACCACCAACGACTTCTCCGTTCTTGTAACATTCTTTCGGCCTTGCTCTGGTTCTTCGGCCCAAGCTCTTCACGAAACGGAGTCTCTTCCCGTCGATGGCCGTATCTGTCGCTTTGCAGTCGCGTCTTTTGGTGCTTCGATCTACACGATCGAGATTTCGAGGAGAGGATAGCGAGCGATACTTCGCGTGTCGTAGGTGTCGCTGGCGAAGTCACTGGCAACGGCGAAGAAACGCCCTGACCACGTATTCTGTGCTGAATCTGGAGGATGTTGTCAAAATGAAGTTAAGCTGCCTATTTTGCCCTCTCGATGTTTGTCGGCCACGCTCGTGGCGAAGTCAAAGTACGTATCTGTGCCGGAATCTCGAAATGCGCCGCTATTATACGTGTGTGGCCGGGTGATCGGTGGCAGTAGCTGCTTGACGCAGTTCGAGCTGCGGTGGTGGGTATAGTCTTCTGTTCGCTGGTCGGCGTGACACCATACTGAATCGCGTGTTGAGGATGGCAGAACGATGTTCTTATCGCAATGCCGGCAAAGACGGCGCGGCGCGGTGGTGTCTGGTGTATGGCTGCTGAGTGCGAGGATGTCTGATTGACGCGTTGGCATGTCTTTCGATGATATGGATAGGATGGAAGGTGGAAGATGCTGTGTGAGGGTGAGGCCAGGCGGAGTGTAGCGTGGGAAGGAAGCGGCTTCAGGATGGATGCTTGAAGCTCGCCAACAACAACATGGTTGGCATAGTATATGTGAATGGGTTAGGCAGATCCTTGCAGAGAATGTTGAACAAAACGAAGCAAGGTGATCACACATATCTGAGTGGACAGATGCAACAAATGGGCAGTAGACGGTAGACCCGGATCCCGTACCCAGCCATCAACCACCGCAGACACCCCTCCTCCCATCCATGGCATCAAAGACAGCACCTTCCCGCCGGCGAGCCAGCGAGCAATTTCGTCATCACCCGCCCACAGGCGCCTGTCTTAAACATTATATTGTTGAAAAGTTTCACTCACCTCATCATTCAAAGCGCGCTCCCACCAGGTGCGGTGGCTCAGCGGTAAAGCGCAAGCACATCAGGTACGTACAAAACATCGTGATCGTGAAGTCTTTGGCATTGGCACTGGCACTGGCGTGGCATTGGCACACGCAACTCTGGACCTTCTGGACGATAGACCCGATTCAGAGAGCATATCGAAGCTCCGGGCCGCATTCCACTAGTCGATGTGGAGTGTGATTGATTTTTTTGCGCTTCTTCTTGAGGCGAAGTCTTTTTGATATTTGAGGATCCTTGGGGTGGTGTGTGAGGTTCGAACTGAGACCTTGCCGTCGCTGCTGCTGACCTCCTTTTTGGCCTGAGGCGTGCGAATTTCAACGTCACTTTGCAGGTGCGTCCAGCTTCAAGACCAGCGGATGTCTTTCCGACTTCTTTGCCAACACAACTCTTTCCCTTTCTCGTCCTCAGCTCACGTCGAAATGCTCTCTCCCCGGATCATACCTCGCATATCCAGCAAGCACTCATGACAATGTTCAGGGCAGCACGCGAGAACGCGCTGTACCACACTCACCGACTGCGCGTACACCTCCAGAGCCAAGTAACACCTTCGACCCTGGCATTCCGTCACTCACTGCTTCGATGCTGGACTTGGTATTGACGAAGTCGACACCATTTTTGGAGGCGCCGTCTACCCAAGCTCTCCTCGGACCTTCATCCACGAGCTTTGCCGAGAAGCCATCATCAGTCTGCCTTTGGCTATCGCAAAAGAGCCTGACTTCCTCTCAACAGCCTCCGCATACTGTTGAGCTGACAGTGGCACACACCAAGGATTTGTCAACATGCTCGCGCGCCATGCTACCTCTCTCTTCGTGGCCCATTCGCCATTCAAAACAACACAAACTCGTAGCCTGGATTGAGAACAACACCAGCCTTCAAACCTTCAAAGAGTTGAAGACACGGTGGCCGGCTCGCGAGTCAGCTTTGCTTCCCGTCCGCGATCATGAAGACTACGCTCCCAGAGCGATCTCTCAAGAACGAAGCTGTACCTTGACTCGGGATTGCATCTCCCCCGAGACCAGCTGCGCTCGGTATCAGCCCTCTCACGAGCATTCTGTAGGAGAAAGACGAGGCAAGCTGCCCAAGCTGCTGGACCAGTCCATTACAACACTGCACAACCAACAGCCAATTCGTTCAGATGCAGTGTCGAGCCTGGCTCAAGAACAGCTGAGAACGCATGATCAGTTTGCAATGGGGTCTCACTCCAAGGACGAGATGAAGATCGACGAGATTCAGCAGTATTGTCTGGATGCGCTCCCACAGCTTGGCTTTGACCCCAGATGTGGACATCAACTTGAGGGAGAAGTACAAGGACATCATGCACAGATTGCGCGTCAAGCCCGTGTTCCTTCACATAGCCGCCGTCCTGAATGTTCTCTATGAACCAATATTTGCTGGCTCGCCGTACAACACTCGCGACTGATGACCTTCAAGCTTTGCACGTCTACTTTAACAGAGGGTATCGAAACTATTGACACTGCCTCGATGGATGGTCTCTACGACGCAACCACGATGTCTGAGAGAGATCGATGCTGGCATGGTAGAGCACAAGATTTGAAGAGAATCCATATCCATACATGCATGGTATCGCAGCAAATGAAAAGGCTATTTCGCTCCCACTCATCCTCCTCCGGTTGGAGTCAGCTAGCAGCTTCGGATGGTAGGCTCCAGCGTCAAGAAGGTCAGACAATTCACAAATGGATCGACTTGAGCGACTGTGAAGTCTTGTGCTGCCAGTGGTGATGTGCCGAACGATACATGAGCGATACTTTCGGTTCTGATCAAATCTCTGACGCTGATGGATGCCGAGGGGTACTTCCATGCTCGCGCTGTCTGCTATATTGGAAGACCATGATTATCACCAGGAGTATTTGTTGCATTGCCCACATCGCAAGCAAGTCTGTTCTGATCGTTCATGCATTCCACCGCCGCGCCTTCCGCATGCGTCATTTCACATGCTGCCAAGCCGGCCCAAGCGCCACAGCCAGCCAAAACACAGCGTCAGCGACGCTCCAGCTTCTTCTTCTCTCCTCACCACAAACACGGACGCAAAACGCATTGGCGGGGGTATGCTTCCCTTTGACCGCGCGTCCAGCACTTGTAGAGTCCCAGATTGAAAAAGGCGTGATTCTAAGCCTGTGCATCTTCGGTCTTCTGGCCAGGTGGTGTGCGGGCGGCCAGATCGCCGACATTTTTGATTAGGTTGTGTAGATTGGTAGTAGGTATCGCTTCCTGATTCAACGTGTCTCTTCGCTGATTTTCATCATTGTGATATGCGCCTTCCCTCATCGACTTCGTGTCGGCATGGCGTCGCTGCCCTGCCAGGGACCTCGTTACTTCCTCGTCCTCTCCTTGCCTGAACTTCGAGAATTCGCACATCTCCTGCGCCTATACCTCCTGCACAATCCATCGCGCACCATGGCTTGCACTCATTTGCATCTGCGGGAAAATGCAGCTCCGACGTCCCACAGCGCTTGCCGGGACGACGACCGACGATGTTGACGGCTGGCACGAGACGCCCACCTCCAGCGGATCGATAGCAAGCGAGATCAAGACGCTTCTGAGATGGGAAGAAATGACAAAGAGCAGGAGCCACCACGCGGTGGGAGGAATAGCGCAGGGATCGGAGCTGAAGGCGAGAAGCACTTGACGCTGGACAGCAATAGTGGGATATTCGCCAGACGTGCTCCTGTCGCAAGAGAGCAGGCTCCCATGACGGCCGAAAAGAATGATCATTCAGACCTCTTGAGGTCGCCGATCGGATTTTCAAGCCTCCTCCCAGCACCCGTGCTTGGGTTGATAAGTCTGGCGAAAGACTCAAGAACCAATCTTCCGATGGCATGCGACTCTTGCTAGACAACTTGGCGTATGAGTACGCTAGACGGAGAGGGAGAGCATTAAGTTGCATGGACGAGGCCGACGCTATCGAGTCACGCATCCAGACGACCACCAAATGGCGATGACATGAGACAGTCAACATGCACAGCTGTAGTAGAGTGGCATGAGTCAGTCCAAGATTTAGGCACACTGACCCGACCAACAACCCCATCCAGCACGCCGTTCAGCACGCGGTGCAAGAACGCTTGCGTTCGGCTTTCTGCGATCGACCAATCCGGTCAATGGGGCATTGACGGCGAGGACTAGTCCCATGAGCAGCGAGGAACAGATCAGTCCGATCCAGCAGACGCCCGAAAGCTTTTGAGCGTGCAAAATCCTCAACAGAATCATTCGACCGACCTGGCAAGAAGAACGCTCCGCATTCCCTGCCAAACAGCCTTCGACGCTGTTCGAGAGCCCATGCCCTGTACAGAATTCGTGCCGAGCGACTTCATACCCACATCCAAGACCCAAGGTACCAGTCCCAGAAGACACCGCCGTACTTCGCCTCTGGAACCGAACACCTACGGCAACTGATCCAAGGATCCAGACCGGAAAGATTCCACAGTCAATTCGATCAGCATATGTTGAATACGATTTGGTCGTACTTTGCACATCGCGGGTGATGCGAGCGTAATCAGCTGCTCGCAAAACGCCGCCAGGTCCAGAGCTGCTGTGATTCAGACTACGAGGATATCGCCCTTTTCTCAGCACCTGCAATGGATTCGATGACGACAATGATTATGCGACTTGCCTGGTCGAATCTGCAATGTCCAGTGCTCGTACTCTCGGTTTCAGCCTCCAACCAATCGCTCCCAGACGCCGAAGAGCTATCAGCCAGCTCAGAATCGAGATCGAAGTGATGCAGTGGGCGATACAACAGCCCTGCCTCACTCCGTGCTCCAGCAAGAGTCTTTTGCGGCCAGCGTAGGACAGCATGCGGGGCGACTCATTGCATTGCATCACACTGTCGGGAATGGAGCATGACGGAGGCAGCAGTGGACTCGATATCTTACTGACGCTTCTGTCTAGACTGCCATCCTCAGAGCTGCCTTTTCGAGACTTTCGATACATTGGAGACATACCAAGGCCACAGAGAGACCGCGGAATCCATTAACCCACCCTACCGTCAACTATATCGCACCAGCTTGTCACAATCCCATCTGATTCCTTGCGCAGTGAACGTCCGCTGGCGACCCGGAGCGAATCTTCGGCCAAAAGCTCCGCTCCAAGGAGTGCCCTTCGCCGGATGTGAGCAACGGTCTTCATCGAAACACTTTCCGCCTGGTCACGGCATCGGGTACATACCACTGCCGCAACTCGAGAAGATGTGCATTGTGCTGTACACTAGCAGAGCGCTTCGCCAAGCCATATCGATGAACAAGGTTTTCCACCACAACCAGGCTCCATCCCAGCAGAAAGGTTGCTTCTAATTTTGAAACACTCATCATCCCTGCGCACATCCGCATCCTCCGCGCTAGAATCGTGCATCTGTTTCAGGATTTTCGACTTCATCGAAGACGCTTAGATGTCGACCAGCCAGTCATCACCAACATACCGCCGGACGAATAGCAGCAACCTTCGAGAGCCTGGAGCATAAGCCGGACCGATGTCAATCTATTCCGAGCAGAGTTCATACCAGCATTAGCCACGTGGAGAGCGAAGAAGGACAGCGATTGGTGAAAGGCTCCGGGATTCCGACCAGGTGTGTTGGTTCTGGCCGATCGACTGGCTCTCGCAAACGGCCGAAAGCGAGTCGTGACATCGAAGACTCTTACTCCTTTATGCTGGCACCATTCAAGACGGTCCATGGCGCACGCGGACTCCATGGACGGACAACCGCGCTAATGCCATTGAGCACCGCATGCCCAGCACTGATCAAAATCAACCAATGCGAGGAGTCCGACGACGAGAGCGAACTTGCTTCTTCTGGACCATGCACGGATGGCCAGGCCAGTACCGCTGACACAGACCACGAGCTGTCCCTGCCATGCGAATACGCACCGAACATCTCCAGACTTGGCTACTGATCTGTGCACGCTGGTGATGTACCAAGAAAAGTAATGAGTGGTTGGCACATGCTTCCCACGAGGCTTCGCGCAATGGTACGTCTTCTAAGATCGGAACGTCGGCAGTGTCTGGAGATCAGTCCTGGAAACGATGACTCCATCGACATGGGCTCTCTGCGACGGCCTCGTACGGAGCAGCGAGGACTCCAGAATCAGGCATGAGGGCGACGGACTCGATGTCTCCGTTGATGAGGCAGCAGCTTGGCAAGATCGATATAAGAGAGAACGAGAAGTCCATCGATATCACTCATCAGCAACAACAGCAACACCAGCATCCAGCAGCCTCCAGCCAACATACCGAGAGTCGTTCACTGAAGACCAACAGTCACAGGCAGCAACTGAAACACTACACCAATCAACATGCAGCTCCACTACATCACCGCCGCTTTGGCATCTTTGATGGTCACCTCTGCCATCGCCGGCCCCATTCCACAGCCGTTGGACATGGACGCAATGGACGCAGAAGTACGCTCTCCCCTCACATTACAGCGAAGAACAACCTACCGTTACTTCCCCATCTCCCTCGAACTACTCTCCACGGTAAGCACCAGCTGACCCAAACCTCACAGGAGGCCCTCGCACTCTACGCTCGTGCTGAGCAGGCCGACCAGGCCCAGCAGGTACGTTACCCAGCCACACTTACCGACAGAACAACCTAACCTCGCTGACAACAACATCGTAGGCCCAAGCCGCACAACTCGCCGCTCAACACGAACAAGCCCAGCAAGGCGCTCAGGTCGACCAGGCCAAGCAAGGCGAACAAGGCGAACAAGGCAAGCAATGGATTCCTGGATACGGATACGTCGACGGCCGCGTGGGTTTCAACGGCTTTGGGATCAATGCCAACGTCGCCTACCGCGGCT
The DNA here is from genome assembly GCA_002786025.1 of Zasmidium citrigriseum. NCBI lineage: Eukaryota > Fungi > Ascomycota > Dothideomycetes > Mycosphaerellales > Mycosphaerellaceae > Zasmidium > Zasmidium citrigriseum. The sequence goes on from NHNW01000070.1 coordinate 7,618, forward strand.
ACGGATATAGTCCTTTGTTGTACGGCGGCTACGGCAACCGTATCTATACTGGTCGTCGCGGGTACCTTGGTGGGTACCGTAACAATTACTTGGCTAGAAACTATGGCTGCTACGGCTATGGCTGCTGGTAGACCGATACGCAAGTTGACAAGGAAGGGGGAAGGTGGAAAGAGGAAGAGGTTTGGGGAGTGGTTGAATAGATTGACGTTCTTGTTGATTTGATTGCGAAGGATGATGATGGAGATGGAAAATGTGGATGATGATGATTATGTATGACGACTCTCCTTAATGAACGCATGATGCATTACAAACGTATACTTTACTTCCTCGTCGATGCACCTATCTCTCGCAGGAGTGTCTCTTCCAGGACTCGGTGCCAGAGTAAGTGAGCAGAATCTAGCAGATGTGCGCCGTGGTTCACCATCAACATTTGCAGGCTACATTGACTCTGGATGGTCTTGCGAACGTCCTGCCATTCAGCTCATCGGCGGACTCCACGTCTCGCGGCACGCTGATACTGATGGCCTCTGAATCCACGCAACGACTCCACGGAAGACACAACATTTCCATGTTGCACGCCTTTTGCTCTTGCCGTACAGGACATCATCGCTATCGAGGTCTCCAGACGCCTCCCTGAATCCTGAATAGACAAGTTGCTTTGGAACGGAGCCATTATATCTACGCAGAACGACCAACACAATAATTTACCTATTCAATCCGTTGACCAAAGTATCAAAATACGCCTGTATAACGAGCGAAGTAACACCATCTCCAGTCTGTTTCAGGATACTGCTGAACTTCATGTAATCCCACGAAAAGGTCTTCCTGCGTCTCGCGATATATCCCTGGTCAATGACAAGTCCCCTGTCAAGCTGAAGATTGCATTCGTAGGAAGCAGTTGGATCAGCATCCAGTGACCGGGCTGATGGCGGCGTATCGGCCATGCAAGAACCTAAAAGGTAGGGATGTTGAGTCACGGTGTTTTCTAGATTCACTCCCATGTACATACACGTGTACATAAGAAGACATATGATACACGGGTGGGGCAAGGCTGGATAGCGGGTCTCGTACCGTATGCCGCACCCCCCTAGCGCCGACAAGGGGGTGTATCTTACGTACTCTGATATCACCTCGGCGTGTCCACGGCGAAGGTCTCTTCGAAGGGCCATGTACACCGTGTACACGTGTCTGTGACCCAAGTGTTTGAAAGTGGGTCAACAACCCTACTAAAAGGCTCGGGATTGATAGTCCGAGCTCCTTGTGCTTCACCTTACTCTCAAATTGGCTTGCCGAAGCAGTCACCGCGCTGGAAAGCGACCTTTCGACAGGTTTCGTCGTGACAGGAGCTGTCCTCGTCCGTTGAGTGTCCTGCGATGATTGTGTCGGCACGCTAAGCTTCCTGATCCAGGCTGGAGGAGAGGACGACGCTGTGCTTGATGGAGATCCTCGCCGAGCTGAAAATCGAAGTCTGTGTGCGTGCTCGTCGCCGGGCGACTGAGGGCCTCCACGTTTTGACTTGCCGCAACCATGAGTTCGCTTTTGTGCAGTTCGTGGGGATGGAAGGACTTTTCTCCACCCGATGTCAGAAGGTACCATGGGGAGCTCACGGGTTCTCTCTTCGGGCGATGTGTAGCCGGGTGATGTCGCTTCGAGAAATTTTCGTCGCTCATGTAGATCATGTCTCCATTGATGGCGAGGATGTTCAACGGTTCTTCGGCTTGGCCATGTGGCGAGCCTGGAGGCTGCTCACTCTTTGCCCCATCTATGAGATGCGCTTTTCGATCGAGACTCGAAGTCGGCGCTTTGTGTGTAGGCGGTAAGGGATTGTGAAGATGGCGCCTTAGGTGATTGGATCACAGTTGATGCGAATGTTTGCTGGTCGTCATAATCAATCCTGTGCATTAAGAATGTGTAAAGGGGACAAACGCAACCGTACAACGGCCGGCTTCTGTGAGTCTGTGAGTGCTCGAGCTTCCTCTTAGTGCCCTCGAGCATTGCGATGAGTTTTTTAAGCGAGGATGTAGAAAGTGATGAAGTGTGAAGTTGTGGTTGCATTTCTCATCGATCTGCTGCCGCTTTGTCATTCTCTCGCTCATCTGATTTTCATCATTCAACTCTTCGTCGCTCGTATTTGTGTTTATTCTGCCTCCCGTGTTCCCCTCTTGAAGCTCCACGCAGGGCCCTCCACATCCATGAATTGAAAGTAGTCTCCGACCGTGTTGAAGCGCCAAAAGACGTCGTCGCCGTTCGGAATGGTGTAGAAGCTCTCCAGAGGGTACTGCTTGATGACACTGCGCTGCATCCAGTTCACGGTGTTGTTGCCAGGAACACGGCATCTGTGAGCTGAAAGTAGTCTTCGACGGTGTTGGAGCGTCAAAAGACATCGGCGGCATCCGGAATGGCGTAGAAGTTCTCCAGCGGGTACTGCTCGATGACACTCCGCTGCATCCAGCTGACGGTGTTGAAGCGCCGGCAGACATCGTCGGCAATGGTGTAGAAGTTCTCCAGCGGGTACTGCTCGATGACACTGCGCTGCATCCAGTCCACCGTGTTTTCTCCGGGAACGCGAGGATGGAACGTCAAAAGATGCCGTCACAGACGCTGCGCTGCATCCAGACGGTGTTGTTGCCAGGGACGCAAGTGCGTATGGACTTTGCGTTCGTATGGGCGTTGGGTTCGTATGGGCGTTGGGTTCGTATGGGTAGAAAGCCGAGGCAGCGACGATGGAGAGGATCGGTCGAGATACGGTTGTCGTCGTCGTACTCGAACTTCTCTGCTCCATCACGCTGCGCTGTATCCAGTTGCTGCCTGGTACGCGAGGAAGGCCGAGGGAACGACTGTCGAGATGCGGTCGTCGCCCTCGTACTTTGCCTCCTCGTGACACGGGAAGTCTGCGAGCTCCTTCTCCTCTCTGAACTCCTCCTTGCTCTTGTACTCCTTGTATCGCTCCTCCTCGTAGCCTGGACAGAAGACCGCCCCCTCCTGGGAACGCCTTCTCTCTGCCGCCGCACAGCAGGGCGCGGTTGATGTGTGGGAGGACACCACCGGCCACAGCTGAAGCGGCGGTTGAGAGGGTCGGCAGAACCCCGAAACGGCGGACGGCGGCGGCGCCGTCACCGCAGATGGCGGGTTCGCGATGCTGTCGAGCTTGTCGTTGGTGATGGTGGCCGAAGGGCAGAATGGCCGATGGTTCATGCTGCGGTGGCAGACTGGTCAGCTGTCAGCTGGAATCCTGCTTGGAATATCAAAGGACGAACCTTTTCGTGTGCGAGGACGCAAGTCCACTTCTTCTTGGCCGGCATGGTGGCAGCAAGGGCAGGCAGGCTGGTCCATGCGTTGGCAGTGACCAACCACCCGCCCCTGGACGCTTCTTCTCTGGGATGCTCTCATCTGTTTCGTTGTCAGTGAGTATGATGGCCCACAACGTGAAAGGCTTCGATCGTACCTTCAGCGCCGGGGCAGGCAGCCAGCCATGCGGTTGGGTGGGCGTGGCCACCCGCCCCCTCGATGCGCTTCTTCTCTTCAGCTTCCTCTACCCAGGGGCAGGCAGAGCACAACATAGATCGTGTAGTCGCGTAGGGTGCTCCGCCCACCCCTGTGAACGCTGCTTCTTGGTCTGACCACGGACGGTGAGCTGCGGGCGGACCAGGAGCACCAGCCGTCAGGTGGAAGAGGGGCGGTTGNNNNCCCCGCCGCTGTCTTGCCTTTCCCTCTTCCACGGCGGCAGGCCGGTGCTGGCAGAGAGCCGGTTGAGTCCCCGTGCTTGTCTTGTCTTCGCTCTCTGCCCCTGGACCGCCCGCGCGCTGCGGATCAAAAGGCACCGCAGACGCTGTGTGAGGTTGTCAGCTGACGTCGTTGGTGTGAAGTGGAGGAGGATCGATGCTTACCACCACCATCGCGTGGCCCCGTGCCAGCACTCGCCGGCTGCTTTGGCTGCGCCGCGGCGCCGCCGGCCCTTTCCCAAGGAATACCGGCCGCCACTTGCAAACATGTTCTGTGACGAGAGTCAGTGGATGATGTCCAAAGCTCTCAAGTAGGTTGATGGAGGTGTCGCGTCACGTGACCAGCAGAATCGCTGTCGGCGACGTCGGCTCGAGGTAGATTGCCGTGTCGATGATGTGCTGGTGTATGAAGTGCAACTCGCCTTGAAAAAAAATTGTTGTTGTTGGAGAGAGAAGAAGCTGAGCTGCGGACGGCGGACTTCGATTGAAGCAGCGGACGTGAGCACGGACCACATGTCGGCGACGACCTGAGGCAGCAAAAGTGAGCAATTTCAGGTTCACATGGAAGCTGCCATACTCACCAACAACCGGCTCTCGCTTTGCCCAACCAACCTTTGGACCAGGAGTCTCGGTCGAAAAGGATCACAAGAAGATTTGATATCACAAAAGACTTCCAGTAGCATCGAACGATGCGAATCGGCGAGAAAGTCACGCCAGCTCCTCATACCGTACCCACCGACCGCTGAAGTCCCCAGATGGTGGCCCCGTCAAAGTGATCATGAAGCAGCCACGGATTCATGAGTAAGCATTTGTCAGAACGACCTGCTCTCTGAGGGATCGCTTTCGGCTGTTCACTGCTTGGTATTCGACCAGGACACCAAATGCGCGAATTGCAGGCTCCGACGATCTAAGTCTCTCGAGACACGAGCTGCCGAGATGCGATGCCGAAGGCACAGAGCTCAGCTTTTCCTCGAGGTCACTATCATCCTTTGCGCCTAATTCGAGAATCGAAGTCGGCAAGGCGACGGGAGATGCGCCGCTGGCACCTTGTTCGGCCACATTAGACCCTCCGAGTGTAAAGCGAACGGGAGCGAGCCCTGAAAAGTCAGCTGCATACCATGCTTTGTCAAGAGACTTTGAGAGCGCACGTTCGAAGCTCTGATGAGAATCCCGGAGCCCAAAGTCAAGAACATGCCGTTGGGCAAGGAGGCGAAGTCTGATTTCAGCTCAGCCGCAACAACCGACCCATCCACTCCCTGTGGATCAAAAACAAGTCCGGCTATTTGGCTTCTTGCGCGACTTCGACATCTTATGTGCTGGTCGACTTGGCCGATAAGAAACAAGATCTGAGAAGCGACGAGCAAAGGATGCCGGTGGTCAAGAACGGCCACGATCGTCACATGAAGCATTAGCCAGCAAGGCGACCCAGACTGGTTTGGTTGGCTCAACCCTGTACTACTCCCAGCGGCTTTGATAGGGCTCAGCGAGCTCTGCTGCCTTCATACTTCGCAGGCTCGTCACTTCTGATTGATCACATTCGTCCGAGCTCGATGAAAGACGCTGTCGAAACGTGCCGCGCTTGAATCACAGGTTTACATGCCGCATCCATCTTCCGCAGCGTCGAAGAGCCAAAATACCACTCTCCGGCACTTTTCGCCCCCTTGCCGATGTCAAAGCAAAGCCAGGCCGTGCAGCAAACTCAAACCCACCCGAGACGAGACCGTCCCAGATCCGCAGGATTCCGGCCCGTTGCAACCCCAGATTTGCACATGGTTCCCACGACGTTGAGCCAGGATCTTCCAAGCTGTGCGACAGCGATACCGACCCAAAGTAGACGACCCTTCAGGCGTTCCCTGGGCGGAGTCAGCGGCTTCATCAAACGTATCATGTTTCGATCGGGAATACGGCAATTTCAGTATCGGCGCCTAGCAACCTCAGCTGGTAGGGAGAAGCGTCTTATATCAAACGAAGCATCCAACACTTCTCGTCGTTAAGCTTGGCGACAGCCTCATCTCGACACTCATCAGCGACATCATGTCGGGCCTTGACGAGAATATCAAAGTCCACCATGTTGAGAACTACGGCGTCAGCAATCGCATACACAGCGAGAGCAGCAGTGACCACACCGGTCTCGACGAGAAGAACACGCCAGACTATCACGACCCAGAGGTGAAGCGAATATGTCGGAAGATCGATTGGCATCTGCCACCCGTGCTGGCCTTGCTTTATCTCCTGTCCTTCCTGGACAGAACAAACAGTGCGCCCGAACAATCTTACCCGCTGATCCTCAGCTAACACTGCCTTTCCTACAGTCGGCAACGCCAAGATCGCCGGCATGACCAAAGACCTCCACATGACCGGGTCGCACTTTAACATCGCCCTCACGGTCTTCTTCTTCCCGTACGCCATCTTCATGATCCCCGCCAATATGGTCCTCAAAAAAGTCAAGGCTTCCACCTGGCTGTCTTTTCTGATGGTCTGCTGGGGAACGGTCATGACGATGCATGGGGTAGTGCAGAGCTATGGACAGCTTTGTGCGGTAAGAGCGTTGCTGGGCCTTTGCGAGGCGGGGTTCACGCCGGCGGCGAGTTATCTCTTGAGTTGTTGGTATGCGGTGAGTGAGATGATAACTCGGTGGAGAACTGGGCAATGCTGAATGTGAGGCAGAGATTTGAGTTGCAAACGAGAGTTGCGCTCTTTTTCAGTGCTGCTACACTTGCTGGTGCGTTCTCTGGTATCTTGGCGTATGCCATTCAACATATGGACGGAACGGCTGGGTACGAAGGATGGAGATGGATGTATGTTCAAATGACTCCCCACGTACCATTTAGTGTGACTGACATAGGATTGTAGCTTTCTCCTCGAAGGCATCGCCACCGTAGCAGTCGGCGCCTCCGTCTTCTTCATACTCCCCAACTCGCCCCGAACCTGCCGCTTCCTCACTGAGCGCGAGAAAGCCATCATCGAACGCCGCCTGGCAGAAGACGCCGGTACCTCAGACGGACATGTTGCCCACGACGACAAATTCGTAAGTCTCACTCCCCCCATCCTACCAACACTCTGCCTGACATTCATTACAGCACTGGTCCTCCCTCTGGTCCATCCTCTCCGACTGGAAAATCTGGATGTGGGGCATCGTAGTTTGCGGCCAGTCCATCCCCTTCTACGCTTTCAACTTCTTCTCCCCAACGATCGTCAAAGAGCTCGGATACAAATCCTGGCAGGCCCAATTGATGGTCGTGCCAATCTACGCCGTGGCCTGTATTGCTACCATCTTGTTTGGGATCTTCGCGGATTGGAGACAGAGGCGCTGGGTGTATATCTGTGTGCCGTATTCCATCGCCGCGGTGGGCTTCGTCGCATTACTGGCGATCCCGCACCCGAAGATGGCGGGAGTTACATATTTCTTCCTCTTCCTCATCCCACTAGGCCGTAAGCCTCCCTTCCCTACCATCCCCAACAACTCACTCACTGACACGACACAACGCAGTCTCAACCGGCGTCGTCGGCCTCCTCGCCTGGGTCGCCAACAACCTCGCCCCATCCTGGCGCAAATCCATCGGCATCGCTTTCGTCTGCTGTCTCGCCAACCTCGGCGGCTCCATCGGCTCCAACATCTACCTCGAGGAACAAGCACCGCGATACTGGCTGGGGTTTGGACTTAGTTTGGGGGTTTTGACGGCGGCAATTGTGGCTTGTGTTGGTCTGAAGGTTCTGCTGGGGAGGGTCAACCGGAAGAGGGATGCGATGGATGTTGGGGAGATTAGGGCGAGGTGGAGTGAGGAGGAGTTACTCAAAATGGGGGATGCGAGTCCGTTTTATCGGTATGTGACTTAATGGAGGTCATTGAAAAGAGGAACTGAGGTGGATGTGTTGCGGGCTGCAATGGTTGAAGGTGACTGTTGAGGCAACTACGCGAGCAAGAGCGAGGCATTCCCATTGGGTCTGCTGAACGCCCCCGTCAAGATCTACGCAATCGAGAAGCTGTAGAGCGGGCAAATCGAAGTACTTTCTATGCTTCACAGAGACGTCATGAGAACTTAGCCTGGAAGCGTTTCATTCTGCTATTTCGAATCGATAGAAATAGTTCTCGTGAGATGCCAATGTGTACTATGAGGACTCTGCCAGAGCTGGACACAACCAAAGTGAGACTAAGACATCCTTTGTGAAGTCCTTTGCGAAGCCCTTTGCGAAACAATGCTACCAACAAGTCAAGCAAACTTCGAGGTAAAAGGTATGCCAATCGCGGCAGTATAAAAGCAAAGCTTACCGTGTCAGCATATATAGAAGTTTATGGCGAGATGAACCAGCCGCACACAGCGACGTCCGTCGATATTGTTCTTCGCGTAGCGCTTGCAATGGCACTCCTTGTGACGGTTCAAGCAAAATCGGCCACTATATACTCATCGACAATTTTAATACTGACAGCCGTGTATACGATCTCCTCAAACTCACCATCGATTCCTCGCTGTCTATACAGCGTGGACTTGGCGACAGACAACAAGAGATGGATGGCGACAGACACTACAACTACTCCATCGGACGTCAGCAGTGTGGAGAGGTGTTGTTACTCTTCTTGACCACGCGGCGAGTCGGCGGCGCCGGCAAACCGAAGTCGGCTCATGAGAATCCAGCGCCGGCCGCGCTTCGGAAGGTGGTGTGTAGTACGGACCCGTGGAGCTCGAGGAAGTTCACTGCTGCATCGAATGTGACATGTATCGCATTTGATGAAGCTGAACGTCAGACTTCTGCTCGGCGCAGGCGGGCTCGATGTTCTCACAAGGCGCCGCTTGGACGCGGCTGTGGATTATCTCGTCACCCCTCTCTTGCTGCTCGTCTTCTCGCTGCTCGTCTTCTTGTCGATCTGGACGTTGGAGGCATTCGTACTCTGTTTTTGATCGACAGAAATGCCAAGATTCAGATGCAGCGGCAGGACCGTCCCGAGGCGCTAGGCTAGCGTCGGCCGCAAAGTGCGACGTCAAAACTCCCGCTTGATCGCAAATTCCGTCCTGGACAACACCAAAGCAAACTTCGGTCCGGTGGTTCGCGAGGCGGCCGCCCGAAGTGCGCATTCTTGCCAATCCCGGCAGCGGTAGGTCTCTTATCATACGCCACCAGAACCAACGCACGCTCACATATCACAGCGCCTCTCACCCGCCAGAATGCGCAACCTCCACCGCCCACGCATCATCCATCGCGTGGACTGGACCCGCGACAAAGACATCGCCCTCCACATCCTGCACTCCGAGTTCGGCATGGCCGGAGAAGCGCTCCTCGACTACGACACCGGCACGCGCATCTTCAAGCACGTATGGCCCGAGAACAACGCATACGGCGCGGGTCATCTCTATGACCGCTGGGACGCACGGCACACAGGGCATAGAGCGCTGTGGTGGTTCGAGATTGATCGGCCGAATGTGAGGAACGGAAGCCAGTACACGCAGCAAGAGTTGCAGGAGTTTGCGAGGATCAGAGCACTGGTGACAGGTGCAGCAAGTGCGTTGGGTGTGGTGTTGAGAAGTGTGGTGCCGGCGCCGTGGAGTGCGACTTTGCCCAACGGCGCGCAATTTGGTCCTCCTGCTGCATCGACTGTTCCTGCCTTGGCTGCCCCTCCTGCTGCCCCTTCCATCGCTCCCGTGGTCCCTGCTGCGATCCCAACACAGGCTACCACCCAAGCCGTCCCACCTGCTGCCGCCCCAACACCCATCCAACAGCCTACTTCGAGCGCCCCAGTCATTGTGCGGACTCAACAACAACAAGCGATCCTCGATCAATACGTCGCACGCAACTTCGACGGCTGGGACGCCTACGGCATGGCGACTGCTGATCTGAGCCTCGAAGAAGCACTGTACTGGGGTCAAGTGGCCAATCGCACGAACTGGACGAGCCCGAGATTCCATGACTGGCTGATGTTGAAGTTGAGAGAGAGGCGTTGATGGTACTGTATCAATGCGAATACGATATGGCTTCGGAGGTCACTCGGAAACATGGAAAGCACTCGAACAGATTAGCGGCGATGTAAGCCGAGGAAGACATAAACGACGAACGGCTCAGAGACGGAAGTGAGGACACCGGAACGGAAGTCGAGAGAGTGTTCGGGAGGTGTCAGGGGTCTTCAAAGTGCGTCGTGTCTCACACGGCTACGACTGCACAGAACAAAGCCACAGATCGTACATAATCGTAGCAGCTTCACTTCCAAGTTGCTCTCACACTAATGTATCAAAAGATCATGGCCTCCACCGACGAGATACACGGCAATACTAACCCAGGTCCCGCAATGTGGCGGAAGTGGGCAGCAGACTACGCTCAGAAGATGGCAGCAAGGTCGTCGACGACACCAAAAGCTAGAAAACAAGACCCATACAACACGAAATTCATCACAGAAGAGCTCCACCCCAGTGGCAGAACTCAGCACCCTGGCGGAGAAGATCCCTTAAATCCAGCTCAAACATCAATCGACTTGACAGCGGGAGACGATATCGTACAAGCACAAACAACGTTCAGCTTGCATCCCAACCGCCCTCAGCCCGTCCAACCACCAAATGACCCACGATGGACTGCACCACTGCCCATGATCCACGCCTGCGACATGAAACTGCAACACTTCACCCACGACGGCGACAAGTTCCTTCCTTTCTACATCCAACGTCGGAGCCGCATGCCAGCTGTCGATGACCCAACTCTAGACAGTCATACTGGCTTCATCCATCCCGAAGAACCGATCTACAAGTATGGCGGACCGGTGCTTCGTGTCAAGCATCCGGGTTGGGGATTGATGGATGTCATGCTATGCAGCTCGAAGATCTGCTATGTCTGCAATAACGAGCTGCCGATGGATCCTGCGGCTCCTCCTCTTGGGACGGGTCCCATGAGAGAGCTGCCATGGGTGCATACCATGAGGGACTGTCGGCCGGCGGAGCCTGATGGGACGTTGCAGTTCTGGCAATATGGAGCATACGGGTATCATCAAGATCCCATTCCAACCTGCACTGAAGCAAAGGTTCGGTTCAGTGGAGTCGGCATGCTGGGGACGAGAGACGCCATGGCGTGTGTGCCTGAGACTTGCAACATCTGTAAGGAGCTAATCGGACTAGTGAGGGCTGAGAACGACGATGGAAGCAAGGTCCATTGGACGAAAGAGGGCTGGGGAGAGGATGAGGTGTGGCCATGCTTCGAGGACAGGGATGTGGTTGGCTTCAACCTCTTTCGTTATGCTTAGGTTCGAGCATTTGCATGACCCTCGATTCTCAGTGTCTCGTTTGAAGACTTTGCTTGCCTGAGGCATCCAGCGCAAGACCCGCCTACACCAGATTGTCTGAGCGCCAAGACTCCAGGGGCAAGATCTTGTGTCTTCGCATGATCATACTCACGTCGTGGAACCAGCCGACCCTTCGGCAGGGTCGATTGTCGTCAACTCATGGATGTTATCCCGTACTCACATCATCGTTGAGGGACACTTGTTGCCTGAGGCATCCGGCGCAACGCCCGCCCAGGGCTGCAAAAGTTGAGCCAAGAACTCAGGAGCAGGATCCCCTGTCTTGTCAAGGTTTCCCTCAGGGATCCTGCAACATTCATTAATGCATTGATCTAGAAAGTCACGAACGAGTTCATTTGCAACGTCGATAAGGACTACGAGTGGTAAACGAGGCAGAATGAGGAACAACCGTAACGGTTGATGAAGAACATGCTCGTTGGTCAATGTTGCTCCATTCGTGAGACAGACTTAATGATTGACGATCGCTTCATTGGAATCACACCGCTGCATTGAAAAGAGCGGGATGTGTAGGTAGCATCCGCACCAAAGGCACCGATCGTCACGAGCGATCCTCCTGACCTAAGGTCGGCCGTGCTAGGAGTCTCCCGCTCAATCAATGCCCCTACTCAAACATAGTCTCCATATTCCTCTTGACGGTCTCCTCAAACGGCTCGCTCAACTTCTTGAACTCTTCCCACGTGAGCTGCTTCGCCTTCTTCAATTGCAACTCATCACACTTCCGCTCCATCTCCTTAGCAGCCGTCTTGCGCTTGTCCTCCTTAATGGCTTCCTGATGAGCTGCAAACAATCCAGTCTCATCGGCAGTGTCGTAATGGCGGATGCGCTGGTAGATGTCCTGGTAGACACCCTCGTACGCTGCTCCAGTGCCAGGATCGTGAAGAGGCTTCCAGATTGGGCTGCGGTATTCGTCGTACGTAACCTCTCGCTGGACGACGCCATTGGCGGGACGAGTGTTGGGATCTTCGTGACCCCAGATTGGGTTGCCGGATGCATCGAGCCAGATCTTCTCAGGCGAGGGCGGGATAGCGTCGTATGCCTTGCCGTAGTCTGGGACGTCGTTTGGAGTGAAGGCCGGGATGCCGACGGAGGTGAGGTTGCGGTTTGATGCAGACATGCTGCTGTTCTCCGATTGCGTAGCTAGGTGACTGTGCCGCTGAATAGTGCTGAGACCGTCGATACCAGCTTGCTTTGCTTGAGAACGCTGCGACATTGAAGGCTTGGAGGCGGAGCAATCTACTTCTTGTGAGTGGCTTTCCTGCGGCTGCAGGGTGAAGTCCATACCGTCGTTCTTGGAGGTTTGCATCGTGAGGAAGATATCTATTGATGTCGAAATGGTTTGAGCGTGTAGTTCTGGCTGTGGTGGTAAGGAGAAGACTTGTGCACGAGCAGCTTTCCCTTTTACCTGATGCTGGGCAGCTTGAGTGAAGGTAAATGCAGCTTCGAGTGAAGAAGTAAAGAACAATAGCTAGCTTGAGCGTCGGCTTACGACGCTTGAGTAAAGGTGTCAAGAGCTTCGAGTGAAGGAGAATGGAAGATCAAATGAAAGTTCTAGTGGGAATGCGAGTGAAGGTTAGACCTCTGCACGGATCGATGAATGCCCCAAGCTTGAACTTTACTTGCATGAAGAAACAGCTGCAACCATGGGAGAATAGAACGAAGACAGGCTCTATTGGCAGATGGGCATCTGCCAGCGAAAGGAATTGGAGTGAAAATCGGAACAACATTATGAGATTCTCTCGATCGATTGAAGTGAATGGTCAAGAAGGTGTTGACTGTCGATCTACACAGCATGGATGACCCTTGTATGCGGAACTTTCAAGCTTTTCGTCCGTTCTGAGCCCTCCTTCTGCACAGCTCATGTATTGGAACGAGGATCGTACCGTACTATAGCAGAGACCCATCGACTTGTTTGTCGATCCGTGTCCAATCTTGCACTGACGGCCAACGGGTCGAACGACTAGCCACGGCCGAAGATGCATTTATTCCTGATGCGTGATATCCGTCGAGTTTGCTGCCGACAAATGCCGTCAACGAAGGTCAAACCAACCAGTGCCAGCCAGGAAGTCTTCGTAGGACCATCCCGCTTTGGATGGATCGATGCCGCGTGCCGCGCACCAGGCAGGGTAGGAGTCGCGGCTGACCGCGTCCTCAGCGAGCTGAGCGTCGCTCATGCCAACGATATTGGAGGCATTGGCACCAGCATGGGCTTGACTGTTGAAGCTGAATGCATCCTGCGCGCCTGCGGCCTCGCCGAAGAGCGGGAAAGCTGCCTCGAAGTCGAAATCGAAGTACGAGAACTGGTCTTGAAGGGGCATCATGACCTGTTCCTGCGTAGCACCGCCCGAAGTGAAGGTGTCGGGGACTGCCTCAGGAGCCGAACGAGCATCGTCAACGGCGGTGTGGGAGAGCTTGCCCTTCTTCTTTGGCGGCTCTGGCTCTGTGGGCTCCTCCTCGTCTTCGTCGTTAACTTCCTCCTCACCGTCTTCACCAACTTCCTCTTCGTCAGCGTCCTCCTCACCGTCCTCATTCTCCTCGTCATCCCCTTCCTCTCCGTCGACATCCTCTTCATCGTCCTCGTTCTCCACAACTTCATTCTCTTCCTCGTAGCTCTCCGCCAAGAGCGGCTCCTCAACATCTTCCATTTCCTCGACAACTTCCATCTCCTCATCAGACTCCTGATCCGCCAGAAGCTCCTCGGTCACGTTCTCCTTGTCATCAATAATCTTTCCACCCTCAACCCACGGGAGGACAAGACCTATCTCTGCGGCAGCCTTCTTAATACTCTCCTCAATCTTCTTAAACACCTCAATCTCCCCCTTAAGATACCCATCCTTACGCCACTTGTTTGGCCGATCGATGTCTCTCCACTCCTTTGGCTTCTTGTCCTTGAAGCGCGGTTGCCAGCGGTCGGCAACGTGACGCCAGCCGTAATTCCGCGCCGCCATATCCGGAAACGCGTGGTGGAACAGGCGCAAGAAGTCGGCGTGGGAGAGGCGACCGGCTTTCTTGTTGCCTTTGGCGACCCAGATGCGGCGGTGTGCGACACGCAGCCATCTGTGGTGGTGCGTGAACCAGACTTTCTCCCCGGTCCACTTGGCGATTTGCGGGCGGTCGCGGCGCTTGCGGGAGACTTTGGGCAGGGTGTCGGAGGAAAGAGAGGAGGAGGCGGCGGGTTTACCATCTATGAAATGTTAGCTGCGTTCATGCGAGAGGCAGATTGTGAACTTACTCTTACGCTTGCGGAGTTGCATCTTCGCAGGGCTGGGAACAGAGGGGGCGGAGTAGGTGGTAGTAGTCTTGCCGACTGTTGCTTGTCAGTCGAATGCTAGTTTGAGTGGAGGCGCCAACCTACGCTTGCGCTTGCGGAGCTCCATTTTCGCGGTGCTGAGTCCGCTCTTGGAGCGCAGGAGACCTGGAGGAGAAAAAGGCAAGACAGGTCGCGCGATGGCGATCACCCGAGCTGGATGGCGGAAAACTCGTGTGGTTGTTGAGTTGGATGTAGATTGCGCAGTGTGCGCCGCAAGTTGAACTTTTAGCGTGCCGCGCTAGTCTCAAAGCGGCAGCTGTGGGTACTTTCACATGTGCCCCACGCTACGAGCGCCTAAACCGATGCTGGGAGGGGGGAGGCGGTCCATAAGTTCGTAGAGGAGCATTCAAGATGTTGCCTCCAGTCGAAAGTTCGAATCCGTTATTCTAAATCTCCTCTGGCATGCGCGCAAACACACCCGGAGACTCTAGCACCGGATTACGGATGACACCAGCGAACCCCCCGGAACGGCTGCCCTTCGCTGGCATGTCGATGTCGTTGTTCGAAGCAAGGGGGTGATGACGTCGCGGATTGGCTCTTTGTGCAGATTTCTGAGGCTGTTAAGAGGTGGTTTTGGACTCACAAGAGCGAATTAGTCGTGCACGTATTTATGGACAGCGAGTTGCTGCGTCCGAACAACATGGTATCGTCGTCAATAGGATATCTAAGTGGCGACCAAGAAGCATTGAAGCCGTTGTTCATGTCCAGTACCAGTTCGTAGTTCCCACAATCGACTCTGACTTGCGCGCAAACACCGAAGGAAACTCTTGCATCCGATCGCGGATGTTCTTGAGCAGCACGTTGATAGCGAGGGTCGGGACTGGCATTTCTGAGTCGGGGTAATCTTATACAATGATTTACGTCGCAGGAGAGTCACGCTTCCCGTGACGACAGAGTATTGGGTTGAAGAAGGCAGTACTACGAGTGGATTTATTGAATGTGTAGCTACGTACAAAACGCTCGCGCAAGCGGCATAACCTTGATGATCAGTTCACTCTCGCAAAGTTGCTCCTAATAAGACGCCATCAGAGGGTGTCTGCTGTTACGGTAGAGCTTGGTGGCATTTCTGGCCGTAGAGGCGGCACGCCAGGGAGTGCGCCACGCATACAACTAAATGCCCTAGAATCCAAGCATGCCCGACCTCTGTTACGGATCTCTCTCTTGTCCGAGATTAGGACATCAAGTCATACCACATCATGACGGTGACGCTGACGAGCTTCACTGCTCCTGGGTTCGTGTCCTTCGACTTCTCCTTTGACTCCATGATCACACTTGAAGGCCGGTCGAGCAGGCCTCGCGCAGACACCTCAGCCCTTGAGTTGTCCCCTTAGTATCCAGTGTTGACAGTCAAAGCAGTAATGAAGCTTCTTGCTGCGGTCATGTCTGCTTCAGTCGAATGCGCTGAAGTCGAAGTAATCGTTCATGTCGAAGTTCTCGAAGACAGACTCGCCTGCGAAGTCGATCTCAGCGGCACCCATCGCCTGACTCTCAGCGTCGATTGGATGTAATCCGGATGCTGTTGGAATGGCGCTGCCGGGATCGGGAGGCGCTGCAACAGAGCCTTCGAGACGCTCGCCAGTCGATATCATGTCACCAGGTCCGTCGTCGACTGCCACATATTCCTCGGTGATCGTCTCGGAAGCGCGTGTTCCCCTTGGAACGCTCATATCCACATCCTCACTGCCGAGCTGTTGCTCCACGCCGGCTTGCTGCTGATCCTCCGCCTCGGCGTCCTGCTCGTCACCACGATCTTCAGTCTGCTCTTCTTGATCGCCAATAGCCTGAACCTCAATAGCTGCTTCCTCACGCTGAGCGTCGACTTCAGTGCCTTCATTCTCTTCGACCGCGCGGCGCTTGCCTTTCTTCGGCTTCCCAGGCTCAAGAACTCCCTGAGAGAAGTCGTAGCTCTTCCACGGAATGGTGATGTCAATCTCCTGCGCCGCCGCCTCGATGCGGTCCTTCATGGCAATGTGCGCTTCGATCTCTTCAACTCCATATGGATCACTGCGGAGCTCGTTCGGCCGCGCGATGTCGAACCAGTCGTGCGGTCGCTTGTCCCAGTCAAGGCGTCCAGCCCAGTTGTCGTAGAGGTGACCGTAGTAGTACTTCTTCATTCCCTTGAACATCTGCTGGAAGAGGCGGACGAAGTGCTTCTGCTGTAGAACTGGGCCAGTGGCCTGGATCCTTTTGTCCTCGATGTTGATGGTGTTGAATGCGACATGGAAGAAGAGGCGGTGCTCAGGGAACCACACTTGACCCTTGGCGCGCGGAATGACTGGACGAGTGGTCGCAGAGGGCATGATGGAGCGGAAAGTGGGCTGCAGCTTGTCAGAGGACCGTGCTGGTGCGAAATCATGGAGACTGACCTCGAAGTTGTGTCGGAAATGGGAACCCAAGGCACAAAGATGGCGATGCGACTGGACGTGATGGTGAGCGACGTGTGTATATTCGGTGTAGGTTGTATCGCCGTTGATGCGAGTGCGCTGTCGCGAAGTTCTGAAAGGTTGCGAAATTGAGAGTTGGATCAGCTGTGCGCTTCCCGAAATGGAAGGAGCGGGACTTGGCCCAAGCGCCGCCCCTTGACTTGCTGCCGGACTCCTTCAACCGTCTCTCCACGGTCGATAATGGGTATGAGTTGGTGTGTTACTATATAGGCCACGTATAGCCTCCTTCATCTTGAAGATATAAACTGAAAAGGCAAGCTAGATTTGCGTCTAAACGACATTGGAATCGGCCAGCTATTTCAATTGACTACTATATAGCTGAATTGTTCTATCCTCGTCTCTGCTTAGTGCTACTCTTAGACATAACTTCTACAGACCATAAGCTTGGACGTTCTACAACCAATCATAGTATTTTCGGCCTTTGTGCCTTAGTCTTAACTAGACAGCGATGTCTTTTCCCCGACATAAAGGGGTCAGCATTATCCTTGGAAGGCCTTTAGTCCAAGTCGAAGACGTACTGGAGGCTTAAAGCGAATCGACACAAACTATCTCCCTTTGTCTACCGAGCTACTACTCCCGTCTCTCGAGGTCTTAGCGATATTAGACATGGAATTAACTCTTACGCCAACATAGCCAAGCGATCGCACATTATATACAGTGCTTGGATGTTGAAGACGCATTAATTCAATAAGGGCTAGAATGTATCGTAGATCCTCATCATTGGGGAGACGTATGAGAAAGGACCTTGGAGAGACCAAGCTCGATCAATAGTTGAACACATCTCTAGCACTACTCTCCGACTGTCACAGGATACGTACATGCAGACTTTCGTCGCCGGTCGACCTTCTCGCAGCTAGACAAGGTAAAAAGCCAGCTCCAGCACGAGAACGAAGAACGCAACCAGCACACCAATCTCTCCAGCCTTCTGATCAAACGTCTCCTCCCAGAAGCCCTTCTTCCTCTCGCCCCACACATCTATCACCGGCTTGATCAACAAGCACTTGCAGTCATCGCGGCCTTGCTCGCGGCAGCGATAGAGGCAGTTGCCAGTTGCTTCCACAGTCTTCACAATGCATACCAAACAGCCGACATGGCCGCAAAGTGTCTCCACTGGATTGCCGATGTCGTTGAAGCAGATCGGACATTGATGCTCCACCAGTGCCTCCAACTTACGTGCAGCTTTGCGATTGATGCGCGCTTGAATGCGAAGAGCGTCCATGTCGACGTTCTCCCACTTGTACGGCCGCACCACTCCTGCCGCATCTGCCTCGACACCATGGGTGACGAGAGAGACGCTGTCGGCTGGGAGAGCGCACGTGGAAGGAGGGTACGTCCACTTGTATCTTGGAGCTGGCTTCGCGAGTTCCCACTTGCGCCAAGCTGCCCGACTGGCGACCATACCAGCGTCGGAAACGAAGGAGGACGAGGTTCCGCTGGGCTGCATCGTCGCGGACGGAGGTTGATGGTCTGCTCATACGAGAGTTCAGCGATGGCTCAACTGTCTCCAGTGATGGACATACCGGAATGCTGAGCAAGGTCATGCCCAATGGCAGGGCCGCCGTTGACAGCCGCGGAGACAGGAGCGCTGCTGGCGGCGATTGGCGGGTTTGAAGGCTGTCATGATAGGCATCTTAGCTGAAAGATCTCTGTTCAAGCATTGGTTGTCTCTTACACTTGCAGATGCGATCACCATGGCAGGCGGCGCGTTGGAAGACATCGCGGTGGCACCACCGGCCTGTTGTGCCACAGGCGGCTGTCGACTCAAAACTCGACGTGAGAAGTATGTCGGCACCGGAATGGCTTGTCGGCCGTTTGGTGTCGACATCTTGTTTGTATGGTTGACGAGGGAAGCAGAGCAGCAGAATTGGAGACGAAAAGGTTGGTGGTGGCTGGACGAGAGTCCCGCTAGCGGCTTGGCAGGGGCTTCCACGAGCGCGACAGCAGAGCTCGAGTCCACAGCCACCCACAACCCAGCACCATGGACTCCGAAGAAGAACAGCTGCCGACAATGGATCAGCTGGCCACAATGCTCTACAACACGCATTTGGCCGAGGATTACGTCCCGCGTGTGCCTTCGCGCAAGTGGAAAAGGGCCGTGTGTCACGCAATCGGAGTTCTCGACCCGGATTAGGTGTAGCACTGCATATAACTGTCACTTAGTTGCTATACAGTAGAGGTGGTTCTGTTCAGGAGAAGCACACAATACGCTGAGCGCGCGTTCTTAAGTATCACGTTTCAAGGAGCAAAGACTAGCCGATCTGCTCGCAGAATGTTCGTTGAAGTATTAGAGCATTGTAGAATGTGTAATGTTTCAGGCAAGTATGTTTTGTGGCTACTGGGCACTGAATGCTTGCAAAGCGAGGCAACAGCGACATCTGGGTCCATCTCGCTCCCCTCACATCTTCAGACAAGCTTGCTCCCTTGATGGGGCTCTCATTCGCAGGTCAGACCCCGACAGCTCCGCAAACACTCTCGCATCTTTCCAGCAACTTTTGGCTGAAGCATCTGGCCTTCAGCCTCCTTCCCTTCAGTCTTCCCTTCCGTACAATCCATTCTCATGCCGCGCTCCTAGTGCTCGCCGTACACTCTTCACTACGACTCCGTGTTCGAGCTGCTGTTCGTGTCCGGGACAACGATCAAGCTTGCGAACTTCTGAATGTAGTGTTCACAAACTGGGCAGAACTGGGTAGGCTCACGAGGTGGATCGACAGTGTCATCTCCACCAAACCAGTCATGGCCGCACCGCAGACAGTAGAGGTGGTGACAATCTGCTGTGACTGGCACATCGAGGTCGTTCTTGCACACTCCGCACTTGTTGTGCTCCAGGCCCTCCAGCAAGACCTTCGCCTTCTTGTCGCCCTTGATTGCGTCCTTTCTCAAGTCTGCCATGATCGCGACATTTGTACGGAACGGCGCATCGATGCCGAGCTCTGCTGCTTTCTTCTTGTGTTGGTCGAGATCAACAGCGATGGACGATGTTGTAGAGGCAGCTGCGGTAGCGATAGCGGAGGAAGCAAAGGACTCTCGCCAGGTTCCCCGAGCTGGGGCAGGAGTAGCTTGCCAAGTGGCAGCATTGAACAGCATGCCGTGCGGCGCGCGCACTTGTACAGTTTGCTGGCCTTGGATGACTTGCTGTGAAGGCTCAGGATGGGCCACACTCTGTTCTGCCGCCGCTTCCAAGGCACGATCCTGAGCTTGGTGAGATCTCCACGCCTTTTCGATCAGAGCTGGGAAGTCCCAGGGCTCCTCGGTAGGGGCAGTCACGGCACTGGCATGGTCAGGCTCGCTGCATTCGGGACTTGGCTCATTCTGTTGTGATGAGCCGGCATCCGCGGGGCCTCCATCGTCGGGAGTAGCTGCATTCTTGGCAGACGTCAAGGGAAGGGATGCAGAAGCCCCTTGCGTGGCTCTAGATTCCACTTCGAGAGGAGCATCGCCTGCGTCTGGGGGAGCCTCACACGTGGCCGAGGCCTCGGGCTGTTGAGAAGCTGCTGGTCGGGCAAATGTCACAACCCGAGCCTCCTGCAGCAGACTCGGGTCTTGAGCGGCACTGCGCCAGTTCACAGTGCACCGTATGAGCTCGGCGACGCTGAATTCTTGCTCCAACGTGCCCATCGCGTGTGTGTGAGAGATGAGCGGAATGGCGGAAGTGGCAGTAGCCAAAGGTCGAGATACTGATGTGTGCACGCTCTGCTGCTCTTGCTGGCCCTCGGCACCCGACTCCTCTTCCTGCTATGATAATGTCAGCCGATGTAGAGTGCACACGAGACGGGAGCCATCTTACCTGATTCTGGCCTACGAAGAACGGCTGCGATGCAGAACTCTCCTCGTGACTTGCTGAGTCTGCAGCATCGACGAGACGGCCGCTTGACGGAGATCCCTCCTCTTGAGGGCGGTCACTCGACGATGACATCTTCGCTGTTTAGTGTCAGCAAAGAATGTCAAGATGAGAGTGTAATGAAAGTGGAATACCTGAATCGGACGGCGTGAAAGGATGAAGCTTTGCGGACGAAAAGCGAGGAAGGCGAAGTGGGAGTTGGGTCGCGAAATTTGCTTGGCGAGCAGCGGACCAAGCTCCGCCCCTCCTTCCATCTTGGGACGGCTCCGCACGGAACTTGGTATATTTTGGACAGCTCTTCTGTCGTATATTTAGACAAGTGTGTGCGAATGAATGTATATGAGTTCAACAAATTACGCACATCGGAGGGGTAGATAGTATGTACTAGGCTTATACTGCACGGTAGCCAAAACCTGTCTTGAGAGCATATGGTGCTGTTTTGATTCGCGATGCGTTGCTTTGTCGGAATTATCAAGAGTACACGATCATGCTAGACCTGCATCGTTTGCCTTGCCACTACTTTTCCAAATGCTTGCAAGGGCCTGAGACCGACGATCTAGGCTCGTTTCCGGCGGTACGCCTGATGCAGCACTGCTGTACACGCTCCACACCGTGCATAACCATAATCTAAGTCAATGCAAGACCATTCATAACATATTCTCCTCTCTACTGCGTGGGCTCCTTTCCCTTGCCCGAACAAGCTGGATTCTGACTACTTCCCTCTCCCTCGCCATCCTTGCCAGAATCGTCGAAGACCACCAAATTCGTGAAGCGATCGAACCTGAATCGGCCCTCCTCGCGACAGGATGGACACGGAGGCTTCTGGGGGATGACAAAGCCCTTCACTCTGTCGATCCACCGATACGCGCACCGCAGGCACACGATGTGTCCACAGGCCGTCTCGATTGGCGTGATGAGCTTGTTCCTGCAGCAAGGGCAGACTTCGTACAGGAGAGTGCTCAGGCGGCCCTGAGCGGTGATGTCGCCGTTTGCAGCGCCCTCTCGAAGTGTGCGGATGTTGAGGACGACTATGGTTGGTGGAGCGTCGACGCCGAAGGCGCGGGCGGTATCGATGTGCTCGTTGAAGTTCGGGGTTGAAGAGAAGGTGTTCACCGGTGTAGCAGGTCTAGCTGGCGTGGTTTCCTCGTTTGGCGCGGTGTTGATGGCAGCAGGGACATCATTAGATGAATCAGCATCTGCATCTTCGCCGCCCTCCTGCCCCTCGGCACCATTGTCCAGCTCCGCGACTGCTTGATTGGACATCTGCTGACGGCGTGCCGCTTCGTGGCTCTGTCTCGCCTCACGGATCAGTCTCTCCCATTGGGCGCTGTCTTCCGCCTCGTTGGCGGCGTTCTGCTCCGTCATCCGCACACGCCGTCCGTCTTGCACCGCAATCTGCGTGAAGGTCTCAGCGATGGGCACGGGGCGTGATCCGACCAGAAGCGATGGGTCCTGCCGAGCTTGCATCCACCTGTAAGTTGAGGCATGATGCTGGGGCAGGATGCCCAGAATGTTCATTTGCTGGGCAATGAAAGCTGGCACCGAATTTGTAGTGATATTGGCTTGCTGAGGAGCAGCTGGAGGGGCGGGTGAGGGATTGACGACCGGAAGTGGAGCAGGCGTTACGGCGGCGGGGGTGGAGTCGGTCGCCTCTGGCTCTTGGTGCTATCTTCTCGTTAGTTTCTCAACCAGAGCAAGAGTGACCATGCTGCTGTTGTGCGACTTACTGGATGAGACTCGTTGCCCTGCGATGGGGATCCATCCTGAATAGGGGTGTCTTGTTCGGTGCCTTCTTGCTGCATGGCGGCAGTCTCGTTGCCGGTAGCGAATGTCTCCTCAGTGTCATCGAGGGGAGGAACCTCGTTTGGCGAAGACATCGTGCGAGATAAGGGGGAGAAAGGATGTGCAGCACGATGAAACGAGAAGTGGTCGAAGGTTTGCAGACGAAAAGAAGAAGCGGCGGATGTGGGCACGGGATGCTTGGCACGCAGACGTTGCGTCATAATTCGTACAGCTTCCCGATTGGGACACGCTGCACCTTGCCTTCCGGCGCCTTATAATATACGAACGATTAAAAAAGCGAGGATAACGATAACACGTTCAGAACAAGACCAAGCACTCCGACAGGCGAGACCTGGAATGTAGATGCATTAGAAAGTCATGCTTCATATACAGGCCAGGCTTTGATTGCTATACGCAATGCTACGCCTCGCCTCTCTTCTGTACTATGCTAATACTAAGAACGCCGCTTTTGCAATTCAATGCTTGAAAGCAAAGCCGTCTATCTCTTGATAGGCCACTGAAAGACAGGGTTTGTTTCGATAAAGAACAACCAAAGTTCTTTGTCTCCACAATGCCAACTACGTTCTTAAACTCCTGCACCCAATTCCGAAGCCGAAGGACCACTCTGCAAGACCTGCAGCACACGACAGACTTCTCAGTCCCAGCGTGTTGACGCTCGAAAAGTCCGAAGAGCTCACTCTCTCTAATCCTTCGCTCTCTCCTTTCCCTTTCCGTAGGCCTTGCTGCTGCCTTCGCCTGGATCATCTCCATCCTTCTTGTCCTCGCCACTGTCGCCGTCTTCCTTCTTTCCTCCACGGTGTTGATCATTCTCCTCATCAGTCTTGATGCTCGTGAGTTGGCTGATCGTATGCTCATGCTTGCAGAAGGGACACCACTTCTTTGTCTGCATCCACCTCACAGCACACTTCTTGCACAGAAGATGGCCACAGATGGTGGTGACTGGAAGGACAATCGGATCGAAGCAGATCGGACACTGGTCGTCAGCCAGCTGTTCCAATTTGCGCTGGGCTTCGAGGTCGCCTTCTTTGGCTAGCTGCTTGAGTGACCGAACAGTCTCGATGCGGTTTGGGTCGAAGACGCTTGTAGGATCATTGATTGGGATTCTGTGCTGAGCCTGCGGAGGTAGGTACCGTCCACCAGTGAGGAAGTCGTTCTGGAGAGCTCGGCGAGAGCCCAAGTAATTGCCCCAGTCGCCCGCAGTAGTGGTATGAATGCGGCTCGAAGAGCGGTGTTCGAGTGGAATGAAAAGCGGCGGAGGCGACTCAGGTCCATCTCGAGCGTTGCGTGGCCGGCCTATCCTATCTTGAGCGCCTGAGCGGCGGGAGGAAGTACGTCGGTTGAAGGTTGCCCTGAAGCGCGGGACATCTATAGTCCTACGCGCGTCTTGCCCTCTGGCTCGTGTGGTTGTCAGAGGAGGCCAATCCCTGAAGTTCTCGACATAGCCTGGACGCATGCCATTGGAAGGACCTTGTGGATTGGGGGATCCTGCGCCCGCTGGTACATTGTGACCTTGTGTCGTGGACGATGGAGCCGGGTGCATTGCAGAAGATCGTCCTCCCCACATACCAACGAAGGTTGGCCCGAAGCGAATCGGACGATGGTCATCTATATGATTGGGTACCCTGTCGCTGGACTCGTCGTCGTCCTCGTGTTCTTGAGCCTCGACGAAGGGTTGTTCTTGCTGGGTGGCGGGAGCTTCCTGATGCTGTGTGCGAAGAATTCCATGCTGATCAACTTGGCCATGCTGTACATGAGGTGGACCGTCAAGTGGGATGAATGCCTGCCTCACTGGGTCAAACATGTAGTGGCGTTGGATGTTCGAGGGTAGTGGCGGGGTCTCGTCTTCCGAGGAGTGTTCTTCTTCTGAGTTTGTCTCGTGTTGAGTTTCTTGACGGCGGGCGACAATGACTGTCCCATCCACGAGCATGACGGTTCCGAGGCCGTGGGTGATACTGTTCATGTCGGCAGCGGTTTGATCAGGGTCTTGACTATCGGAGTTCGCGATGTTAGGGTGGTTCGAGGAAGTGCGAGAAGCGCCGTTGTTGCGCGTTGGCGTGGCCATGATGGCGCAGTTGGTGCGGGTTTGAGAAGAGATAGCACGAAGGACTGTGTTGCGAAGACGCAGTCGGAAACAGCAAGTATTGCAGGTGTTGCTCGCGTGTGTGTGCGTTGAAGGTCGAGAAGCGCAAGCTTGCAGACGAAGATGTCGAGGTTCGCGCCTAACGTCACAAATCTCCAACGATTTACTTACGCCTCGACTTTCACATGTCGCCGAGGGATCTCCATGCGAGGCCCTTAAAGCGCTTCTCCACGGATGTCTACTTCAAGGCTGCAGTAGTCTCATCACGATGTCTCGACAAGCCGTCTGTCCCAGATGTATCGTGCAACGCCGCCATGGCAGTTAGCATCCAGCAGTCGTCGCGGCTCAGGGCCTGCCGCCGGATCGAGAACTCTTTTGCGCTCCATTTCACGGACAGTAACCTCTCCGATATATCTCCTGATGCATGCCGTCGGCACCCCGATCAACAACGCCTCCACGCGGATCAATGTGGTCACCCAAAGCACCCATCTACTGTGCTCTGCCAGAGTCACCATCATTGCCGCGCAGAGTAATCCCTGTACTCCACTGTTGATCACAAGTAACTTCAGCTCTGCCAAGCGCATCAGTGCAGACACATTTGCACCAAATGACCTCTCGTAGTGTGATGAGACAGCCATCAGCCATCAACGTCTCCTAGGTGGTGAAGCAGGCAATCAACGCCCTCAGCTGCCAAACCGACCCAACCATGAGCCATGAGTCAAGACTCAATCCCTAAACAACGACTTTGGTCACCAAAACCACAAGAAGACCCCAAACCCTTGATAGGGCGATGGATCGCGCGGTAATGTGTTAGAAGGACGCTCAACGGATTTGCTTCGTCCATTTTGGCAAAGAGCGCTCCATTCCGCCTCCAATGCGCTCCTCTTCCACCCGAACTTCTCCTGTGGGCTTCTTTTACAACTGCGAGCAGGTATACAGCAAGCAGTAACCACGTATACCGCATCGAGCGCGCTTCCGTCGGCGACGTCTCAAAGCGTTGTAGGGCGGTGTGCCAGGGCAGCAGCGTCCGTCCGCCGCAGTCTCGCGATCTCAACCTTGGTGTGGCCAAAAGGAATCGATGTCGATGAGAGCTAGAGCCTTTATACCAGTCAGAGCTGCTAGTTCGTGGTCAGTGCGCTGGCACGTGCTTTTTGCAGGGCAGATCGAACGTATTTGCTAGGTACTTTGTGCATGTTGCGGTAAGATGGCTGCGCAAGGGTAGCTGGGTGTGTAATAGTGGTAGAATGAATGGGAACTGTAAACGACAAGTTCATTCCAGGGGAAGGCTTCTTACTGGCTCCGACGAGTCTGCCTTGGTTAGAGTGCACAAAAGTTAGTATGGAGAATGCTAAGTAACAACGGAAGTGTAAAGAACTTCGAAGTAAAGGCTGCATATAAGTAATCGTACCGTGCGCTGCTGCTTTCGTCTGACTCTGCAGTGTCGTATGCGTGCGAAGCCTTGTCAATGTGAGGCGATGAGCAATTGTTTTGCCTCCCAACAACGAAGCTGTCTTAGCTCATCATTGAATACATCGCTGAGAGGAAGAGGTGGTGTATGTCTCAGTCGTTGGTGTGATGCATTGCAGTTTGCGTTCAGTCTAACGAAGAGCTGTGTCGCCTTCGTTGCTCGTCAACTCCCGGGAGAGAGCGCCAATAATGTGGCAGTATCCATCTTCTCCGTGAGTCCAGATTCTGACTGGGAGGAAGATGGAAGGTCGATCGCGTTTCTCCGTATAGGCTTCACCCTTGCTCAATGCCCAACAACTTTTCTCTTGCCGCCCGGCCCTTCACCCTCGTACTCCTCGTAAGCCGCAGCATCATTCTGCTCTTCGCAGTCGGCCCCAGCCTGGCCTGGCTCCTCATTTTCGACGTATGTCTCATCCTCATGCAACCCATGATCTTCTGCCTTTACTCCATCTTGTCCGTCTTCTCCGTGCTCGTCCGGCTTGATAATGTTGGTCAGCTCCTGGATGCGTTGCCCTCGTCTGCAAATCGGACACGTGCCAAACATCTGCAAATGCGGAAGCACACAATTCTTGCAGAAGACATGCCCGCAAACCGTAGCCATCGGGTCCTCGTACTCCTCCCTGCAGATGACACACTCATTCTCCGCTAGATTATCAAGCTTCAGCCGAGCCACAGCATCCCAAGCAGCAGCCGCTTTGATCTCCTCAATTGTCTCCACGCGGCCAGTATCCAGATGCTCCACAGCCATCTCGCGAATCTCATCGATGCTCATATTAGCGATTCGCCGCGAATACGGGATCCGTCGTGGCATGAAGATGGCGTCGAAAGACTCAGGCAACCAAGTAAAGATGTGATTTGGCTGTCTGTAATGATAGTCGAATAGGGTATTCCAGGGTTCCAGGAGGAGATTGATGGGCCGAGGGATCACGCCGAAATGTCTGGCTCTGTCCTCCGCCTCTCGACGGAGGGCGACGATGATGCGGCGGCGATCATTTGCGGACACGCGCGACGCTGTCGCTGCTGGACGTCTGATCGGGGAGGTGGCGCGTTGAGACTGGTCGGCGATGACAGTGGTAATGAGTACGACTTCTGCTTCGTCGAGGGGGGCGGCGACATGTGGAGTGGGATGTTGAGATGCCACCGTCAGAGGATGGAGGTGTTGCAGAGCTGAGACCACGACATTGCGCAGTCCAGCAAGCATACGTCGTGCGGATGCCCGAGTTCCCTGGTTCGCGTCCTGGTCGGAATGAGCTCGTCCAGTGGTATTCGAATGGAGAAGCTGCCGAATTTGAGCTCGACGTGGACGGGGTGCGTGGTTGGCAAGGTTGATGGGTTGATATGCTGCACCCGGGGCATTTTCTTGTGGTTGAGACTCGCCAGCATCCTGAGCAGCCGTGGAGTTGTGCGACTCGGGCGTGCGGTGGCCTCGAGCAAAGCGCATGGTTGAGGAGAAGTGGAAGTCGAGTTGTCGAGTCCGCTGGGGCTCTTGATTTCGGTCTGAGATCGCAGTCATGGTGCTTTGAGCTCGCGGACGTGGTCGAAGCGCACGACAGTCTTGAGAATGCTGTCGCGATGCCGTCCTTCTTGTGTTGGCGAGAGCCGGTGGTGGAGGTTGCAGAAAGCGGGCAAGAAGCTGGAGACGTCGACGGTTAAGAATGTCAGCAAAGTTCGAGTTGCGCTTTCCCTTTCACCTGAAATTAGCTGCTCCTTCCTGAGGCTCACCTGAATTCAGCTGCTCTTTCCTTAGATTCACATAAAAGTCCATAGACACACCCTCCTCTTCGGCTGCCTCGACTCGGTATGTCTCCTTCGCCGCGCGATGCAAACGTCACCATTCGGCACGCACCTTTAGCTGCCGACTCCTTACGGGAGGAGACGTTCCTTTCATTTTCCCAAGTGATTGACAGTAGCAGTGTTCGAGGCTCTAATCAAGCAAAATTACTCGAGTGAGGTTCCTCTAGCGTTTCGTAGGGACCTTCGTAATTATCGAGTCGATTTCGTTGGCAGTCACAGCAACGATCCAAATACAACAACATAGCAACCGGCAAGACAAAACAGACCATTGGCTCCGGACCTCCAAACACGTCTATTGATCTCACCTTGACATCCTATCGAACCTCTCGCAAAAAGTCGGAAACGTCAGCCCCAAACTCCTATTCGAACCAGCGACTTTGGCATCACCCAAAAAGCAAAAAGGCGAGGGACCACCGAAGTGGCCAAACTTACCTATTGGTCAAGTTCAAGCTTAGCTACTCGCCTGAGAGGACGTGAAATGTTTTGGGTTTATATAAGTTACCTCTCTCTTCCTCCGAAGATCTCGCGGCTTGCCTCCCACCAGCTCCTACACGTCCACAGCATGCAGTCGTAGTCTTCCTAAGGCAGCACACAAGAGTTTCGTCAGCGACTGGCGAAAATCGTCCTTCGACCTTTCACTCGCACCAAAGATCCGGACCAGCGTCTTGCCAGATCCCGACCTTCTTGCGGAAGCAACAGCAGCGACGGGGTTCTTCAAATCTCATCGATGCTTCTGAGGACATTTGTCTCACATTCCCGTTCTCGCTTCAAGGCAACAATACTAATACAGTGGCACAGCCATCAACAAGTTCGCAGAGACGACATGTCAAATACACGGCCAATCTCTTCCAACGGCCTGTGTATGAAGCGCAAAGAGACTTAGCATCCACACGACCTCTGGCCTTGGCTCTCGGCTCGCAAGACTCGCCAGCCATCACGCGAGCTGTTACAGACGAGGGCGCGGTTTGAGGACCTCGGGAAGGGTCTGTTTTGCCTGAGGAGAGGAGAGAAAAGGGCGCTGTGCACTGGGACCATTCGTTCCACAGCCAAGAAATGAGTCAAGAAACGAGTACTGTAGAGGGCGAGCAAGATGTCGCGATCAGGTGGAAGTACAAATCCACCGCAAAGTCGGGTTTCCATTCGCAAACGCACAAACAAGTCTGGTATCACATCTATCCCATCCCAATCGAATCCCTGCCCATTTTCATACACCCCAATCCCCAACTCATAGCACATCAATCATAATCTAACTCCCAAAATGCGGCGCATTAAGCACAATCCCCATAAGCACACCCCCCAGCGTCCCCGCAATCGGAATCGTCATAATCCACGAGAAAACAAGAAGTCCCACACGCTGGAAGTTGACAGCCTTCCAAGTACCGTTGCAGAGACCGACGCCGACGGTGGCGCCCGTGATGCACATGGAGGTGGAGACGGGGAGGGAGAATTGCGAGAAGAGGAGGACGGTGATTGCTGCGCCCATTTCCATTGAGCAGCCTAGAATGTCAATGTTAGTAAGGGGGTGTTTGGCGGGGTGGGATGGGAGATGCTTACCTCTGCTTGGCGAGTGGTACGTGATCTTGTTGCCCATGACCTTCATGATGTTGTAGCCGTAGGTGATCAATCCAAGGGAGATGGTGGCGGAGAGGACAGCGAGCTGCCAGACAGGGACCGGGGCTTTCGATCCAGCGGCAGAACCAGTCTTCCACGCGGTGTAAATCACAGCCCAAGGACCAACAGCATTACCAATGTCGTTGGCTCCGTGAGCGAAGGAAGCAGTGCAGGCAGTCAAAACCTGCACGAAGGAGTACGAGTGCTCGACCTCATTGCTGTACTTCTCGGCATGGCCGTAGACTCTGGCCATACGCACGCCCTCGGGAGTACCCTCGATGCCAGACTGCGCGGCGTGGATGTCGTAGTGTGCACCATAGAGCAGAGCGACGACGACCATAGCGGGAATACGCATGAGGGCGATCTTCATATTCTTGAACTCGTAGATCTCGCCGGCACCCAGCTGGTTCTCATGCAGGAAACGCATTGCCCAGGCAAGAGGGCCCTTGCCTTTGCGGAGCTTAGCGTGGAAGCGTTCCATACCCCGGCGCTGGAGCTCCTTGTAGGTGGCGTTGACTTGGGAGGCTTCGACGTCGGCGAGGTTGACGGTGGTGATCTTTTTCTCGTCGTATTCGGAGGAAGTGTTGACGGCGGTCTCGGCGGAGGTGATCTCGTCTTCGTCGTCGTGGTCGTGCTGGACGACGGCGTAGTTGCGGATGCGGGCGACGCCGTCAGTGTTCTCTGGGACGGGGCGGGTGAAGAGTATTGGGCCGTAGACGACGTCGTACCAGCGGATGTTAGGGTCCTTAACGATGACTGCGCGGTAGACGTAGGGGACGAAGAAGATGGCTGACAAGACGGCGAGACCGACACCGGTGCCCATGGTGACGGAGGCGATGAACCACGGTGGGCGGTCGTTGAGCTTGAGGTTTGGCGAGCCCTTGTAGACGATGGACAGCGTGCAGACAGTTCCGGCGATGAGGAAGAAGAAGGGCGATGTGAAGACAGACCACTTGACAGGGTTCTTGCGAATGTGCACGACCAGCTTGATCAGCATGAAGATGGTGGCACCGAATCCAGCAGCAATGGCGGGTGCCATGCCGAGACCAGCGAAGATGGCTCCCAGACCCTTGCCGCCATTCCAGCCCCATTGGACTTGAGATGCTCCTGCGACGGCGACACCGACACCAGCGACGGACGAGATCAGGGAGTAGGTGGAAGAGACGTGGGCGGAGTGCTTGGTGCACCACATGACCCAGAGGGAAGCACCGGCCAAAGCGCAGGTGAAGCCGAGCATCTGAACACCAGCGTTGTCCTGGAAGGCATCTGGAGGGATGATCTTGTTCTTGATGGTATCGGCGGTACGGGCTCCGACGGTGATGGCGCCGAGCATTTCGAAGACGGTGGCTAGCACCATGGCCCAGCGGTAGGAGATGGAGCGCGAGGAGACCGAGGTAGCCCAGGCGTTGGCGACGTCGTTGGCACCTGAGATGATGTTAGCATGTGAAGAGGAATAGCTGTAGGTATGACTGACCATTATTGTATGCATCGAGCATAGCAAAGAAGGTGCCGATGACGAACACGTAGGTGTACTCGGAGAGGACCATGTTGGCGGTGTTGGTATTACAAGATCAAGATGGTACTTGGGTCCTGTGATACCAGAGGCAGGTGCTGTGGTGCCTTGTCGGTGGTTGTCTGCTGCCCTGGAGAGAAGAGATCTATGCTGGGCCGGGTGCAGTACTTATATCAAGTGGACAGACTGAGTGAATTGGAGCCATTGGCTGTGCCGGAAAGAGGCGAAGTCGCTGGCGAGTGCATGGCGTGTCTGGGCAAGTTTGGTCCAGGCCAGTGCGTGCATAGCGGCGATGCTAGTATGGGAGCCTCGTGCGCTGACAACGTGGGAGCGAGGGCTGTCAGCGCGGGGGTTTGGCCGCTTGTGTTACAAGTCCGCCGGCGGGAAGTGTCGGCTTCGGGAGCATAGGTCTGACAGCAGAGCGGAGATGTACTAGGTAGCGGTGGTGATGTTGTTGTTATGAAGGGTAGTTCTTCGTTCTTTCCATCCCAGCGACCCGGTATTGTCGGTTTCCTCACACTGACAAGCAAATTCGCCAACATCTTCGCATCTTCGCCCCCCACGTGTGCCTGACCGCATTTCCCTGTCCTGCTTCGAAGTTCGGTTCCTCGTGGCTTGATCGTTCTTGGAAGTCTTGGGGAGGCGAGGAAGACCCCCTTGGCGGAGGTCGCGACTTGGCTCTTGGCACGAATCCCCGTCCAAACTCACCAATCAAATATTGATGATCGGCCACGTGTGAACCTCACCTCTTGCCCAAACTCAAAACTGCGGACGTCGTTCTTCATGCAATCTTCGCCGCTGGTTCTGGAACGACATAAGCCTTCAGCTTCCCACGCCCAGCGATTCCAACATCCAACGAGCAGAGATTTCATCCACGACTTGGCGATGCAATCAGCGAGAAGATCCATTGGAGATGCTACCGCATGTCTCGGCGCAGATACGGCTATGGCGAGATGCCCAGAGATGAACATGCGCCGTCGCTTCGAGAAGTTCTACGCTGGCGATTCGACTTGGCGACTTGAGAACGTGGGTGAGCACGACATCTTCAGAGCTGCCGTAGCTCCCATAGGCGAGCAGCGTTGGATCTTCTCGCTTCCTGCGATGCGACGTACAATTCCGTCGATATTTCATGGCCTGATCAGCAACACTGGGCGATGCAACCGATAGGATCTGAGGACAGGCGAGAGAACGCTAGATGGAGTATGTGATGAGAGGATCTCCGTAAGCCTGCGATGTCCAGCCATGGAGTTGACGAGGTCAGAGGGTAGGTGAGCCGAAACTTGGGACGTAATTACTCACGCCTTGCCTCCAGCAACACTGGAGACGCTGCGCTATTGCAAGGCACTCCGTGGCTCCAGTCGCTAGTATCCGGCTCGAAAGCAGAAGATGCCCACTTCAAGGCTTTGACCCTCGGCGACTTCATCCAACATGAGACGTCGGCATGGCATCTTGAGCGCAATAAAGCCTACAACAACTGGACTCAAAGATCAAAGCTCGACACTCAGATCTTCTTCCCAGAGCTTACTTCTCGGTACCTCCGACCCCCTGCGAAGGACAAGACGATCGACCCGAATGGCCCCTGTCAGCGCCAAGTGAAACGATCGCCTGCAGAAGCCGAAGGCAACGACTATAAACCCACGTGCTCCCATCATGGTTGTTTTGTCGTCCCGGAAAGCAGGTGTCGGAGGGGTCTGATTTTGAAGGGTTCTGCAGAAAAAGGCGCATGTCTCGCGAGAATCTCGAATGTGTCGCGTGCTTCTCGGCGGGAAAGATTTCTACGGTGGTCGTCTGGAATTCGGCAGGAGCGACTTTGCAAATTCTGCAGGCTTGTCAGAGTAAGGACGACTGCTGGCTAGAAAGATCAGGGCATGTCGTCGACACGTCCGGCATCGATGCGGCTGAAACCATTCCTGGCCTACATGCATCGAGAGAGTTCAAATGTAGTATCCAGCATTGTATCTCGCTTCATGCTTCCTGGTAATACCAGCTTCTGCTTCTGGCGGGCTCAGCATTTTCTTACGGCTGGTATTCATGGTCTATTATCTCGACAATCGATACAGCAGAACGCGTTGGTGCCGCTGCTCGGACGCCCAAGCACTAGGATACGATCAACAGCGATTGACGAGTGATCGGCAATGTCTGCACTCATGTGCTCTTCCTTCAAGGGCATTTTCGCAAGTGACAGTCAGTCATCTGTGGGTTTCGGACAACATGAGCAATGCGTATCTTTGCAAGCCCGGATGTTGTTGCAATAGTTTATGTGTTGAAGAATACTGGGCCTGGGCCACTCTGCATCCTAAGAAACGATGACGGATTGATAAACGTACGTAGTCATTATCATTGACGTTCTCAACGTTGATGCGTCTTTGCACATGGCCACGATTGATCATGAATTGCCCGTGCTGCCCTGCTCGTTGCCCACCAATGTCTGCCTCAGGCACAACGGGACCGTTCCGCACTCCGCATTCCACACCTCACCTCCCAAAATCTCCGCCATCTCCATTGCATCCCACCACCACACCGCCATCATGGTCGCGCGCCGCACTCTACGAGGTCGAGCCGCCCGGCAAGCATCTCAACTCGGCAAATACGCTCCTCCATCATCGACCGAAAACGTCAAGCCCGAAGAAGCGACCAGCGACCGCGAAATGCAAGACGACGACGACTTCGGCTTCGGCGTGGGACTGAAGCTCAACAAGAAAGACAAGAGAAGCCTCAAGCGAAACACACTCCTGAACAGGGTCCGTGAGGGCGGCATCTCAAAAGATACAACAGCAAAGAAAAGACGCCGCCCAGCGAAGAAATTGAAGACCGACATCA
The DNA here is from genome assembly GCA_002786025.1 of Zasmidium citrigriseum. Taxonomy (NCBI): domain Eukaryota; kingdom Fungi; phylum Ascomycota; class Dothideomycetes; order Mycosphaerellales; family Mycosphaerellaceae; genus Zasmidium; species Zasmidium citrigriseum. The sequence continues at coordinate 41,293 of NHNW01000070.1, forward strand.
CAAGTCTCGAAGACGCACTCCCCGATATCGACCCCTCACCCACCGAGAATGATGATGATGAATGGGAAGGTATCAGCGAAAACGAGGACATGGACCTCGGTCTGAAGAAGAGACAGCGAAAGCGCAAGCCGGCAATGGAGAAAATGGAAATGAAGAGTCTGAAGCATAAACCCGGTGCCATGAAGAAGAAGTTTGAGATGGAAGGAAGGGAGAGGGAGAGGTTTGGGAGGAATTTGGCGGGGTTGATGGGTGGGGAGGGACAGGGACAGGAGGAGAGGTGGAAGGCGCTGAGGGCGTTTATTGAGGGGACGATGGAGAGGGATGTGGCTTTTGCTGGGCGATGAGGAGGCGAGGAGCATGATATTCCTGACTGAAGAGTGTGGATGTTTGGAAAGCTCGATGGCAGGAGCGAAACTTGCCGGAGCTGGAATAACACAGTCCACGGGCGGCCAGTCCGACCAGGCAGCTTCCGAGGCTGGGAGCGTAGAACCGACGAGGACGAGGATGCTGTGACCGGTATTCCAATCGTAATCAAGCTCAAATCGAAAGTTTGAGTTCAGGAGATGGCTTCATCGCCAGCAGAAACTCAGAGAGAACCAATGCATCGAACAGGCTCTGCTTTTGCCGCGGTGTTCGCGAGCCCTGGCCGCCAATATTTGTTATCCGAGCACTTCTTTGGAGCCGTGGCCATGATATTCTGACACGCTCGATATAATCTCTCAATGGCGGGTGCAGTGCATTCGGTCACAGGAGTTATGCGAGGCTGCAGTTCACCGTCTGTCGACGAATCCGAGTGCTCGCACCGACGACAGCACCAGTTGCTCCCAAAAAGTACTTATGGTCACCTCGGGAGTCCATGGACGACGATACCAAACCCAATTTTCCTGCTCTGTTAACACCTTGACCACTGTCGAAGTCAGAACAACATGTTGTCTGTACATACAGACCCGTGGATCGGACGTTGATCGCTATGCCGTCCATGGAACCACAATCATGAGGCCGATGACGGACTTGTGCGGCGTTGCGAATGAGGACGAAAGTAAGATCGCTCGCCAAATGCACAGTGAACATGCAACTTTCCCAGGGTGGAGCCGCCCGCCTCTTCTACCATCGACAACCCTTCCAAGTACCATAATAGTCAGTGCGTACATTGGAGGACTGGCATTCGGCAATATGCGAAGACTCTGCCAAGACCAGTCTGGCGGGCAAGAATGCGGGCTGGCAAGCAAGGCACGTGTTACTGTTATGTCAAGGCTTGCTGACCCAGCCATCGCCAGCAGCACGACATACAAATACGAACAGCCAAGAACTCCCATTACCGTTGAAACCATCAACGTGCCGGATCATACCGCCTTGACTGTATACCATCTGACGATCGGCATGCCGAAGAATGCTGCAGCTCATCTCCCGTTGCAAGGGCGCCGAGCAGCTGCACTCCGCAATAGCTCCCGAGCCACGCTGCCGGTGTCTCACATTACCCGAAACGCCACCTTCATCATTCTTGGGATCGAGCACGTTCAAAATTCTCATTCATATCTGGAAATAGAGTGACCACTCTGTTACAGGATGTTGATGCCGCCGTGTTGCTGGGTGTGTGGTGAAGAATGCTCGGGCTGCTGACCGTCATGGTCAAAGCATCGACGACGAGTATACATAGACCACTCTGGACTACTCTACGATCTATTGCAAGGCAAGCATCGACTTGACCACCGGTGCATCGACGACATCCACTCATTCGACATTCGCTCATTACGATCAATCGCCACTCATTCGATATCATCATGGCTGAGATGATCTTGCCAGTCGCCGCTTTGGTCGGCCTGGCTCAAGCTGCTCCTCAGGGCTTGGGACTCGGTGCAGGTGTGGCTGCCAGTGCGACCAGTGAGAGAGTGTGTGAGGATAAATCGATGGAAGCTAATCTGTGTTTATAGTCGGAGCTGGTCTTGGCCTTGGAGGTGCTCCTGCTGTCCCAACGACCGCCATTCCCAGCATCACGCTGCCTACGCTCCCGATTACGACCTCGGCCACGCAGGTCAATGTCCCTGTCCCGGTCGTTGGAGGAGGAGGGCTTCCTGCCCTTCCAAGTCTGCCTGTCGGCGGTGGACTCCCCAGCCTTCCAGTCGGTGGTGGCGCCCTGCCAAACCCCGGAGGTCTGATCCAGTCGGTCACACAGGGACTGCCGGCTCTGCCAACTGGTCTGCCAGCAGTCGGTGGTGGGCTCCCAGCTGTGCCATCCATCCTGCCCCTCCCCGTTGAGGCACCATCTCTCGCCATCCCAGCCATCTTGCAGACCGCCCTGCCCACGGGCTCCGTCCTGCCAGTGGAGATCAAGACTCTGGTCCCACTGGCCAACACGGACATCATCGCCACCTTGGCCAGCCTGCCCGCCAATGCCATTGCCACCGATGCTATCTCCAGTGCTTTGGCCGCCCTTCCCACCGACGGCCTGCCAACGCTCCCAGAGCTGCCAACTGGTGTCCTCCCAGGTGGCCTGCCAGAGCTCACCGCTGCTCCAGATATCAGCAGCATCCTTGATTCGGTCACCTCTGATGCTCTCGCCGATGTCATCTCGGCCGTCGCTTCTGCACTCTCAGCTGTTGCCTCTGTCGCTGGTGGTGCCCTCCCAACCCCAGTTCCTGGCCTGCCAACGGAGGTCCTCAGCGCTTTGGAGTCCATTCCTACTGCTCAGCTCCCTGGCGCTCTTCCAGCTGCTGGTGTTCCCAATGTCACTCTCCCACTCCGCAACAAGGAGGGATCCGAGGAAGCCGAGACAGAGGAGGCGAAGGAGAAGAGACAACTCCCTAACCTTGGCGGTCTCCTCGGCGGTATCGGTGGAGGATCATCTCCTCTGGCCGGCGTCCAGAACACTGTCGGTGGTCTTCTCGGTGGTGTCGGTGGCGGTTCATCTCCTCTTGCCGGCATCCAGAACGCCGTCGGCGGACTGCTCGGAGGTGCTGGTCTCGGCAATGTCGTCGGTGGCCTCACCGCCGGTAACGCACTCGTTGGCAACATCGCCAACACTGTCAACGGTCTCGCTGGCGGGGCTACTCCCCTGGCCTTCTTGAACCCTCTCCTTGGCTCCACCGGCGGCCTCGGAGGTCTCAGCGCTGTTCTTGCCGGAACTCCTCTCGGCGGCGTCATCCAAACCGTCACCGGCATCCCATCCATCGTCCTCTCCACCGTACGTATCGCCCAACGCATCCACCCAAATGTAAGTACTAACCACCTCCCAGGTCAAAGACATCCCCATCGTCGGCGACCTCGCCACCCTGGCCCTCGGCGTCAAAGCCGCCGCCATCGCCCCCCTCACCGACATCCTCTCCGGCCTCCCCATCCTCGGCGGCCTCGTCGCCAACGCCATCTCCACCATGAACACCTTCGGCCTCTACAACGTCGACCCCTTCACGCAGCTCGTCCCGCTCACCAACGTCGCCGCCCTGCAGACCGCCGTACAATTCATCAACCCCAAAGATCTCGCCTTGGCCTCGTACATCCTCGGCGGCAACGACGTCCTCCCGACCAATGCTCTGGGCAGTCTGCTCAGCGACCCGACTGCTCTGATCAAAGCGATCAGTGCTGCGGCGCCGATCGCGGATAACCTGCCGGCCGTGGCGAGTTTCATGATCCTTTCGGACTTGGGTGCTACGGGGCTGCAAAATGTTGTTCCGGGGATTGATGCTAGTGCTGTGCAGAATTTGATTTCGAAGTTGCCGGTTGGGAGTTTGCCGACTGGTGCGTTGAGTGGGGCGTTGCCTGTTAAGGAGTAAAAGAAGGAGGTACGAGAGCGTGGGAAGGGGTGGAGTGGGAGATGGAGGACAGGGGAGGAAACAGATTGACAGGAGAAAGGACTGGTGGAGGGACTGTTGGTTCGTTTCGATTTAATGACATGACCTCATTAAGGTCTTCGATCATGATGGGCAGGCAGACTACTGGAGTCCAGAATAGATAGCCACACGATGAGAATCATTGGTATACCCGTCTGCTTGTGCTTTTCGTACCTCTGCGTCTTCTTGAGCGATCCCCCGAATAATGCGTCTGTATTGCAAGGGAGCAGCCCATTTAGGACAAGGAGACCAAAGGGATGCACAACGATACACCAATGGCTGTTGTCCCGTCTTGATGCAGTACATCCCACGACGAACTCGGAACGATACATTCGACCGCGCTAATGAAACCACCATCGATGGAGAGCAGAGTATCGTGCTCTCAAATTTCAACTAGTTACTACTGGTGCAAGTAGTCTGTGACGCTTGATGCGATAGGAGCCTTTCGAAGCGTACTGCGTTTACGAACATCACCCCTACTTCCATCAATGGTAACCGAGTGCACAAGTGCACAGAGCAGAACTGAAGGATCCTCCAGCAGCGTCTTGTGATGGGCAAATCGTAAGAGTTACACCACGCCGTCAAGGTCCGTCATATTATATTTGAAAGTCAGCAGGGTGGAAGAGGTACCAATGGTCTCTTGGTCTTAGAAGCCGCTATCTGGTATCTGATCCCCTGAACATGAGGTCAACAGCACACCCGGTGGCCTGAGAAATTCCCAACGGTAATGTCATCGTATGATCGAATGCATTGTCAAACAGCCCGATAAAAGAGATTGCAACGAAGTTGAGGGATGAGACTTTTGTTCGAGGCATGTGATTAGCCCGTGAGGGCAGAATTGGAAGGACGATGACTGTGGTGAGACGTAGGAGTCTATAGTGCGTGCACTGGTGAGCAACAGGAGAGAACTTGGATTTTGGGGGGCTTGGGCGGTTACTCCTGCGCCGGAGCAATCAATGTCAATTGCCAATATTGCTTGCTGCTGTTTTGATGCGCTCCGAATGTATCGACAAAAGGATTCATATTTCGAATACCCCCTAGCAAATGTCTTCACCAGGCACAAAACCCATTCGACCTACTCTGAGGCATCTATAAATGTGGAGACTTCTTAGCATGGCGAGACGATAAGCAAGAGTCCGGTCTTTCCGCCCTCCAATCTTGTCGAATTGAATCTGAAGCCATTGGCTATAGCAGGGCGGCAGGGAGCCGACGATTCGTGGCAATGCGACTGTATCGTGTGGTAGTTCCCTATGGGCCTTGCAGTCTTGAATGAAATCCAGGGAAGTTGGCAGTGCAGTCGCATTCCACAAGATCGCCAGTATCACCGAGACCGCTCATTTCCCGTATACCACGGCCCTGGTGGACCCATGTGTCGCAGCAGACGCAACCTATCGTCAGAGGGATGTCCAGGGACGGTCCCACCTCGCGAGCGATACTCCCCGGGCCCAGATAGAGCAATGTGAAACGTTTGGCGCTCGATTCGATCCCAATCTCCGCAGTCGAATCTTTGCTGGACTTCATGAGGCGAGAGACCTTCAGCATCCCTTTCCAACTCGGCGTCTCGGAAACACAATCCCCGCCACTGTCGCAGCCCGAGGATGCAGTCCCCAGCAAATATTTCAGTATCTCTGTCTGCGCATGTACGGACGCAGTTGAGCTTCAGGATGTACCGGAATGACGTTCTGTTCCCATGGGGCATTTTGATTTCGATGGCTGCACCCTCGAAGTGCAAGCCTTTATGGGTGATCATGTACGGCGGCCGATCGAGCATCGCAAGAGGCTGAAGGCCGCCACTCTGGACGAAATCCATCGGACTCCTCGCCAGAATTCGAGGAGATCCTAAGTATGGTATGTGCATGAAGATAGTCTCATCTGCACTTCGCTGGATGATCTCTCTCTGTAGACGCTCAAAAGCTCGCTCGCTCCCTTCGCCGTACAGCAACGGCATGTTGATGTCGAACAGTCCTAGGAGGCAATAGGCGATATCCTCGGCACGGGTGGTTTGTCTCTTGGAAGCCCAGCTCATGCGCTGAGCTATAGATGCATCCCTAGGGTCTTCGATCTGCAAGAACTCTAGGTCAATGCCACTGGCCATAGCGACACACATTGGAATTTCGGATTCATGATCGGCTTTTGATCCGATAAGGTTCCATTGTCGGTCGTAGAAGATTACAGTCGAAGGGGCCAAGAGCTCTTGCAAGGTCCAGCCTCTGGAAAACCACGCGCTTCGGGAGAAGCTCTGTTCCGTGGCTAGCCGGACGACATCGACCAGGTATGCAACGCAGTACTCCGCATAGGCATAATATCCCCACATCGAGTTAATGTTTTCCGAGAGTTCAGAGCTGCTCTCTTTATTAATACAGACAGTGTCGACCCAGACCCAGTCCACTTGAACTGGTCTTAATCCATCATATTTACATGCCTTGGTCTCACGTGGACAAGGTGCATGTCGAACGAGCCGGCAGAACTCCTCGATTTTCCGGGATCCGGCTCCTTGTTGTGCTCCAGAATTCTGTTTCTGATATTGCTGATACGACAGCTCCTCTGATCCCCATTGATGTGAGAGTATCGCATAGGGTGGGCGTTGATCTCCGAAATCGTGAAGCTTTAGCGTGTGGACGTTGATCAGGCGCATTGTGTGACTGTGTCGGGTATTGAGGAAGCAAGTATTGCCCAAGTTCGATGACTTTTCGGCTCAAGTGTGGCAAGTTGCAGCACCTTGCGATAGAAAAGGCGATGAAGCGTCAGTGACCATCGTCAGATTTATTATCGGCAATGTGGCAGTGTTGAGCGTGGCTTGCTGTGCGGTAAGCTAATGTTGTATAACCATTGGCGATCGTCCGGATGGGCGACTCTTGGAATGCTAGGCCTGGATGAGCGACCGCGGACTGTGCCCGTGCGCTATGAAGCCATCAACGACGTACCTTTGACAGCAATGCAGCTCCTGCTGATATATCGCAAATCTGCGAAGACGATTTCTTGCTTCTCGTGTTCATCCGTGAGAGGCAGCGCAGCACCGCAAACAGGGGTGCCTTCAGCTCGCTTATGCATTTCGACGCCGTCACTTCGCCCGCGCACAAGTAGCAGCTCTTGGCTGGAGGCTCAGCTGCCTTGATGTTGCCCTCTCCAGTGCAGTACGTAAGGTCGCTTTGCGGGAATCCAGTATGATGCTGGGCGGACGTGGTCAAGATCATGGGAATGCCGCAGAAGCCCTGGAGTACGTCGCTGATTCTGTCGTGGGGGAAGCATTTAGAAATGCATCCGAAAAGGTTGAAACTGATCGTCCGACCTGGCACTATTGAGGCATCCTTTCATCGGGCATAAATCATGGCGTACGTTGTCCATTCCCTGACAGGCCCTCGCTCAGAGGCACTGTCGCCCGCCTCGCCGTTCGCACGGAAGATGCCGATGTCACATCGTCCAAGAGTTGGTGGGTCCAGTGTCGTTCCCAAGTAAATTCAGTCTGGGTCATAGATGTATACTCGAAGATGGTATGAGTCTCGACTGTAGTTGCCTTCGAGGAACGGTCAGGTCCCGGAGGTTGCTGATAAATGGAGGTGTTGTACCTCAACGCAGGTGTCGCCGGCCCCAATCTCGTGCGGAGACCTTCTGCTCAGCATCAGCAGCACAGATCGTACTCTGCCCTGTCGTCGATCCTCTGGAGACCACATCGTCCTTTTTCCGCGAGTCCCAAATTCCTTGCCAGTCAAGAAATTGCCCATGGATCCACCCGTCCGGATCACGACCGAAGTGAGATGTACCTTCATCGGAAAAGGTCTCCCGGTGAGGGTTCTCGAGTCGTATGAGCAGCCTCTTGGACTGTAGTCTTTGCCAACGACCTTTTGCAAAACTCGCCGCGACCTGCTCTGGGGACATTGCTAGAGCCGCGTGTTCCAGCGCTGGCGCTCGCACGTATTCGGATCCGTCGGAGCGCTCGACGCCAAGCAGACATCCCTCCACCGTCCCGTTATGTACGGTGGTGCCAGCGTTAGTGTGTTGCGAATGTCTGAGGATCTTGACACAGTTGAGTCTGAAGATGTACGTCTCCTGCCAAGCGTCGTAGATAGCCGGGCCTTCGAATTCAAGCCCTTTGTTGGTGATGGCAAAGGGAGGCCGGGAGACAATCGACATTCTGCGAATCGGACAGCTGTCGCGAAACTCGGACGGGCGCTCTGCGAGAAGACCTCGTCCCGAGAATGCAAATATCGATTCGTCGTCATTTTGTTGGATGATTTGGCTTTGGAGGCGTCGGAACGCTTTGATGCCGCCTTCGCCGTATAGAAGAGGCATGTTAACGTCAAACAGACCCATAAGGCAGTACGCCATATCTTCCTCGCGTGTTGTCCAACGCCGGGCCGCCCAGCTCATCTTCTGGGCTGCAGAAGTCTTTGAAAGATTGATGTTGGAGGTCAAAACGGTCTCTCCGATTCCGGTGGCTTTTGTGATGGCAGTTCCCACCCCTGGGAAGTCATTCCTACTTCCAATGAGGCGCCAGTCTTGGTCGTAAAAGGTGACAGTGTGAGGGGCTGGTACTGCATTAGTCTGTGAGACGAGAAATTATTCGACGTCCCCTCCATACCAAGAAGTTCTTGAAGTGTCCATCCGCGACTGAACCAGTCACTGAAATGGATGTCTTCCGCGCGGCAAGTCGACGCAACATCTGCTAGAAACGCCACACAGAATACGGACCTCTGGTAATACATCCACATCGAGTTAATCGCTTCCGAAAGTTCTGCGCTGCTTGTTTTGTCAATGCATACTGTATCGACCCAAGCCCAGTCGAGGTCTAGTGTGTTCCTTTTCTTGGGCCTTGGTCTCCGGAATAGATGTCGAACAAGGCGGCAAAAGTTTTCGATCTTCCTGAAACTCTCTCCGTGACGCTTATGATGATCTTGAAAGTCCTGGAAGGACAGCTCCTTGTCGTACCATCGGTGGGATAGAATAGCGTACGGCGGCGGGTTGTCACCAAATGCTCGGAGTTCCAGACTGTGAATGTTGATAAGTCGCATTGTACAAATCTCTGTCGCGGATCACGAATCTGCAGCCAGAAGCCATGGTGTATTGGCGACGGTCATCGGTGGTATTGATAGCTGGGGGGGTTGTGGGCGGAGCTGTGGCGGTGCTGTGAATCCTTCGAAGCCGCCCACGAAAAGCGGTCTCAGCTCGCCAAAAGCTGGGCTGCGCGACCGAAGTAGTGTCCGCTTGACCAACCGAGCGCCGTTCTGTACATAAATGCCTGTTACGCTTCCAGCTCGAACGGACCGAGGGATATCGGCGGTGGTCCTGGACGCTCGGCCTTGACAAAGCGGGTGCTGCTACCGGGCATTTCGGTCGGGCCGCTGTCTTCTTCATCCGAGATCTCGAATTCTCCATCGTCGAAGGCAGGCATGTCGTTCTCTTGCTGCTGCAAAACGTCATGCGCGGAAAATCCAGAGAAAATTGGGCCGTCATTATCCTCGTACCAGAGTTTCTGTACGTCGCGAGCGTTCAGCAGATGGAGCCGTTCATCGATCTCGGCATTATACACATCATTGACTGTGACTGCCAAGTGGAAGCGCATGGAGTCGACTTGCTCCCATATGCCATCGTCAAGCAGCTTTGCCGCGGCGGAAGCGGACATCTGCTCGACTTTCTTCTCCCAGGAGAAGTCTCGGACGAAGCGATCCCCGATCTTTCTCAGCACCATGAGGCAGCCCCTTAGTCTCACAGCCTGAATAGGATCGCCACCGCGAGGATGTCCTTCGGGATGTACAAGTCGGCCGCAGTTGAGGTTGAGGATGTAAAAGATGTCTCGTCCCACTCGCCACTGAATCGCCGCGGATTCAAATTCCAGTCCAGCGTTGGTGATCGTGTATGGCGGTCGAGAGAGTCGTCGTGATGCTCGAACATACTCGCAGTCGACGAATTGTCGAGGATTGGCGGCCAAAGCTGGCTGGGTCCCGTACATGTTGAGCCCGAAAGCGAAGATTGACTCATCGTTGGACTGCCTGACAATCTGTTCTTGCAGTCGGAAGAAAGCCTTGTCCTGCCCTTCTCCATAAAGTAAAGGCATATTCACGTTGAAGATGCCCATTAGGCAATATGCCAGGTCCTCTCCTCTCGTGGTCTTACGAGCAGAAGCCCAACTCATGCGCTGAGCGATTGATGCATCTGTGACATGCTTCCTGCCCTGGAGATAGCCGTCTTCGATGGACGTGGCGAGTGTGATCGCCAGGCGTAGGTCGCTGGTCGTATTCCGGGACCCTAGTTGCAACCAATGTTTTGCATAGAAGATGACTTCCTTCGGTGCGAGCAACTCTTGCAAGGTGAAGCCTCTACGAAACCAAGCACTAGACCGCAGATTGCGGAGATCACGAGCTCGGGAACCTGTGGCTTCGCAATCTGAAATATAGGCCACGCAGACTGTCGCTTCCTGGTACCAGTTCCACATCGAGTTGATCGCCTCAGACAGTTCTGCACTGGATGTCTTGTCAATGCAGCAGGTGTCGACCCATGCCCACTCAATTCTCTGGGTGGGGTCCAGGCCGTGAGCCCAGTTGGCATCTCGAAGCAAGCGACAGAAGTTCTCGATCTTGACAAATCCAGGTTCGGTCCTCGCGAAAGTATTCTGATAGTCTTGATATGTTATCTCACCTCCTTCCCAGCGATGAGACAATACAGCATATTCGGGGCGTCCCGCAGGGAAGTCCGTGGTCTCCAGTGTGTGGATGTTGATCAGGCGCATCTCGCGGTACAGCAGTCATGACTCCCAGGGGCCATTCTGAGAGTATTTTCGCTATGCTGTATGACAGACTCACGATGGCTGTGGCGTATCCGACGATGATGTTTGGGGAGAAGGGAAGTTGCTCGTCCAGCTGAAGATTGGTGGAGGAAGGCCCCACTTGCAGCGGCCCGAGCTCCGCCATGCCTGAGGCAGCCTACGTCCCATTACAACGCTCACAGAAAGAGACAGCGGTAGTATGCGTCGATCAGCAATTCAAGCAGTACGAAGGTGACCTTACTCACAGAGTACCAATACATTCATTCAGACAAGCCCTTTTCTCGCTATCCTCAAGCACCAACCTTGTCCGCAATATCCACCTCCTTGACCTCTCCCATCTTAAAAACAATCTTATGCACCTTCCTCTGCTCAAAGTCCTTATACGCCTGCGGCGCCTCCTCCAAACTCATCGTCTTACCACATAAGAAGGCCACCTTCTTTTGTTCCTGAACCAACAAAGCGAGGGCGTCTTCGAAGATGGAGCGGACGGGGCAGCGGCCGAAGGCCATGGTGACGTTTTTGCCGTAGAGGAGTAGGCCGTTGACTTCCCATTTTTCGGTGCTGTACCAACATTAGTGACAAGTGGTGGAGATGGGGGAGATGTGTGCGTACTGAACGCCAATGCTGGAGATGCACCCCCAAGGACGGATCATGTCGAATGCGAGCTGCCAGGCGTCTGCGTGGCCGACTCCCTCGATTACGACGTCTGCACCGCGGCCGTTGGTTGCGTCTTTGATCTTTTGAACGGGGTTGTCGTTGAGATTGATGGGTATCGCACCGAGTTGCTTCGCCTGCTCCAGTCGCTCTGGCACACTGTCAATCGCATATACGGTATCCACCATCGTCAATGCGCAAGTAATCGCACAGATTCCCACGGGTCCGCATCCTATGCAGACAGCCGTGTACTCCTTGCGATCTCGATCATTCAGATTCTTGAGGAAGCGAGACGCCGCAAAGTATCCAGTCGGGAAGATATCCGCCATCAAAACGAGCATCTCTTCCGGGATTCCAGACGGCGTCTTGACAAACGTCGTGTCGGCGAGCGGACATCGCACATACTCGGCCTGTCCGCCATCGATGGTATTCGCCGGCGCACTGTTCCCGAACAGCTCCCCTTTCGCACATCTCGACGCCTGGCCGCGGACGCAGTAGTAGCATTCTCCGCAGGCTGTATAGAACGGTACGACGACCTGGCAGTATCAGCACCACATCACCATCACTTCCTGCTCTTCTTCTCGCACCTTGTCTCCAATCTCAAACTTCTTCACCGCGTCGCCTTTCTCCACGATCTCGCCGACGAATTCATGGCCGCAGATGAAATCTGGTGGGCACTTGAGGTGACCTCGGTAGAAGTGCAGGTCGCTGCCGCAGAGGGCGGTGGAGGAGACTTTGAGGACGGCGTCGGTGGGCTTTTGAATCTTGGGGTATGGGCGATCTTCGACAACGATCTATGCTCATCAGCATCCATATTCTTCATTGCTGTAGTAAGGCATTGGTGATACGTGATAATCCCCCTTAAGCACAACAGCTCTCATCTTGTCCGGCGGCTGAAACGACATCTTGTCCGAAAGTTGGTCTGTAACGTTGATGGTCGACCTTGATGGTTACGAGACAAGTTCAAAACCAACAGCACTCCTCCTCTTCAAAAACTACTTTCCTCCTCGCCGTACAGGAAGAGGGGTAAATACTCCTCAAGCTCCTTGCCCCGCAGCAGCGACATCGCCAATGACACTCCATTTCCCGCCAGGAACCGAGGACGGAAAGCGTTGTCTCGTGCTCTCGCGATTGAGATTCCGATTGAAGCCAATGCCGGGAGTTTGCGAGTGAAGGCGTCGACGGTCTGTTGTCCGGCGGTGGTGGATGTTTGGGCGGCGGATGTCATTGTGCATGGTGGGGTGGATTTGATCGGCCAAGTTCGGAGCTGGGAATAGGGGCCGGGAATAACGAGACGACGAGCTTGGGTTTTGGACTTCACCTCTTCTTGAATCTGGTGCTCAGTCTGTTTCGATCAAGACGTGAAGACTGGGTTGCCCAGAATGTTTGTTTTCGATGTTGACGTTGAGAAAGGAGATGCGGACGAGCGGCACGGCCGACTTCGACTCCCAGGCTCAGACGAAACCTCAGCCAGTCAACGGACGCCCGCTCTCCCGAAAAACGTATCACGCTGTGGTACTTGCTGCTTGTATGGCATCGTAGGAGAAAGCATGTGTGCCGGAGAGTAAGCAGAATGTGTGATTGGAAGATGAGAAGCTGGTAAGCAATATTCAATTCTCGGATATCCAGCGGTATGGCTCCACCAGTCAGACTTCACGCAAAAGAAACCAACACTCTGCAACGCCCACCATCATGGAAAAAGATATTCAGAATCTCATATATACCATGGCCCATCCACTTCTCCTTAAGTTATCCCATTCCATCGATCGATATCTCGACAACACAGCACAACCATATCCCAAGGAGATAGAAAACCAGACCTCACACGTCAACATCATGGCCTCTACTACGGCTTCCACCTCGCAAAAAGCCCACATCACAGCACTACCTCCTGAGCTCCTCCTCATGATCTTGCACACGAACGTCCCCGACCGTTCCGACTCTCTCAAAGACGTCCAAGCCTACTTTCGCTCTCATGGTCTCTCGAACTATCTGAGAGACAACGCTGCGACCGCATTCTCGGATAGGTACATCCTCGAAGTCGACCTGGACATTCACTGCCATCATACGCATCGCCACCATTTCCACTCACCCTTCTTTCGCTCCTCCGGCGTCGAGGAAAGTCCTTTCGGCAAGCATATCAAGAAAGCGGTCCTGAATGTTCAATGCCTGCATACGAAGTTTGCGAGGGAGGTACTTGAAGAGACGATGGGCACGATCAAGCAGCTGCGCGAGAAAACTGCATTAAAGGAGCTCTGCGTGACATTTGCATCTGGAGATGAGAGGTTCTCGGAATTGGTCTCGCGGCTGATTGGCGAGGGTTTGGGAGCAGACTTTGGGGATCTGAAATTTGTGGATTTTGGAGAAGGGCCGATGGGGGATCGGTGGGGTTTGGATGAGGATGGTAATGTGGATGTAGACGTCGCGATTGCTGAGTCGAATGAGTGGCAGAGGGGATGGAAACGTCTCGAGCCTCTCCGTTTCGAAGAGCAGGGCTGGGGGAAGAAGCGGCCTTCTAAGCGTGTGAGAACTGGGTGGAGATCCTGGAGATGGTGTCGCAAAGAGAGAATGTGGAAGCTGAGCGCGGAGTGAAAGTCGAAGCCTGAGTGAATAGCAACCCCAGAACTCTAAATTCCGCCCTGCAAACGCCGCCATCCACCTCGCGCGCTCACATCCACACCTCACACAAACCAACCTCATCGCCGCACCCGCCTCGACCACCACAATGTGCTTCCCTCACCTCTCCCTCTTCTCCAAACAATCCCCGCGACCCGCCAATCCGTACGTTCCCCCAATGAACCTCTCGCCACCTCAGTCGCAGCACACTCTGACGGAGATAGGGACAGCAGTAAATACACAGTTACGAGAGAGCCTTCGCCTAAGGAGCCTGAGATCCTCGCAACGGCGGACTCGGCCGTGGGAAAGAATCTTTTGGTTAGGGAGAAGAGCCAGAAAGTCCTGGGCGTGAAAGAGATTACGACGTTCGATATGTGTGGGACGGTGAGTATTCATTTGATGGAGAGGGGATGGGATGGGACGCTGACTATGAGAATAGGATCAGGAGGTTGTTATTGCGAAGTAGGCGACGATCAAAGCCTTGAATACTGCATGATGGCTCTATAGAGCATCAATACGAAAGCTCGTTCTCCGCGAGATGAGTTCCCGTCCATACACCAGCAACATATCGACGGCCGCTGTCTCGAGCATTCTCGAGGAGATCCAAAAGTCGAATCGATCGACTGCTCAAATGTCTACACTAATGTTATTCATTCAGAGCCAGGGGTAAAGGAAAGGTGAAGCAGGATAAGTCTCTCTGAGATTCATGAATTTGAAAGCAGCAAGCACTTTCTATCAATCTATTTGTCGCAGAAAACCCCTCCCCTTCATCTTCATCCCCCCTCCCCCTTTCTCCCCCCAAAAGCAAATCCTCCAATCTACTTTCCAACCGGCCTCAACCACGTCCCATCTCTCCTCAACACCCAAAAGCCCTCCTCACGACGCTCCTTCTCAAACTGCAGCTCCCTCTGGTTCCCTTCTCCATCAACAGCCGAAGAAAGTCTGAACTGATGAATACCATTGACAACATCCGAATTCCTCAACTTCCCCGTCGCGAACGTCTCCAACCACGACAACACATCCCCAAGCGTCGCACCAGCCGGAACCCAAAGCTCATGAGGGTAGTACATCTCCTTGCTGGTAGCGACGTGACCGGTTCCGCGGTTGAAGTTCTGTTGGTCGCGGGCAAAGCCCTCGTCACCGTCGTTGCGCAGCATTTCGGCGCTGACTCTGACTGGGCGGTCGTGCGTCGAGAGAAGTGTGTGGAGGTATGCTGGGTGTAAAATGCGGGAGGTGAATTTTTGGGTTGTGTTTCCGCGGTCCATGTACAGGAAGTACATCCAGCTGTCGCTGACGGGGAGGAAATGGATGTAGAGGTGGAACTGAGGTCCTCCATCACGAGTACGGAAGATGGTGCTGCGGCAATTCGGGCGGAAGAGGAGATGGTTGGGGGAGCCGGGCTGGTGGTCCGGCCAGGCGTTTATTGGGTTTGGTGCTGTGGGCTGGGCTCTGAGCAATAGCTGTTGTTGCAGGGTTGGGGACTCCTTGACGGTGTGGTAGAACATTGGGTCATTGGGCAGGTGTTTGAGGATCTGTTGTGGTTGTAGGTTGAGGAAGATTTGCTCACGGAGCTCTTGGACTGCGAAGACTCGCGTGGCGGCGTTTGGGTGCTCTGGGGATGTTGGCTGCTTGCGCCAGCGGATCCGGCTGTCGGTGGTCATGGTGCTTGGAGCTGGTGTTGAAGTCGTTCTGGTGTTGCTTTTGTTGCGTGCTTCGTTGTGTTAAACGAAGATGTATCGAGCTGGCAAGTGCTGAGAAAGGTGGGTTTGTTTGGGGTTCAGATTGATGGCAAGATGCGCTGCATAAATGTCTACTCTCCCAGCTTCAACGCACAACGCCTCATCTGAAGTCGTGCATTATTGAGGTGTTGTCCGATCTCCCAATGCATTGTCGTTCAGAGACGTCCAAATGGTCCGGCAAGGTATTGTTGAGCTCTTGTGTGTGCCTCAGAGGAGAACAAAGGGAGGAGTGTCGAACGGCAAACCTGAGTCCTGCCTCTGCTGGGATCTGGAAACGACAATGTTCTCAAAATGCTATGGCGTTCTATTTGCAGGTAGCGCCGTCTGTGAAATTAGCTTGTTTTGTCAACCCTACCCTCTTGGGATCAGTCGCGATCGCGTTGTAACATACGTTCCTCACACGACATCTCTTTACTCCCAAACAGGAGCAAGCCATATCCCATCCTTCCTTAACACCCAAAGTCCACAATCCCTCCAAAACAACTCAAGCTCAGCCTGCTCAGCGGTCGGCTCACCAACAGCCTCAGACTCACTGTACTGGAAGATCCCATTGAGAACATCGCTCTCCTTTAGCACGTCTGCGGCAAAGACATCGGCCCAATGCAGCACATCGCTCAACGTCTTGCCTGCTGGAACCCAGATGCGAGCTGAGTTCATTAGCACTTGTACTGGAGCCTGCCGATCACAGAAATGCATGTGCAGGCATGCTGGCGGTAAGACGGGCGGAAGAGATTTCTTGTCGCCATTGTTCTCGGATCTGTCGAGGGTGAGGGTGAAATACTTGTTTCCTGGGATACTCTGTTCGAGATGGGCATCTGTGGTGATGTCTTCGTGGATGTAGATTGAGTACTGGATCCTGCTCTTCTTGCTGGTTCGAAAGGGTCTGGCAATCTGGACGGGTTTGCTCACCTCTGGGTTCTTGTTCTTTGGAAAGAGGATACGATTGGGCTCCGCAACGTAGAGCTGATGCTCCCAGGACGTACCGGCCTGAATCTGGAGCTTGATCGTCGGCTTTTGAGCCAGGTACAACTTCTGCTGTAGTGCGGTAGATCCTCTAACTGCTTTGTAGAGACCGCCATCTTCGTGGAGATAATCAACGATGTCTTTTGGATCCATTTGGAGCAGGATCATCTCTTTCAGCTCCGCGATGGCGAAGACTTGCGTCGCAGCGTTGGCGTGTGCATCTTGTTGGGACGCCATGGCGAGGATGTGCTCTTGCCCGAAGCTCATATGGATTGCGATAGTGAGGCTGCGAACAAGGCTGTGTGGTTTGAAGTTTTGTGAAGAAGGGACGGTCTGGGTGCAGACTGAGGCTTGAGCTATTGTATACAAGGGGCTCTTTTAAGTCTTACCGCACAAGTAACACATCATAATCAAAATGCCTTTCTCAACGCTGTGCTCATAGGGAGTCAAGTGGGACATAAGGTCATTGTACTGGTTCAGATTCATGGACATAATGCATTATGAGCTCGTATCAAACAAAAACATTCTGGTGGTACATCGGAGCGTTTCAGACGACAAGTCGTTAGGTTTACGCCCGCAGGGACATTGAAACTGCTTCAATTGAGGACTGGGTACTGACTGAATCAAACAGATGCCATTTCGTCATGCTCTAGAAGGAGGCCCAGGAAAGAGAGACATGTCACAGAGACACTCTTATTCCAAACTGGGATAGGACTGAGTTTGGAAGTTGGGAACCGTATGGGTTGTGAAAACATCGATTGAGCTATAAAATGTTCTGGTCACTCTCGACGTCACGCTTCGTCACATTAGCCTAAAGCACCTGGAAGCATCTTCCTGCTTTCAATCTTGCCGTGCCGCTGCGACAACAAGGCTAAACATCTACTTTCTCAATGGTTTCAGCCACACTCCATCTATTCTTACGACCCAGTAACCTTGGAGACGCCAACTCTTCTCGCACTCTAGCTCGTACTCAAACTCCTCCTCATATTCCTCGTCCCACTTCTCCTCAGCTCCCTCCTGTCCCCTGATGAAAGAAGTTCGGTACTGGCAAATGCCGTTGATGATGTCCGAGGTTTTGACCTTTCCAGTGTAGAACAACTCCATCCATTGGATCAAGTCACCCAACGTTGTGCCAGGTGACAAGTAGAGCTCCCGCAACATGTAGAGGCTGCGACATGGGTCGCCGCGGAAGTCGTTACGTTCCGTGCTGTTGGGATCTCGTGCGCCGCCGATGAAGTTCTCCGTGGGACGGAGGTAACTGTCTACTGTTACGGGAATCTTGTGATCGGCCAGGAACATCGAGAAGTAGGCCGGGCCGAGGATTGGAGCCGATTCGTCTGGGTCGTTTGTCTTCGTGCTTAGTTCGTACGCGACTCCGTCAAATGCTGGGTTTCCCCTCCTCTCCAATTGATAGATGGCTCCATCAGCATGAGTGCGGAAACGGAAAGAGCTGTCGGGTTGGGGGAGTAGGATCGTGTTGTGCGTGCCGACTATGTTGTCCATAGGAAAGCGGTCCGGATCGGGCTGAACCTGCTCTGCAGGCTTCTGACTCAAGAATAGCTTCTGTCTCAGAGCTGGAGAATTCTTGACCGTGGTGTACAGGTCGGCATCGTCGTGAAGGTGGTTGAGGAGGTCTTCGGGGTCCATCTGCAGGAGGATCATCTCCTTAAGTTCAGGCAGGGCAAAGACTTGGGAAGCGGCGCTGGGCTCGGTGGTGCCGTCGACTGGCTGTTGGTTGGTGGTGGTACTCATGTTGGAGCGTCGGTGGGCTCGGTGCTTTCGTTGAGGTTGACTGAGATTGAGTTGAAAGAGATGCCAGATCTCTTAAGGTGGGGAAGAGTAAATGTTGAATTGCTAGATTTGGACGGTAGGAGCAGGACATTAATAGTGCAATGTCCTCCAAACAATGGCGTCGTACCTTCAGCTTGCTCTTTGTTGCTTTGACAGACGGCTTTCTTTGGTTCTTGGGGCACCGCAATGCATTGTTCGATACCAGTGGCGAGTATGCAAAGGCATTCTTGCGAGTACAGTGGAAGGGACGCTCGAAATTGGCAGGTCTGCGACTTGAAGCATTCATTGTGCCCCAACAATTCTGGCTCTCTCCACTTTACATAGAGTTTGACGCCGAACCATCTACATTCAAGCTTCAAATGCCCGCTAGTGAAGCCTCATCAAGATCTTTGTAAGGGTGGAGCTTTAGCGGACGCAGAAGAATTGGTGATGTTGCGTCCGCTTCCCTTTGCGTCAGCTGGCCCGAATTGGAGGTCGCAAACCATCTCAATCTCGTTCAATGCCGCAAAAAGCACCGATACCGAAGACCTGCCGCTGTAAGTTCCTGGAGGACGGCGTCTCCCAAGACCAGCGGTCACGCAATTCCTACTGGCAGGGTACGTTGAAGAGGGCTCGCACGTGGCGGCTTATAGCCTGGCTTCAGCCTTGCATCATACGCATGATGCGCTGACCCGCGGCATGCTACGAAGCCTGAACGCATTGGATCTCTGCACAAGGGTTAAGCTCTCAGGATAATGACGAAGTTCGAGATAAGCCTCTCCATTTACAAGTTCGTGGAAACACGTGATAACAAGAAAGACTGTTCGCTTGACAATGTGTTCGTAATGTATGCTATGTATCAATGCAACCTGCTCATGTCACTCATCTCACCGTCGCTTTCTCCTTCACCGAAACCGGGTCTTGATCAACTCTATTTTGTAAGGGGAGCCCACAACTCGCCCTGGTCGTTGAGAACCCAATAGCCCAATCTCCTCGCTCGCATCTCACCCACGCCATTCTCGTCATTACCCTCGCTAAACTGCCGCATGCCATTCATCACATCGGACTTGTTGAGATATCCACTGCAGAACCGATCGAGATATGCGAGGATCACGCCGAGCGTGGTGCCAGCCGGAACCCACACTGACTGACTCTCGAGGATTGCCTGCATGCTCGTGGCCCACTCCGGGTGCCTGCGGACAAGTCCGCGGCCCCAGTCGGTGCTATTAGCCATTCGGACGGGCACGTCGACAGCGCGATCTGTGAGGTGGGTCGACAAGTAGGCTGGTGGGAGGATCTTGGAGGTGCGCTCTTGACCAGGTTCGTAGTCCTTTCGGGTGAGACTGAGTTCGTAGCCTGTGATCTGAATGCCATCATCTCTTGCGTTACTTACCATGTCGTCGGCAACGTTGAAGACGAGACTGTACTCTGGTCCCTGCTCCTCTAAACGGAACGTCTTCACTTGAGCGGGGCCGTATGAGGTGGTGGTGGTGACGAAGTGTCCTTCTGGCGGATAGACTTCATTCTCGCCGCCGTCTTCGGGAAAGAGTGCGCGGTTTGGTTCCCAGATGTCGAAGTGGTAAGACATCCAGGGGTCAAATACGGGCTTCTCGACGGTTAGTTCAGGCTCTTGCGCCAGGAGTAGCTTACGTTGCAGTTTGGCTGAGCCCGAAACCATGTTGTGTAGCCAGGCATCGGTGTGGAGATGGTCGAGGAGGTCTCTTGGGTCACGTTGGAGGAGGACTGCTTCCCACATCTCCACGTTGTAGTAGACTCGCTCGGCTGGGGAGCGTTCGCGTTGATTGTCAGAGGACATTGTGAAAGTGGTATTCGTTTCTTTTGTTGAGTGGTGCTGTGGTTGGAGGAGAAACTTCAGCCTGCTGAAGGTCGATCAAGTTGAATTTGAAATCTGAGTTTGGGATCCAAATGACAGACTTTGGCGGCATATATGCATCTAAAAGTCCTACCTCGGAAGTGCAAGGAAGCATTGAGCATTGTCCATTGAGCATTGTCCGTTCTTGAACCACAGATTCTGTTCTTATCAAAGAGACGACTACACAATGGCATTGGCTGTCTTTGTGTCGAGCCATGGCGAACACAATGCCTTCAACGCCGTCGACAGGGAGCAGGATCCGAGTTGAGACCTTCTTTCACATCGACACTGGATCCCTGGAACCCTGTGCTTGAACACAACATTGAGTGGGCTGCAGGATCAGCATCCACGCTCGATGTCCACCGCTCAAGAACCGCGGGCAAAGCTTTTTGTTTATCGCAGTCCCGAACCTGTGCCATCCCCTCGTTTATACGAGGAACGTCTAGGGCAAGAACACAGCTGGGAATACTCGATGGACTTGGATGCTGTCTAGGAGAGAATCGTTGTCATAGTGCGCAAGTCGAACACGATGGCTCGGCCGAAGCATTTGTCCAATGCTCCGTAGGCTCCCAAGTTGAATGACAGAGAGTCAGACATATTGGCAGTCATGAATTATGAGTCAATCTTGGGAGTTCTTGACGGGAAATGAAGATCTTAGTTCAAAAATTGTGGAACAATGATTTGGGCGGGCAACCTCATACTGCTCTTTTCAATCACGGGACCTGTGTCTATCGATCTATGCATTCTGCATGGTCTTGATTCGCAGACCTTAGTTCGGCTCTCACATACCCTCCTCATGCTGACGCTTCCAATGCATGATCTTCTCACTAGATCTTCCGGCAGCCCGCACGACATCCTTCAGCATCGTACCAGGACGACACTCATAGAACCACCCGCAACCCATAGCCTTTCCATGTAGAGTCTTATGGTCGCTGACGATGATAACACGAATCATCGTAGCCCGATCCGTCAGCATGGCATTCAGCACACCCCACGAGACAGGTTCATCTCTCGTGACAGGAGGAACCAGAGTCTTGATTGCTCGAGCCGGCATGGCTTCACAGCCTTCAGGAGCTGGATGCAGAGGGCCGTGATGGAGCTCAAGAACTCGGTACGAGAAGTTCTGGGGATAGTGGGCGGGGTCGTAAAGACCTGGGATGTGAGGTCCCACGTAGTCGGTCCTGCTGCTCATACGAAGGGTGAAAACGAGGTCATCCATTCCGGCGACGGTGAAGACAAACTCGCTGTCATCGGTGGGCAGAAGGATGCGGTTCGGCTCCCAAATGTTGATCTGGAATCGCTTCAAGCCAGTGCGAGGAAGGGGAACGAGAGGGATCTCGGGAAGCTGCTCTCGGTAGACTTTCAGGCGAAGGGGCTTGGAAGCGTGGACTTGCTCGCGAGTCTCAGAGTCGTGGAGTTTGTTCAGCAGGTCCATGGGGTCCATCTGGAGAAAGATGTTCTCACGGATCTCGGCGATGCCCCAGACTTGCTGGGCTGCGGTGATGCGCTGTCTTTCTGGTTGTGTGCTGAGAGGGGCGTCTAGCCGGCTGAGCGTCAGCTGCTCCTTTTCGGCCTCTTGCTTCTCCCTGCGTTGCTTCTTGGCGGCGATGTCAACCAGCATCAGCTCGCGAAAAGCCTCGAGATCGGGGTTGGAAGCCATGATTTGGAGGGGTGATTGGATTGCGATCCTGTTTGTGGTCTTGGGGAGTTCTTGATTCGATTATGAGTAGCCTGCTACTCAGAATTGTCTGTTCTGGATGATTTGTAAAATGTCAGCGCACTGGTATCGGTATATACGGCTCTTGAACTTTGGACATTGAGTCCAGGATTCATGAAACAAAGCATTCGGGAATAATGATGATTGGGAAAGGCTTTCATTGAACAAAGGCTTCTTGGTGTACTCCTCGCTCGGCTTTATCCTGCCGCCAACAATGTTGCAATGCAGTGGAAGGTCAAGCCATCTCTCCCGCCCGGGATTTCGAAGAATCATCTAATGCCGCCGGGTCAGTGTCTCCTCGCACGCTGCGATGTCCGAGCAGCTGACATACCTCTCCGCCTATCTTGTCCGGTCGAGTCATGGAGAGAACTGCTTCTCCCTTAGAGCCAGTTCTCCAAGGTGCTGTCCGATATGAGGAAAGACTTCCAAACGTGCGGACTGATCTTGACGCAAGAGTAATGCCCACCTCGGACCATGTAGTCCGCTTGGAAATCGGCAGCGACGCCAGCATGCTCAACTTGCGGGAGGAAGTCACCGTCCTCCCACGCGTCCACCCAACGAAGCAGGTTTCCGAGGGTCGTGCCCTCGGGGAGCTCGACTCTCGCCTTTCGCTTGTCGATCGTGTTTCCAGAGATGTCATGCTCCCGCTGCTGGTCCTGTATCATGTGGTAGGTAACATCAACTTGAACGGGAATGGTAACATCCGTGATGCCCATCTTCGTGTAGACTTCAGGTAGCATTGGAGCGCTGTGTTGCTCACCACTTGGGTATGGTTCACACTTGAGAGAGTAGTCGAAGCCGCTGTGAACCCACTTCAACATCGCAGGCGACTCGACTGACTGCAGATCCCTGGTTGCCTTGCAACTCAGGCTGTACGAGGTGCCCGGTGTCGAGGGCAGGCGGAAGGTGATCGAGCTCTCGAGATTTGGAAAGAGGAAGGTGTTGATGCTGTATTGGCTGGGCATGAGGTAGATGATCTTTAGACCTGGATTTTGACGAGTTAGGAAAGACGGTTTCGTCTCCCGCGTGACCATCATCTGCTTGAGGAAGAGCTTCATATTGAGCTTGCTGGAAGAGTCGATGGTAGCGTTGACGAAGCGATTGATGCGGTGCATCTTGAGCAGTTCGTGGGTCGGGACTTCGAGGAGCGCCATCTCCACGAGCTCGGCGACCTCCCAGAAGCGCTGGGCTGCGGGCGCCTCGTCGTCGGCGGACATTTCTAAAATATCGTCAGTATGCAATGTTTACATCTCCGACATACTGCAGCTTACCGTGCGATGAAGAGGGGCGTTGGTGGCGTCGAGGTCCGATGTCGAAATGGGGAATGGAATATGGTGTCGAGAAATTTTAAAGCTCAGCCCGACCCCCATAGCCCCTGTCACGTGCGCGCTGTCAAGCCAATCTTGAAGCTATTAGTGAAGTCAATAGTAATAACACTACTAGAAACAGCAGTGTAGATAGCAGTGAATACAGCAGGAAAGATAGAATGAATTGGTAATGACAACAGTAAGCTGACTGGGGTCAGTAGCGAAAACTGCAGCGAAAGCAGCGGTAAGGACATTAGTGGAGAGACCTGGGCTCTACGCAAGCTGTAGACTATTTGATACGATGCAACAGTACTGATGATGGAGTTGTTCTAATCGACAAGTGTCCTGAATTCCTCCCATTCAACTCCATTCACACCTCTAGTAGACACTAGACGCCCTCCCGTGCCTGCGTGTACCGCCATCATCTCGCCTTTTCTGCAATACATTGCCTGCCCTCTCGAAGCTGCCGTGTACAGGTCGACGCGATGCTGCGCTATCGCACTGTTAACGATAACAGTAAGACGACTCGTGATCTCTTGCACGGCATACCTTGCATTGTAGTCCGCCCAAGCTTCCTTGCTGCTTATCGTCCGTCCATCCTTCACTTCTCCACTGGCTGCCACATGTCAAGTGCCGTCATCTTGCCCGACTTTCCCTTCTCACGCTCCTGGAAGTAGTCCTTGACAGCGAAAACAAGCTCCCGCACCGTAGTACCAGGGGGCGTACAGAATTCTTTGTCGTACACCCTGAGCGTCTGCGATACGCAGACAGGCACGGTGCAGATGTGCGTCGAGAGGAAGCTGTCGAGATAGACATCCGGAAGGACCTTGATCTCGGTCGGGGCGGTGTCCTGCATGCGGACGATAATGAGCTTGCCCCAGCGACCGGTCTTGTACACGAAGCCTGGGTCCCTCTCGATACGGAAGCAGAAGCGGTAGTACGGGTTCGGGCTACGACCACGGACTCCCATGGGGATTTGAATATGGGGAAAGACGATATGGTTCAGCTGGTTGATGTGCTTGCCATCGCCATCCTCGGGCTTGAGAAGGGACTGCTGGGCGAAGATCTTGCGTTTCAGCTTGCTCGATCCGGCGATCACGCCCTCGAGGAACACATTGACCCGCCGGCATCGAATGACGTCTTCTTCATGGTCGAGATAGAGGAGGATCGCCTCTGTCAGCTCGGCGTTGTTGAAGACTTGGCCGACTGGGTCCGAGTCTGGCTGGGCGGGTTGTGCCATCTTGTCTATGGAAATGTTAGCTCTTGGCGACTCTATCCCCAGGACTATGTAGCATACCATGCGACTGGGAGGGCGGATGTTGGTGTTGAGGTTGTATGTTGCGACGAGGATCGAGGTGGCGAAGAACTTTGAGGTTTGGCCGAGCTGCTGTCACGCGCAGTGCCCCTTTTCGTAATCCCGAATTTCGATCCCGCCTTCACTGTAATCGTTTTCTCAGAACTACATTACGGCCTTTGTTGGAGACCCTATCGGCATTACTTTTAAACATTGACACTTGCTACTATCTTCAGCAGAGGCTTCTGTTCCGGTTTACTGCAATTCTATCTGCTAAAGTTGCATTTACTCCAGGTTTACTTTATTACTAGAGCCAGTCGTCGATGATGCAAGTGCCGCTGTGAGAGAAGCACATCCAGACTTATCCTATTGCTTCCGCTCCTGCTGACATTACCACAGCCTAGTGCATGCCCCCATAAAGGCTTCCCCAGACGTCTGACGCTGCCCTACATCTGCACAAGTTCTTCCTCCTCTGGCGTGTTGCATGAAACAATCCCCGCTCGCTTTAAGTCCAGTACATGTGACGGTCTTGAACTCATAATCAGTTAGCATGATTGATGTCAAGACGCCGTGAGGCCTGCTATGTGTGCTTACCTCGTCTCTCTTGACGCCCTTCGCTCATCAAGACCACAGACTTGCCGGCTTCCACATGTTGAGAGCCGTCTTCGTCTTCTTCTTTCCTTTCTCACGCTGAGTCTCATAGTCATTGACAGCAGTCAAAAGCTCGCGCAAAGTGGTTCCGGGGGGAGCGTAGACCATCTTGTTCTTGTACGAGGAGGACACGTAGACGGGCATCTCACAGGGATGAGTGCTGAGGAAGCTGTCGAGGTGTGCCGCTGGGAGGAGTGGTACATTCCGATGGAGGATTCTCAAGTGGTCGTAGCGCCAAATGATGATCCTGCCAACCTTGCGCTTGGGTGTCGGCAGAACGAAGCCGGTACGGTAGTGGATGGTTGGGTCGCTCGCGACACGGAAGTTGCAGTAGATGTTGAGAGGAGGTTTGTTGATGAAGGTGACAGAAGGCAACAGGATGGGGTTCGGCACATTGACTGCGCTTCCGTCCCCATCTTCGGGCTTGAGGATTGACTGTTGTGCGAAGATCTTGCGCTGGAGTTTGCCGGAGCCCGCCACAACTGCCTGGATGAACTTGTCGATACGTCGCGAGCGCATGACGTCCTCGATGTCGGTGTAGAGCAGGATGCATTCAGTGAGCTCGACGTTGTTGAAGACTTCGCCGACTGAGTCTGGTTGGGTGGGCGGCGGGATGGAGGGATCCGTCGCCATTGTCGCGGATGGTTTCTGGAAGACTCGAGTCAGTATCGCAGGTGCAAGGTGGTCTCTTGCATCAATATCTCCGGCGTGGCGCGCCGAAAAAGTACTGTCAGAGGGCGGTGCTGGAACGAAGAGGATCAGGAGCTCGAGATGTGCGATTTGGCTTCGCCTTCGCTAGTCGCTGTGGGCTTTGTGGAATTTCCCGACATTCATGGCCCGTGCGCAGGGCACATGCTAGGAGTAGCAGCCGTCGGGCATATCCAGAAAAGCTCGAATGCAAGTTAGACAACAAATGCGAACATAGAGGGTTGTGTCACTTGTAGACGAGAAATTGTAGTAACCATCGCTTGAATTTTGATTTGTGATACTAACTCCACAACGAATCGGTCTAGAGAAATGGATGTCCCCTTCATCCTCCCATCTCGTCATTATTGACACATACACCATTTCTGTCGTGGACCCCCTAGATCCTAGATAACGGAACGGATGCATTCGGCGACTGAAGTCCAGTGGCCGACGTCAGACCGCCGTGCATATCAATGTAGCTCCTTTACGGCTAGAAGCATCTTCGTTTCTCCTGGATTATCATTAGCTTCGCTTCTTATCCTTGTCTAGGGATCAGGTGCCATGGTACCATAACTTACACGATGAGCACCTCATCAAAAGCTTTATCATCTCCTGAAAAAATCCTCCCATACACTCATCTCCTCCCTCACCAGACGCTTCCACCCGCCAATGCCTCGTCCCCGTATTCCGTCAACTTCCCAGTCCTTAGCCGCATCGGTGAGGTCGCGCAGAGTAGTTCCTGTAGGGGCTTCGTAGATGTCGCGTCCACCATAGGCAGTAACAGAGGGGACGACCGGCATTGCACCGGCGTGGGAGCAGATGAAGCTGTCCAAGTAGGCGTCTGGGATGACCATTGCATCCGGCAGCACCCAGGCAGAGACCCGAGAGATACTGAGCTTAGGTCCACGGATGGCCAGGTCTTCGATCCAATCTCTCGTAGGTGTGGAAGCAGTCGCGTATGCGAAGCCCGGGTCGCTCTTGATACGGAAGCGGAATTGATGTTGAAAGGACGCACTGTCCCAGACAGAAGGGAACAGCAGCTCGTTGGGTACATTCTCGAACGATTGCCCGGCCTGTGGAGTGATCTGCTTGGCGAAGATCTTGCGCTGCAGCTTGTGCGATCCAGAGATGACGCTGTTGACGAACTTGTTGATGCGGCGGCACTTCATGATGTCCTCGTGGCCGGTCTGGAGGAGTACGGCCTCGACGAGCTCGGTGGTCCCAAAGACTGTCCCAATGGGGTCTGCCTCGGAGGATGATGTGTTGGGTTGGTCTGTCGCCATCGCGGCAGTGTTTATGGGAAGTTCTGTTGTCGGCGAATTAGTATGGCAGATGAAAAATCTTCTCGGAAATCCCTACGTTTGTCTTAATGAGCCGCGTGAAGATCTGGTGTAGGCGTTGTGTTGGGGAGAAGGAGGAGGACGCTGGAAGACGGGGAAGTGCGACTTCGCTTGGCATTCACTTGTTGCCGTGACTCCTCGGGAGATGCCGTGGCGAACTCTATTTCGCGGCTTCAACTATTTCGCTGCGTCGCCATCCCGACTTCTACATCCGCCAGCACTCCATTCCCAGACACTGCTGTTCTTCTTCCCTCACGTCAGCAACCAGACAGATCACCCGAAGCACACCTCAAACACTCACCACTGCAAACATGTCCAACTACCCCCGCTACGGCAAGGTCCCACCGCAGCTCGTCATGCGATCCGAGATCTCCAGAGCCACCAAAGACGACGAGCTCGACCGTGTCAAGGGTGAGCTCACGGATGCAAAGCGCGAGAGTAAGTGGCTCTTCCGACTCGTCCAGATCAGCACGCTAACATGTTCCAGTTCGCCATATCTGCCACCACTTCAACGCGACCATCGACGACTATCTCGCCATGGAGGGCAAGCACGAGAAGTTGCAGCGCGACCACGCCAACCTCCAGATCGAGAACCGCCTCTTGCGCAGCGAAGTCGAAGACCTGAGCACCACCGTCAATGCCATCGAGGATCGCATGCAAGACCAGTACCACGAGTCGCTGGAGTTAAAGATGCAGAATGCCGAGCTGAAGGAGCGCAACGCTTACCTCGAGAAGGAGTTGCAGCGCCTTCGCCAGGAGAAGAGCGAGGATGAGACAAAGAAGGCTGCTTTGTCGAGTACCGAGGAGCGCATGTCAAAGAAGACGCCGGCCACCTACAAGCCCGCTGGTCCATTCGTTAAGCCTGTCTACCATCGCTATGCGCAGTCGACTGCCTCGTCACGCGCGAAATCCCTGAGCCCGCCGACGGAGAGTCGTCCCTTCCATAAGAACCCTTCCACAACCAGCCGTCTCTCCACTGCCACGCACAGTGATATCTCCAATTCAGCCGTCGGCGGCGCCGGCTCCTCCACCACCGCCGGCAGCAACTCCAGTGCTCGTACCATCACCAACGACCACGTATACCGCAAGCTCCCCTCGCGCGCTTCATCCGCCGAATCGAAGACCTCAAGCTCGAGGTCCAATTTCAGCGCCTCTGCCGCGAGCATCGCACAGTCCACCAAAGCCAACGTGGGCCACAAGCGCACTCTGACTCCCCAGCTGCGTGAGACGATTCGCCGCACTGTCGAGCGTTCGCCGGCTCCTTGCAATGTCTGGTACAATCTGCCAGTCATCACGGACGAGACGAAGCCCAAGCGCTCGATGAAGGGGAAGAAGGCTACTGTGGAGGATGATGAGGAGGATGCTGAGGTGAAGAAGCCGGTGGTTACTAAGAAGAAGAGAGCTGCGATCAAGTCAACGGCGTTTCTCTGAGGGCGTCAATTCATGGCGGCGGAACGATCTCCATGGAATACGAATACATGCGGTAAAGCACTCATGATAGGAACTGTTTGGCTTTTGATGTTCTTTGGCGTCTGGGAGCGAAGCACGAAGCGCAAATCCTTGGAGCTTGGTCAAGGACTTCGGCAGTGAAGGTTGCTGCAGGTGGAAGCACGGATTGCTCTGCATTTCATGTTGTTTCTGGAGCTTGGAATTGTGCAGGAAGGGTTGCGGGCTGGTATTATGGCATTGCTGTTGCTTGATTAATGGTTCAGGGAAAGGCGATGTGTGGTCTTCAACGACCTTCAGCGAGCATTGGAGAGCCGCAATGGTCTGATACGCATCACGATTGGCGATTGGAATGAGATTGTTATTACTTGCAATGCTGACTGTCCTAGCTATGCGCGTACTTTGTTGGTTCCTGTATCGCTCTTCATGCGCCAATGTCTTCGTGTGGATTCTCATGATCGGGAACCCGGCACTACTACCCTCGCCAGTACGCCAGGCATCAGGAGGGACACGAGCTGTGTCTCCAGGGCCATCCTGGTGTGAAGGAAGAATGAGGTCAACTGTGGTCTCAAGCGCAGGGTGCTACGACGGGACATGTTTCAATCACAAGCTTGAAGACCAAGCTTTTTCCCAGTCCCTCCTACCCATGCCCACAAACCAGCCCGACCCATCAAGATCTCGCAATCGCCAGCTCCCTCCCATAGAAAGCCTGCAAAGCACGGATCTCGGTCCCCATGGCCACAAAGTCGAACTCTTTCAGCCGTTCCTTGGCGATCTCGCCATTCGCCACCAAGATTCCGGTCTTCTTGCCGTGCTTCTTCGCCGTAGCATTGATGTGGTCGATGGCGCCCAGGAAGACCTTTTCGGTGTACTTGGCTGGTGTATAGCCCAGCAGGGCGAGTGCGAGATCGTTGGGGCCGATGAAGATCATATCTGCAGTACATCAGTGCTCCTTTGTCAGGAATCAGCGAAGGCAACGGAACGAAGACCGACCAATCCCCTCAACCCCACAAATCCCCTCAACATTCCCCAGCCCCTCCCTCGTCTCAATCTGCACACACGTCAAAAGCACCCCATTCGCCCTCTCCACATACTCACTCGGATCCGCAAACCCCGTCTCCCAAGCCGTAAAAGCGCTCCCCTGGCCTCTCACTCCCCAAGGCGGAAACTTCGCATACTGAACGACGGAGCGGGCGTCTTCGGGGGTGTTGATCTGTGGGACGAGGATCCCGTGGGCGCCGGTGTCGAGGGCTCGTTTTATGTGATGGTTTGTGGGGGAGGGGATGCGGATTAGGGGGGAAGTGTTGGAAGAGGTGATGGAGGTTATCATTGAGGGGGTGGAGGGGTCGGTTATGTCTCCTGATTGAGAGGGAGGTGGCGTCAGTCAGAGTGATTGGGAGATGGGATTTGGGAGCTGACCATGTTCTTGGTCGATTATGACGGCCTGAAGGGCTTGTCAGTACCATTTGCAGGCTGAAAAGTGAGGCCGGACGAACATCAACTCCTGTTCTTGCGATTACTTGTGCTGCCCGGGAGCCTTTCAATGCCATGAAGGTTCCAATTGCCGGCTTTCCTTGCTTCAGCATGTTGAGCAAGCGGAGCTTTGGATTCGCCATCTTTGGGAGTAGGTGGCTCGTGGTGCAAGTAAATAACAACACAAGTCGCAGGTCGTTGATATGTTTCATCTATCCAATATTTTCCGGCTTCGCTGTGAAGGTGGAGAAAGCATGAGACCTGCTCAAGCCGAGTCCACACGCGTGTCGGTGGGAAGTCCGATCGCAGGGTCTCAATCCTTACTTAATCGAAAAACAAACTTTATCATCTTTGACTTCATCTCATCTCACTGCCACAAGAAATGCAGTCGCAACGCGAAAGCTCAACATCGGCGGGACTCTTGCAGCAGAAGGATCGCCATCGTCGACTTGGAATCGAATGCGATGTTCACACTCGGGCTTTGACGAGTATACCGCCTGGATTTCTACTGTCCCCGAAGCCTTCCACAGAGCGCCGGTCTCCAACACGATACCGTACCGTCTTTCAGCAACGACAATACCTCGTAGAGTGACGAGTCAGGGCCAACGACTATATAACGCTAGAAAGAGCGAGAAAGTGGACCAGAAATTGCTGTTAAACGAATACAGGGCACGGACACTGTTCGTACAATCAGGATGTCGCGCGCCGCTATAGTGCAAGATATCCCAGTTTTGCCGACAACTCCCGGCAGCGAACGAGGTCGCCAAGGAGATTTTTGATGGAAACAGGCTAGGCTACATGCCAAGTCGACGACCACGACCATGGATGCACGGTGCCCTACAGCCCCTGCCAAAATTCGGGGAAGCGCGGCGTTCGTCGTCAAGACTAAGGTCGCTTGCGATATAGCGCTAGACGATGATTCTCGGAATTCTGATTGCCTAGAATCTGCGCATGGCCATTTAAAATAGCAATTTTCGGTCCACTCTTCTGTCCTAATACCGCGAGATTTGGGCAGGTCTCTTGTTTGTGACATCAACTTCCAGCTGCGCCTCCAGAGGGCTATCTTGGCTGAACCTTCCTTCCCACTCAATCTGCCGTTTCCTCCTCTGCAACCCACCAACTCTTTTCCAAGCGATCTGACATCCTTCGCCAAGTTCAAGACCACCATGCGGCTCCTCGAGGTGCACGATGATGGGAGCCTCGAGATCACGAGCGATCTTCCCGATGAGGAGATTGAGCCGTACGCCATCTTGTCACACACCTGGGGCAGACCCGACGAGGAAGTCTCGTATCAAGACATGCTCGGTGGTGGCGCAGAGAGCAAAGCCGGGTATGCGAAAATCAAATTCTGCGCCCAACAAGCAAGAAGAGATGGATGGCGGCATATCTGGGTCGACACCTGCTGCATCGACAAGACAAGCTCGACCGAGCTCTCTCAAGCAATCAACTCCATGTTTCGCTGGTATCAGCGAGCAAAAGCATGCTATGTATACCTTGCGGATCTATCGCTGCCCAAAGACATGGAAAGAGAAGAGAGAGCAGAGAAAGTCGTCGCGCAGTTGCGCAACTGCCGATGGTTCACTCGCGGGTGGGCTCTACAGGAGCTGCTTGCACCGGAGGTCGTTCATTTCTTCTCAAAAGACTGGACTCGGATCGGTGACAAATCTTCACTAGAGGCTGTCATCTCTGAAATCACACGCATACCTGTCGCTGCGCTTCGCGGGAGACCTCTGGGAGAGTGGAGCATTACAGAGCGCTTGTCATGGCAGAATGGTCGCCAGACAAGCAGGGAGGAGGACGAAGCATACTCACTTCTGGGAATCTGCGGCGTGTATTTGCCGTTAATCTACGGCGAGGGAAGAGAAAACGCATTCAGGAGATTGAAGCAGGAGGTCGAATCCAAAGCCAGGGGTATACTGCACTCGATGCCCTCTATGTCGCGCCCGACGCTGATGCTTTGCGATAGGAATCCAGCATGACGACTTCTCGGTTACATTTGGCCTCGGGAAAGCGCTCGGGACGGAGCATTTCGTCTCCAGGAGCACGGAATTACGACAAATGCACGAGGCCTTGAGTAGCAATGGCAGCCGTCGCACGGTCGTACTGCACGGCCTTGGAGGGATGGGCAAAACACAGCTTGCCATTGCTTACGCCAAGCGGCATCGAGATGACTATTCGGCCATCTTCTGGCTCAACGCTAACGATGAAAGCACTCTCCGATCGGACTTCGCCAACATTGCAAGACTCGTGGCTAACGAGCACCCATCAGCGCCGCACGTGGCCGGCATCAGCGCCGATGCTGGGGTTGAGCAGGTAGTTGCTGCGGCGCAATCATGGCTCAGTCTCCGGAACAACACCAGATGGCTTCTCATTTTCGACAATCTGGACAACCCAAAGATCCCAGGGAACAACGATAGTGCCGCCGTCGATATTCGAGCTCTTATCCCGCGAGCGGACCAGGGTTCTATCATTATTACCTCTCGTTCATCGCAGCTCAACATTGGTACCCGCCTTCACCTGACCAAGCTTTCCGAACTTCACGACGGCCTCGCAATTCTGGCGCACTCGTCGAGGCGCGAGAACCTCTTGTCGGGTAAGCGTCCACAGTTCAGGTTCCTGTCTGTTAATATTGATATCCATCAGACCCCGATGCGGTCAAGCTCGCTGAGAAGCTGGACGGCCTCCCCCTTGCACTTGCTACTGCGGGTGCCTATCTCGACCAGTCGTCGATGACTTTCGCTGAGTATCTCGAGTGGCATGAGGATGCATGGGCTAGACTACAGGAAGACAGCCCAGGCCCCATCGAGTACGAAGACCGCATGCTCTACTCGACATGGCAAGTGTCGTTCGATCAAATTGAGAAGCGAAGTCCGCTCTCGGCCAAACTGCTTCGCCTGTGGGCCTACTTTGACAACCAAGACCTGTGGTACGAGCTCCTGTGTCCCATTCTACCATTGCCACCGAGCAACAACATAACCATATCTTGCCCTGAGTGGGTATCTCAATTGACGACTACTAAGCTGCAGTTCCACAGTGCCGTCAGGGCTCTGTGCCAACACGGCCTTGTCGAGAGCCACAGCTCCACTGGAGAACAGGTCGAATCCCAAGGCTACAGTATCCACACCTGTGTTCATTCATGGACGAAGACTGTTTTGAATGCTGTGCAGGACGACGTTCACGCATCATTTGCCCTCGAATGCATCGCCGCTCATGTCCCCAATGCAGACCTTGTGGATAAGTGGTGGATTGTCGACAGGCGCCTTGTTGGGCACGCTGCTCACTGCCTACGGAATCTTCTCGCAGTGGACGCCCATGGATGGTGTTTCCTGAAGCTTGGCAACTTATACTTCAATAAGTGTGATTACGTCAACGCTGAAAAGTTGTACTTACTTTCGCAGCACCAGCATGAGAGAGCTGGGGAGCAGTACCCTAGCATTTTCCATAACTTGGGCAAGGTGTACGAAAAGCAAGGAAGGATCACGGATGCCTCAGAGAGCCTCCAGCGAGCGCTCAGTCTGAGAGAAAACATCCTGGGACCTGACCACCCAGAAACATTGAGCACAGCTCGTGAAATGGGCTGGCTTTTCCAAGATCAAGGCAAATATGATCAGGCCAAGGCACTTTATCAGCGAGCGCTTGACGGCTTCGAGAGGACTTTCGGATCAATCCATTTCCGTACATTGCAGGTGCTCAAAGATCTCGGCATCATCTCCCGCCTGCAAGGGAGGCATGAAGAAGCGGAGACGCTGATACGGCGAGCACTGCGGGGGCTCGAGGACACTCTCGGGCCCGATCACCCGGATACATACAACACAGCCAATGATCTGGCCGTTGTCTTCATTGACCAGGGGAGATACGAAGAGGCCGAAAGCATGTTCGAGCGAGCGCTGCGAGGATTTGAGAAGGCTTTCGGACCGGATCACGGTGGTACACTGAACACAGTCTACAATCTTGGCATCTGCTATCGTCTGCAGGAGAGGTACGAAGAGGCCGAGGAATTACTGCTGCGAGCGGCTCGTGGCCACCAGGATGCGGGTCACCCTTCCAGTCTATAAACTTGGTCTGCTTCGTGTCGAGCAAGGGGGAATTGAGGAGGCCAAGGAAGTGTACGAGAGACTGCTGGCAAGGCAGGATCGACTACTCGCCAAGAATTCAAGGGAAGTGAACGATATTGCGAAGAGAATCTGACAGTCAGGGGATCGAGAGGCAATTGAACCATCGGCGACTGGACCGGTGACCCAGGCACTGGCCAGAATCGAGAGTCCAAGCGACGAGGTTCAGGATTCCGACGAAGCGTTGCAAGATCAGAGTCCGCACCAGGAGGCGGGTGATGACAACTTTACGTCGCCTACAGCACCCGCGGTTGCCATTCCGGAGCGACCCAAGCCCCGATCACGAACATTCAAAGATCTCTTTCGCAAGCGACGATGAACTTCCATCCGCACCGTAGGCTCGGAAGGCAGCCTAGACGAGCAGCAGGCGATCGAAAGTGAACATGAAAACGTACCACGATACGATGATTCTGACAGTCGGCGAACGAAACGATGTCCGTCAAGAGTTCCGTCGCCTGTTGATCAAGAGCGCCGGACCGCGGCTTGGCGTCGTAACGACTTCCTAGGAATTGATCTCAATGAAGACGGCCTCTCCAGGCAGATACCGAGTAGACCAGACGGGTTGGCAATAGACTTGGACCGGCGGATGCCGATGTTCGAGCAATTGAAAGTCTTCACGGCGGCTGACAACCCGCTAGGCGTCCGCTCGCCGACTTTTCGAGATTCTCATGCGTAATCGGAGGATCTTGGAGTTGGTCAATCTATCTGTTCGCTGTGGTACACACTCCCTGGTACATGTCAACCTCGACTCGTACGCCGCTGTATGAAAGTCTGTCGAAGTTGTGGGATCACGAAACGAGCCACCTACAAGCACAAAGTCAGCAATCATCTTCAAAACCCACATCTCCGTGTATCAATACTCACCACCCTCCGCTCAAAAGCCCAATCAACACCACCACCGTCAAAATGCCCGCTCCCGCCCGATCTGCCGTCGTAATCGGCGCCAAAATAACCGGACTCCCTCGATCCCCATCCCCCGTCCCCAAACTCGCATTTCCCTGACTGATACCACCCGTATCATGCGCCACGGGCGCCGTTGCATTCGAGATCAAGTTCGCTTGAATAACTTCAAGAGCAGACATCTGCTGGCCCACGCCTGTTGTGCCGTCCCACACGCCGTTGGTGGTCCATTTGGTGCCGCAGGTGATTTTGTCGCCGCCACCGGAACATTGGGCTGCGGCGGCGACGGCGGAGGCGGCGAGGTAGGGTTGGATTTGGTCGTAGAGGAAGGGGGCGAATTTCATGGAGGCGGCGAGGAAGCGGGAGAAGGGGGCCTTGAAACTGGAGTGGATGTCAGTGTGTGAGATATGTGGGACATGGAGGATGTTTGTACCTCTGTTGATCGAGATTGCAGTTCCCTTGTGGCTCGCAGGCGGATTCCAGCATGATTTGGTTCTTGAAGAAGACGGCTGCGGATTCGTTCCAGATGCCCTGTGTGCGGTCGTACCAGACTGTGCTATTCGTCATGTTCCACATCACCGCTGCGGCGTTGAGCAGGATACCCGCACTGTATGTCCACTGCACATGGTCCAGTTGAGTGCAGTTCAGCAAGCCATCCGATCCATCGTACACAGCGTAGTTCTTGCCGATAAGCCCAATCGCAGACATCCAGTTCCAGGACCTGTTGACGGAATCCGCGTACGATGTGTTGCCAGTGTATGCATACAATCTCGCAGCAAGGTTCAACAGACCTCCATTCGCCGGCGAGTTCTTATAGTTGTAACCCTGATTCCACTGATAAATTTGCCACCTCAAGCCACCACCACACATCGTCGTATCCCAGCGATACCACTGCGAGTTGAACACCGCCTGCGCAACCGAGATCCAAGAAGGCACATCCGCCGGGGGATTCGGGAACTTATACTCCGCCGCACTCATCACATCAAAGCCCCAGAACATCTGATCGTCGTTTCCTTCGTTCTTCGACTGGTTCGCGGGCATAAAGTCGAATGTCGGGCTGTATTGGAAGACCAGGGCCGTGTTGACCAGGTCGTTGTACTGGTCGTCGCCGGTGTAGTACCAGTAGTCGATCAAGGAGCCCAACATTTCACCGCCTTCCCACCAGTAGTATGGCTGTGGGAGGATGCCTGGGATTCCGCCGGGTTGGTCGCCGGTGTACCATTCGAGCATCTTGCCGGCGACTGTTTTTGCGGCGGATTTTATGGATTCTGTGGCGGTCAGTGGCTCGACTGTTTGTGAACGTCGACGAATACATACCGGGATCGTCGATGTTCAGCTGGATGGCCGCAGCACCTGCTGCCATTGCCGCCAGAGCGGCGGGCAGGCTCAGAAGCCTCATGGTGGATGTTCGTGTCGCCTCTTGTGCCCTCCTGCCCTCTCAGCCAAGCTCTCACCTTCCCAAAACGCCGCAGAACTCTCGGCGCCAAGCAGCCAAGACACTTCAAGTGAATACTCAAGGATTCTCCAGCGAAAGTCGGACGCACGTCGGTGGTGATGTTTCCATGATGATAAGAAAGATGTTGCGATGAGATTGTTTGCGACGCAGGAGGTGCCGCGCCGCGTCAGCAACACGAGGCCTCAGCGGCGGGCGCAAACCAGACGAATCGGAGAATAAAGCCGGTCGTGGTGATCCTCTGGAGATGTGGGCTAGTCCGCTTTCTGGTGTACCCCAAACCGTAAACGCTCTTGGCGTGGAGGAAGAAGCTTTTGCCAGGGAAGCTTGCCGCCGCTTGGTTGGTTCAGGGTGCGACGCTTGTGCCGGATCTTCCGGTTGACGTCAAAGTATAGATATCGCTCCTGTTTCAGATTTGTTCCTTTCAGTTTGCGAAGGCGAGCAGTCTCCCTTTAAGAAGCAGCTTGCGAGCCCAATGTTCAGGGCCGAAAGAAGAGTTCCTGGCGCTTGTAGCATATCGTGGTTCGTTTCTATGAGCCGGGAAGGATGAAGCTCCACCGGCGTACGGCTTTCAATTGCGAGCGACACCCTGGCGAGTTTTCCCTATGAACTTCGTGGACAACGATTCAGATTTTGAGGTTTGCATGGCCAAAATGACACAGCTTGAGCCAGGTAAAAGCGATTATGTCAGAGGCACCGGATGAACGACCTGAGTGAGCGGTCTTCTGGAACCGTTCAGACCACCCTCCGATTGGATGCCAGGATTGGAGTTCTCAAGGCGATGCTTGCGCTCGAAGGGGCAGCCTGTACGATCAATCGAGCTCCAGCATGTCGAAAAATGGCAGGACTGCTCAACGCTTCCGTCAACTGACCAACTGGAAGTCGCAGAATGGATGCGTGATTCTTGCTCTCCGAAAGCAACTGCTCCAGACCCCAGTGAAGCTTCCGAAGGAGACTCGGTCGATGGACGAACCCATATCACGAAGCATTGCTCTCAAGCCCGGCGGCCGGCTCCAGCAATCGCAGTCCGATGGCCGGTATCACTTCCGTCTTCGCATGAGGCTGGGCCTGTCTCTTCTGAGCCGCCGAGTACAACCCGTTTTCGTTAAACAGGCCTCGTGTTCTGTGATCGGTCGAGTGCCCATCACGAAGGACCAGCCGAGGGAATAATTGTCTGGGAGAGAAAGCGTTCGCCATGTTGGCCTTCGAGCCAAGATATTGGAGGCTCGATGAAGAGTAGGGGAGAGGTTGATTTTGTCATCGTCATCATCGATCGTGCTTTCGTCCACGCATTTGATGTGGATATTGAGCCCATTCTTGATGCTGAACCTGGCTGGCGTCGTGAGTTCTTCCCCGAACTCGCTGATGGAAGTCTTTGGCTGGTCTTCTGGTCTGCTTCTCGAGACGATATCATAGGACGTATGACTCAGTGAGCACTGCCACTCATTGTGTCTCTTCTGCGTGCCTCGGCCAGCGGCCAGACTGCACGAAGTCGCTGCGCCTGCCGAACACAAGCTTTCCCGCTCCTTCTCTTCTGGGAACATGCCCCACAACCTTATTTCGACGTCTGCTGCTGCCATCGTAACTTGCTGCCGGCAGTGCTGATTTGTGTGTGGACATCCAACAAGATTCTCTTGACAAGACTCACCTGCTTCTCTGCACAATTTTATGCATCTTCACTTATGCGTCAGCAGAATTCCTCAGTGCTGATTGGTGGGTGAAAGTTCTCCACTAGCAGCTACCCCTCGCACACCGACGCCGAAATCGCCAGAATCTGTACCTCCATCTCGACAACATACCAGCGGTAAACCAGCAGCAGATGCAAGAAGATCGATATCCAAACATGGAGGATATCGTCGAAGATGACATTTCGATGCGGCCGCTCAGAGTGCCTCGCCGGACTCCCAAAGCGTGAGAAATCTTCGCCGGCATCGCACTCCGATATTCGCTGACCACGACCGAAACAGATGCAAGCAATGTCGTACCTCGAAGATCCGGTGCTCTGGCGAATATCCATGTGCGAGATGTACGAAACGTGGGACCGAATGTGTGTTTCCGAGCGATGAGCCGCATGTGTCGATTCCGGTGTCGTACTTCGAGAGTTTGAAGCGGAAGGCGGCGGGCGCTGGTCGGAGTTCGACGCCGGCAGGTAGTGAGTTCCAGGATGCGGCGGTGACGTTTGGCAACCGTTCGCAAGACTTCATCGGTAGCGAGGAGAGGACAAGCAAGAGACCAAGGACGAGTGCTTCGCTGCCCACGCCGTCATCAAGTTTGATCCCGGCACCGTCTGGATCTTTCGGCACAGACCTAGATCCTCGCCTCCGTCCCGCCACTTCTGGTCTTGATGCGCTTGGTAAGAAGCGCATATCGACAAGTCTTTAGGCCATTGCTAACAGTCCATAGCGGACGCTTCAGCTCGTGCGACTGGAGCAGCAGCTGCAACTCCTGGGAACGGACCCTCGCCGCACAATCCACTGGTAGGGACGAGCTTGAGCTACATCTTTGACCATGTTGGCAGACCAAGTATGTTTTTGATGTGAAGTAGATGTCGAGCATGACTGACTGTAGTTCAGGATCTCTTGGGCCAACCTCATCATGGGCGTACTGCCGACGAGCCTTAGCTCTGCTCCAGAATCATTCTCCCGATTACAATCGCCCACCACCTCCGCAGAACCTTGACGGTGCCGCTTTCCGCCTCAGATGGGAAGCTCATACGCACTTGGAGCCAAGCGACGTCAAGAATCTTCCAGCGACCGAGTACACCTCTTATCTCTACAGCACAGTGCAGTACCATCTGGGAGAGCTCTGGGGTATCATCAATGATGCTCATTTCACGACGCACTTCAAACAATTCCAGGAGAAGCCATTTGAGACCGCGAAGAACAATCGTCTCTGGTTCGTGGAGTATCTCTTTATACTGGCGTTTGGCAAGGCTTTCCTGAATCATCCTGGCAATTCGACAGCCGCTGGCCCACCTGGTAGCGACTATGCATCGAGAGCCATGTCTCTCATGCCAGATATTGCCGACATGCATGAGGAAGGAGTCCTGGCTGTAGAGGTACTTTCGCTTGCAGCACTGTACTTTCAGTCCATTGACATGCGGATCTCTGCATATCAGCTGGTAAGTTGGCAGCAACGACTACGACAGCGAATGACTTGCTAAGTTTGACAGGTCGGCCAAGCTTTGCGTCTTGCATACATCGAAGGTATTCACCTCCACATCCCCGACGACATCGTTGATGCTACTTTCTCTCGCCGCTGCAACAGAGCTTGGTGGGTTGTGTACATTCTGGACCGGGAATTTACCGTCATGCTCGGCGTGCCTGACCACTACGCCGAGGACGAGATCACAGCGCCGATGGGTGTCACGCACGAGTCAGATCTTCTGATGCATGGGTGCCACTTGCGGATTCGCCTCTCCAAGCTGACGGCGAAGACTTGCACAAGTATTCATCACGCCTATCAATCATAAAGTAACATCTGCTGACGCCTGTATAGCTGTCTATGGAGTGGGCAAGGGTCTTGGACAGCCGTTCATCGATAACACCACGAATGTCCTACAGGAGCTCGCTGCAGTGTCAAGAGAGCTTGAAAGCGTCATCTCCGACTACAAGCAAGCGCCAAAAGGGGAACTTCCCAGCATCTTTCGATTGATCACACTGTCATATCATCACGTATGATCGACCCTTTCTCTCCGGCAACATGTGCAGGCTGACCGTTCCCACAGTGCATTGTCTTGGCCACCAGACCGCTCGTCATGTGGCTCTTCATGCTGAGTATACAATCGTTCTCTTCCGAGCCACAACAACTCGCTGCACCCATCGAAGCCTTGCTCCATGCTGGAGCCGAGTCCGCGACAAATGTGCTGGTCATGCTGGCCGCACTTGCTGAGCGTAATCTGCTGGGTACGCTGAATCACCCCATCCGCATTTCGCCGAGTCCTTTATACTGACAGAGTGCCTCGCAGAAACCTTTATGCCTTTCCAGCTCGAATACACCTTCTCCTCCGGCATGTTCTTGTCATTGCTCGGCGCA
This sequence comes from Zasmidium citrigriseum, assembly GCA_002786025.1. Lineage (NCBI taxonomy): Eukaryota > Fungi > Ascomycota > Dothideomycetes > Mycosphaerellales > Mycosphaerellaceae > Zasmidium > Zasmidium citrigriseum. The sequence goes on from NHNW01000070.1 coordinate 81,907, forward strand.
ATGCTACCATCCTACATCCCAGACGCCAACTGGCAACGCAACGCCTTCGCCATCCTCGATGAGATGATCAGCGCACGAAACGTCGTCGCTCCACTACGAAAAGCCGAACTACGAGAGATCGAAGAGCTTCTCGCACCCGTCCGCCGACATCCTTTCATCGCCAGCGATGCGCCAACAGAGTCGGTACAAGCTGGCCATTCAACAGCACAGGAACATCCATCAGTCATTGGACCGAGCGCCGAGAATGATGGAGTGCCTTTCAGCGGCACGCTTGATGATGACACCAACTTCCTGCCGACTTGGGATGAGTTTTACGGACTTGGGCAGCCAATGGCCAGTGGAGACTTCATGCTTGGACTTGCCGAGCAGCTTGAGCTGGGTGATTTGGAGAGCTCATTCTTGCTCTCTTGAACAGGCGAAGAAAAAGTCGGACTTCTTGTTTGCTTGGGTGATACGAGCTACATCCAACGGCGGACGACTAAGAGCACATGTTGGGACTAAACGCATCGACGAGTTACGGCAGCGGCTGTCTTAAAGACTTGTTGGAGCTTGACATACGGGAGAAGACAAACTCAGCAAGTTTGCCACATCCGAAGCGTACACCGCTGTCCGTCCGGCCAATTGCGAAGCTGATCAGTCCCGATACCCCAGAAAACCTGCGCTGAGCCCTACAAGTTGTCATTCGGTATGAAAGCCGCCTACAAGGCTCTTCTAGACGGTAAAGCGCGCGCGGGTCATCTGAGTAAGCCGGAGCAGCAGATTCCGTAGACACTACCAAGTTCTGCTGGATAACTCTTTGGAGACCCTGCTTCAGACCTTGAAATCTTGGCCGCAATGCGTTTGGCTTCATTCCAGCGTTCCTGAGCACTGGCCAGAAGTTCATTCGTTCTCATCGCGAGGACGGCCTCCACGACCGCTCGCTTCTCTTGCATCTGGTCTAGAACACAACCCAAAATGGCATATGCGACTGGGGTGGCCATGTGCTGCAGTGGGGCTGAGTGGGTCGACCCATGCTCGCAGATGTTGGTGCAAAACCTTACACGGACCTCAGATCTTGTTTTCGACGCTGGGCTTCATCAAAGAAGCACTTGTGATAGCTTGGCCAGACTGATCCCAATCTGCCGGGAGATTCAATTATCTCACAGATGTGATCGAGAAGTTTGCAGACTTGATCTTCTGGTCTTCAAAATTGCCACGATCGAAAGACCTCAGAGCATCCACCTTGCGGGACGGACGAATCCATGCAGCCATCAGCCGCCACATGCCGAATGGACGACATTCTTGCGAACTATCAAGGAACACCAGCACCGCCTTGGTGACATTGACATCATCCTCCGATATAACTGCCGACCACTGCACAGAATCAAAGAACGGAGGTCGTGCCTCCGGCAAGGAACCGTGGAGATGATCCTAAATTAGATCTGCAGGCCAGGGTGCCGGGCCACATGGCAGCAGGGTATATGCCGTACTGGGATGCGGCCAGGCTTCGTCGTTCTTTGTATTTGAGCGGGCGATTCCTCTGCAAAGTCCTACTGCTCATCACAGCACATCAACATTCGCAATCCGAACAAGATGCAGTTCACTCACATCACCGTCGTTCTTGCGGCTCTGTCTTTCGGCGCCGTCATGGCCAATCCTGTACCTGAGGCAGACTTCGATGTACAAACATCGACCTACATGCCCATTGACCTTTGCTAACAACTCGCAGTTGGCCGCCCGCGCCGAGCAGGCAGAACAAGTCTCGCAAGCCCAACAAGCCGGCCAAGCCCACCAAGTCGACCAAACCCACCAGGCCGGCCAAGCCGAACAGGCAGCTCAAGCACCACAAGGCAAACAAGGCAAACAATACTGGTGCGGCCCGCCAGGAAACATGTATTGGTGCCCGTGGAACCCACGCCCCGCACCCTGCAACCCCAACGACCCATACGGTGGGTGTTACAACCCGAACCGCTGGTGCAACCCCTACGACTGGAATAGCGGGTGCTACAACCCCAATCCAAGGCCTTGGTGTAACCCGAATGATCCCTATGGCGGCTGCTATCGTCCTTGGCCAAGACCTCAGCCAAACCCCAGCCCGTCCGGGCGGGATTGGTATGGGAATGTTTGCCCAATTGGAATCATTTGTTCGAATTGTAATGGCCAGGGCGGCATCTGCTATGGGGTAAGTCCTCCTGGTGATGGCGATGAGTGATGATGCTGATGAACATGTAGGGGTTCAATCCTGGGTGTGGTTGTTCTCAGCCGCCTGGTGGTTGGCAGTGATCTACGACGCCCTCGAAGGCTCCTCACATGCCTGGCTAGATGGATCGTGGCTTCATGATAATGTCTTTCTCTTATGATCTTACTACAAGGCCTTCGGCTCTACAATCAACACTTCTTCACGTGCTCCCGCTTCGCATTCTATCTCCCGTACAACGGTAAGTGAATCTTTCAAATGTTGTCCGTCTGCCTATGCAGTAATGTCCTCGTGCAAGCTTATGTCGCCCTCGTTGTTGTGATGGCGATCAACAACAAACGCAGCATGAGATGCCGTTGTTTACCCGATCTACCTCGCCGCCGCGCTACTGAACTTTGTCGCATCCCCACGAGTTCAGCAACGAGCAGGCCGTCGATGGTAGCATCAATCGCTCGAAGCCATCCAACGATACACGGAGATACGATTAGCTTTCACATACACAATTCACCATGGCAGCCATCAAAGCACTGGCACTCCCAGAGATCATCGAGGCGACCCTCCTCAACCTTTCAAACGCCCAGATCCTTCGCGCCCAGCAAGTCTGCCATACTTGGCAGAATACGATCTTCGAGTCGCCGGCGTTGAAGGAGAAGCTGTTCCTTCGCTTCAAAGACGCCAACGACCCCGACGACCATGATGTAAACATCAATCCCCTTTTCCGCAGTACGACCAGTCACACAGTCAGCATCAATGCCCGTACCGTCGCCTCGAGTCACGCCGTTTACTGGGCCGAGCCCTTCGATACCCCGCTGCCGTCTCCACGATGCACACTCGGCATTGAGATAGGACCTGATGCATGCGAGACTCTGTTCAGTCTTTCAGCCAAATCCCGCGAAGATGTCCTGGCCGCACGGAGCCGGATCCCGTCGCTCGCGAAGAAGATGCATCTGTCGAAGCCAACGAAGCTGAACAAGACTTGTTGGATTTCCGTGTCGTACGAGATCGATGCAAAGTACATTAGCGGAGTCCTTCCCAAGATCTTGAGGTGGAAGATTGGGGCTGTGGTGCGCATCATGGTTGAGGTGCGTGTTGGTACGCTGGGGGAGTATCTTGAGGTCTGTGAGGCCTTGATCGAGCATCAGCCCGCACTTGAGTCTGTTGTGAAGGTGACGAGGCCTAGGGATTTTCCGATACAGGTGGGAGAGAAGAAGCTGACAGAGGAGGAGATGGAGGTGTGGCCAGAGGAGGTGAGAGGGAGATTGGTCGGTAAGATGCCGCAGTATGTGTTTATTGTTGCGGAGAAGGAGCGTCGACGATTCAAGGAGGTGATGAAGAAGGTGTGGAGCAAGGTCTTTTGATTGGGAAGTCATGAGCTTGGGATGTTGGAATAGTTTGGGAAGCGCAGTCGTGGGATATGGTATGTTCGTGGGCCGTGGCAACTGCACTCGCTGCGTTCAATGGAGCCAACATTTGTCCCGACGCCTCACGCTAATGCTCAAGTTTACACTCTGTCTTGCCACTTCTGAGCCACTTGTTTGGGACAATCGCCTCTTGCCCTGAGATCGTTGATCATGCGTTGCTTCCACAGCCTCGTGCTGCTTGTTGGGGATCACTTGTCTCCTCTCATGACCTTCAGCCTCAAAAGTCATGAGGTGGCGGACAGAGAAGTTTGCTGGACTGTGTTATCGGCAGCAATCACAGGGGTCTGAGTATTTATTGACGCAGTCCTCGCAGTAAATCGTGTATGCTCCTGCCACAACTGCTCGGAAGCAGCTGCCATGTCTTCTTCCACATCCTCCGAAGTCCTTCCCGTGTATGAACCCGAACGACCCCCGCGTTACAAGATCCCACAATCATCGTGGCGCCCTAGCCAAAATGATAATCCAATATTCCCATCCGACGACGAAAACTGCAGCTCTAGTGACTGCCGCGGAGGTCATGGACGCTGTTCTGATCACCACGAATTGTGCCGAATCTACTGGTATGAGGAAAAGAATTACCCTCAAAAGCCTTCCAAGGACAGGTTGAAATGTTATGAAGAGGCGATCGATCGAGACTGGCGGCACGCAACGTTTTGGAATCATGCAAGCAGTTGGAAAGAGGCGTCTCAGGCGCGCAAGTCTGTTCAGGGGTCGCTGTTGAAGCAGTACGTCTCCAGGTCGACCACCGACGTTCGTACCATGTTCTCGTACTGCTTTGATGGCAAGGATGCGAAGTTGGTCGTCGCGGCCTTGAGAAGCGCGAGAGGGACGACTCGTCCCAGCCTGGGAGGTGTCAGGTACACCGTTGATGTTAGGGCGGAGGTCATGGTCAAGGCTTGTGATACTCTGGGGTACCTTGGGATCTGTGAAGCTCTCGCCTTGGGACAGCCAATCGACAGTCCTTCCTTAAAGGTAACAACTACACAGGTTTAGAACAGGTTGCACCCAGCGATCGTGGTTGAAATGGTGGAAGACGATGTCTGGCGATTCCCGGGTAGCGTTCAGGAGAAGTTTAAGGAAGGCTTTCCAAAGTATACCTTCACACTTCGTGCAGAGCCAGGGGGAACGATGGATCGTTTGAGTGAAGGGCTAGAGCGTGGGGTAGAGAGGCTGAGGGTCAATTGAAGCGTGCTATTGTTGTTCATATCCAGGTGAGCCCACAGATTGGCCGCAGCGGTTCGAATCAACTCAGGCTTGAACGCCCTTGCAAATCTATGTCGAAAGCTCAAACATCACCTCCATCTCCAACCTCATCCCCACGCAACCACCAACATCCAAGCCCACGATGGCAGCATCAAGAGTCTTTGCAACGGCCGAGCTGCTGGAGATGATCCTACTAAATCTCCCTAACATCGACATCGTCCGCCTGCGAGGCGTGAGCCACACATGGCGAAACGCCACCACCAACTCCCCGCCCCTGCGCGAGAAGCTCTTCCTCCGCATCAATCGCAGCAACGCGCCCACGAGGGCAAACCCTCTCCTACCAGACAGATCGGAGCGCCCGAACTGGCCTGCTTCCTGGCGACGAAACCTCCCACGCCACACCATTTGCTGGGCAGAGCCCTTCAACTTCACATTCGACAATCGCGGCTGCATGTACAGGGAGTACGGCAACGATATGCCCATTTTCATCCTCAGCGTCCCTATGCGCGATGATATCCGCACCATCAAGATCAAGATCCCGCCCATTGTTCAGCAAATGTGGCTTACGACTGCAAATTCCCATCGCCCAGTCATTACCCTCCAGTACGAGATCGAAGGATACCTAACGCCAACGATGGAGAGGATACTGCGGGAGGAGGGCAAAGTTGTGGAGGGCAGGATTCGGGTGACGGTCGGGGCAAGGATCCCACCAAGCACTCTGGGAGATATGTTGAGTGTGTGCACGGAGCTGGCGGCTTTTCAGCCGTTCCCAGAGTTTCAAGCGCCGGAGGAGAGCTTTCGAATGCCTAGTCGATTGCTTGGTACCGCGAAGCTTTCGAGAGATGCGAGGGATGGGATGTCGGACTTGGTGAAGGCGATGTTGAACGGGCAGGAGGTGCGATACGTGTTTTACTTGATTACACGGGAGGAGAGAGGGAAGATGGATCGATTGTTGAGAAAGCTCCGGGAGAGCATCTCGCGTTTGTTCAGAGGGTAGATTGAGGCCTCAAACGATGATTGAATAGCCCAGTATTGAACAGTTCTGTGGAGAGAGCATCGATTAAGTGAAGAGAGCCCTAAACTTCACGCCTCCACTTTCACGATCGCGCCGCTGAGTCAGCCTCGTTCAGGGGCGTGTTTTGAAGCTCACTTCTTGTTTTTGCGCGCCTATCCCCAAACAACCGCCATCCCTCAAACCCATCGACACCACCATCGACGGCACGATCGCAGCAAGCATGATGGAGAAAGAGGAGGAGAAAGCGTCGACTCGCGCCTGTCGCATTCCGGAGATCGTGGCCAACATCCTCGAGCAGTGCGACCACGCCGCCACCATCCTCAAGGCGCGAGGCGTGTCACAGACTTGGCGCAATGTCGTTGAAGAGTCTCCCGCGCTGCACAAGAAGCTCTTCTGGCAAGTCGACCACATGTACAAGCCGCCGGTCGAGATCCCTCATCAATGCCGGCTGAATCCCCTCTTCCCCGTCTTCCGCACACTACGCGGTCCTTGGGACGATGCCACAGACTGTCTCCTGCCTAGCGGAGATTCACGCGTGGAATGTTTCCTGGACTTGGCACATCCATTCGTTCAACTCCCGCCTAAGACCTTTTGCCGGTTCGGACATACCTTCGACCCACAGAAGCGATCCGTCTTCTTCTGCAACCTCCGCCAATACCCATTTGACGGAGTCATCCAAGGCATATCAAGCACCGCAAGACGTGCATTTCTCGCGGATCCAGCACTCCAAACGAAAGTCCACATCCTGTGGCAAGAACCCTTCCCCGGCCGTCCTGACCTCGCCGAAATAGAAGCCATCATCAAGCTCGCTCATCCCTGTACCCTGGGCGAGTACGTCGACATCTGCCAAGAAGTCATCGCGCGGAGGCCACCTCTCAAGTTTGCAGGATACATCTGGGAAGAGACAGGCTTCGAAATTGTGGCGAACGAGAAGGTACCGGCAGCTGAGATGGGCAAATGGAATCAAATTGTGCCAAAGAAGATGCTCTGCGAGAGTCTCGAGTATCGCATCTCTGTTCCGAACCAGAACGTGATCACATGCTACAGCTATATAAGTCCCGTGGATTATTTTGACGAGGGCAGGAGGACGAGGAGCGGGTTTAAAAAGAAGATCAAGGCCATGATGAAGAAGCTGAAGCGGGTTCTAAGGCTTTGAGAGTATGGATTAGGGGAGACACGGGGAAAACAAGGCCGCGACATCGACAGCATCCGCAGACCGGCTAAGGTTCCGTCTACATGGGATTGAGTTCGAGAAAGACCCTGGGAATAGTGAGAGAGCGAGACGATGGGAAAGCCAATTGCCTACCAGAGCGTTGCAATGCTTGACCGAGGACTCGTAGAGTAGACGCGTGCGGAGAGAGTGCGTTAGTTGAGCTTTAATAGGATTGATCCTCTATATCTGTCTCCAAGTTCATCCAAGCCAGAGTCTTACTGCACGACAAAACTTCACATGCGCTCGGCTGAAGCTGGATCTGGACCTGAAGCCAAAGCTGACAGTTAAGTCTGTTCGCTATCACCATTCACTTATCCACCTTACCATTTATCGCCACCTTCGCTTCGCTCGCACTCGCTCGCGCGGCACGACCACGCCATCCATCTCCAGAATTAGTCAAAAGCAGGCATTGCCAGGTACGTTTGAAAGGCATAGTCCGCCTTGCGATTACAGAGACTGACGACAGAGCACAGCGCACTCTCCACCGTCATGGATACTCCAGGTGCCATGATCGCAGTCACCAACCCTCAAGCGCAAAGCCAGTCATCAGCCGCCCTGAACAACACTACGACCACTCCCGCCTCCGCTAGATTCTTCGCCGTCACCGAGCTCGTCGACATGGTCCTCAAGAACCTCACCGCCCGCGAGAACATCGCCGTCCGACGCGTCAATTCCACCTTCTTCGACCTCGTCAAGCAAGCAAGCAACCTACAGAAGCAGCTGTACTTCCCGATCCGCGACAAATTCAACGGACACTTTACCTGGTGCGGAGAAGCAGGCGGTCAGTCGAAGACCGTCGTCAAGATCAGTCCATATCCCGATCGACAGTCCTGCACGATCCAAGAGTTCTACGAGTGCGGCATCATGGTCTCCGAGTACGCTGCCGACCTTCGTTTCTGCGCCAGTGCAGGCCGTATCTTCGACTCTTTCCTCTACGGCATCCATGCCCTGAGCAAGCCGGCCATGCTGGGTGTCTGCCTGGAGACGACGCCCAAGGAGATTCAGGAGGACGTGCTCGCCAACCCACCGCGTACCAGCTGCATCGTGCTGAGCTGGTTCGACGTGACGGGCATTCGTGGCAAGAACGAGAAGTTTCGCATGCGGGTGCGCGCACAGATGGACTCGTCGGAGCCGGACAAGTGGCAGAGCTTGGTGCACCAGCTGATCATTCGTGCGCCATTGATCTGTGAGATCTTCGACTACTCTACCAGGCAGCTTCCTGAGGGACCTGTTACGTTCATTCGGCCGCGATGTGACTACCCATGGGTGGCTCGACCGCTGCTTCTCGACGACCCAGTCTATCGGTTCGTCATGTGTTGAGCGCTCATAGAGGAAGATTCAAGCTGGGTATGATGAGAGTACGGCAAGAAACTTAAGATAGGAAGTTGGACTGTTTTGCATTTGAATTCTAGGCAAAGTTGATGGGAATGCCCTTGGGAAGAGAGTCGTACAAAGGAGACCGACTAGACAGGAGGGTCAGAACAGTAGCCTTGAATCGAAAAGAGTCAGTGGTATGTTCTCATTAAGAGTGTTCAGATACTGGGTGCGAGATCTTCGCTCCCAGATTCACCTTGATGCCAAGCTCATGTTTTGGCGGAAGGCGCGCCTGTCGCAACTTCCCTCCCAGCCACCCTTCCAATTCGACCAACATCATCCCCAATCTTCGTCACTCTCTCCAATACCACGAACAACCCTAAGCAGCACAGTCGCCTCGAGATTGGTCGAGAGGAGCATACATCGGGTATGTTTCGAGGGCACATTTGGCCTCGCGACCTCAAAGATTGACCGAATACAGCACACGCCTCGAAGACAGCATCTAGCACGAAGCAACCGCTCGACGCCGACTTGATAGGTCAGTAATCGCCTTGTCTGCTCGATAGGAGGCTCGGCTAACCACTAGCCATACAGACTCGACCATTCCCTACGCCAGAATCATGACTGCCTCCGATCGAACCCAGCACCCGCCCTTCTTCGACCATCCATCAAGAGCTTCAGATCTCGCCGTGTCCTCTGCCGCCTCCCTCGCTTCGACTACGACTGCCGTCATCTCAAATGTTGAGCCCTAGGAACAGCCTCCCGCAATCACAACTCCCGACACCGCCACCACTTTGCCCATCACAACCACCACGCCTGCTTCCGCCCGCTTCTTCGCGATCGCTGAGATGGTCGAGATGGTTCTGGAGAACCTGAACGCCCGCGAGAATGTTGCCGTTCAGCGCGTCAACTCGACATTCTACAAGACCGTCGCCAGGCTCACCCGCCTCGAGAAGCGGTCGTATCGCGGCACGCTGCCGGATAGGGACAGGCGGAGGCGGACTGACATATGCCGCGATCAATCAATTGTCCAAACCAATCCAATCTCAAGTGCGCAGTTCTGGACCCAGAAGCAGTGGAATGACATCCGTCTAGCCCACTCAACCCTAGATCTCGGCGACTTCGACTACAGCCTCAGCGCTGGCCACATCTTTGATTCCTTCGTCATTGGTCTGGACTGCCCGAGCGCCTCCACTGCTCGTTAGATGGCTCAGAATGTACCTACCAAGCCCCTCTTCGAGCTCGCCCGCTTACGTCCGATCCGTTCCTGTTGCTTGCAGTTGAAATGGACCGAAATCCGCGGTTCGAGATCTGCAACCGGCCGAGCGAAGCGCCGCAAGCAACAGGCCTCGATGTACATTCGAGCTGAGGTGACACCTATAGTCCCTAGGCAGTGGATGGCAATTGCTAGTCATCTGGCTGTGATCACCCCATCGCTTAGAGAGATGGCCAAGAACGGAAAGCGCGACGCATCAGGGCGAAGCATCACGTTTGTGCATCCCGGACCTGGATACCAGGTGTCTCCCTCCGGCCGCCTCCGTAGTGAGCCAGAGTACAAGCTGGTCGTTGAGACGGGTGGTAGCGTCGACGACTTCGTAAAAGAGTGGCCACACGATTGGATATAGTAAATGAAGGTGCAGCTCGGCGGGAGCTGGGACACTGGAAGATTGGCGAAACACGACTGAGTTACAGATCTGATCCGAGGAATTGAAGACCGCGGTGAGGCTTGATCATGGTGCAACATCTACTTAACAAACAAGGTAGCGGCTTGGAAGACAGAGGCATGGAGTGGTCTAGCAGAAGCACTCCCAATACATGGAGAGCTTCAGGAATAGCGTGCACCTCACGAGTATTAAGTATAGATACATCCACTCAGAAGCATTCCCGTTGCCCTGCCATAAAGATCGCCGTCGAAAAAGCTCAGAAGTGAGGATTCACTCACAGCTCCATCATCCACGCAAAGCGCGAGGGTCGCTGCTTCCTGCTGGTCTACTCCGTCAAAATCCTTCTCCTTCACTCTTGCATCCCCCGACAGAATTATCTTCAAACTCGACAAGCCTTTCTGACACCGCGAGCCACCCTCAAGCAGCACAGTCGCCTCGAAATCCGTCGAGAACAGAGCAAGATGTCGACCACCTCCTCGAATTCCGCCCCACTCGAGCAGGGGCAAGAAAAAGAACCCGCCGCCATCCGCGTCCTTCACACCGCAGAGCTCCTCGACATGATCCTCGCGCACCTCACGCCGAGGCAAGTACTCGGCACGCAGCGAGTCTCCAAGATCTTCTTCAAAGCCATCAACAAGAACGGCGCCCTTGTAAAGCGAGTCTTTATCATTCCGCCAGTCTTCGGTCCAGAAGAAGAGTTTCCGTATCTTTTCCGTCGTCGCGCGCAGAACAACTGGGAACAGAGAGACTGGAACGCTATCGAAGGAGGTCGTGAGAAGGGCGATGACGTTGAGGAACTGCAATGCTTCATCGTCTCTGGCCAAGTCTACAACAAGCCTCTCCTCGCCATTGAGACCAACCAGGACGATTCTCGATATACGACTTTCCCCAGCGCCGTCCTGGAAACTATCCAAGCCAAAGCTCTGAAAGCCTGCTCGCTATACCTACGCCTCAAGACTCGAGACGTCCCGTTCCTCCCCAACGGCCGTAGGGAGACGGATCTCAACATCACTGTGGATTTAGTGCAGCCGTATACCTTTCTCAATGAGCGCACAGCGAGGAAGTGGATGGATATTATCAAGGACTTGGTGAAGAATACGCCGACGTGTCAGGAGTGGGAGAAGTGGTCGAGAGCTGAGAAGGAGGGCAAGGTGCAGGATATGAGGTTGAATAGGGAGGGTTGTGAGAAGGGCTTGAGGAAGTTTCTGGGAGGGGCGATTGAGTATGAGTATCATCGTTGAGAGGGACAGGGAGAAGACGAAGTTTGGGTGTGTTCGCTGGCGTGCGAGTCTCGGCGGGTACATAAAATGTGCAGTAGACCAGTATTGAATTGAGCTGCTTTTGAAGCTCATGAAGTTTGGGAATGGAGTCTAACGTCCTTTTCATTGAAATGTACCCTCGGTCTTGCGGACCTCCCACGGAATCCCCCGTCATACAAGGCAGATGGAGTCTGAAGAAGCATTCTATGCACCATCCGTTGGTCCCTGTGCCCTCACTCCGTGGTATGACTCCTCCCAGTATGTACGCTAATCTGATGCTGAGGATGTACAGCAAGCATCACGCTAGACTCGCCCTCGTCGTGGCTCAATGTCGTCCCTGTCAAGCCATCGATTAGATGAAGCAGTCCTTCTCGCGTACGAACAGCCCGTCTCGTAAACGAAGTAGTACCCATGATGCACTCGTCCCTTCTGTGCTCAATGGGCGGGTCCCAACCAGAAATAGAAGATTGGGTCGTCATAGAGCACATCTCGGACTTGCTGCGAGAAGTTCGCCTTAGCAACCGTAGCCTCCCTGTAATTATCATAACCCTCTCTAACGACGGAACGCATCACCCAATCGTCGAAGCTGGGGTCCTGTCCTGGCATCTCTCTCGCCACCGCTAGCCACTCACCCAAAGAGCCAGGGCGAGCCTTGACGTGGACGCTAACGGTGTTCTCATCGCGGTAGCGCATGTGCTTAGAAAAAGCAGTGACCGATTCGGACGGAAATCTGAGGCTGATCTGACTGTAGTAGACTGGCTGGGTGATGCTCCCGCGGAGCACTGGACGGGGGAAATCGAGGCCCAGAGAAGACATGGCGTCCTTGGACTCGGCTCTTGCCACGAGAGCCCAGCTTGTGCAAGGCTCCTTGCGAACCACTGCATCGCCGCGCATGATGTAGTAGAGAGAGCAGGTGTCGCTGTCGAGCTGAAGGTGCTCATCGATGTTCACAGTGAAGTCTTCCTCCCAATCCTCTTCCTCAAAGAACGGATGGGGCTTGGGGTCGTCCAGAAGCTCATCGCCGTCCTCGCCACCCAGCGTGATGCGCTCCATGACGGCCGATGGCTTCAAGAACATGCGCTGCTGGAGTTTGGTATCGTCGGCGATGACGTCGCAGAACATGCGGCTGATGCGCTGAGCGTCGAAGAGCTCCTTCCAGGTCAAGTTGTCGACGATTTCTTTGACAAGTTCGGGTAGTCGGAAGACCTTCTGAACGGCGCTCTCGGCGCTCTCGCTCTCGTCCATGCCGCTGAACTCGTTGCCGAATGGCGCTTGGGTCGATGCCGGTGTAGAGACCACAGGCTGGCCTTGAGATGATGGATTGGTGCTTGAGGATGAATCCATGACAGTCACGCCCATGGATGTAGGTGGCTCGGCCTCGACGCCCTGAGTATCAGCAGCAGCTGCGTGGTCGCAGGCGTCGTTCTCTTCGCTATTCAGAAGTCCGACAGCCATTGTGTTGTTCACGTGCTTCTTGGTATGGGACTCAGCGCCCAGCATGACGAAATCTTGAGGCATCGCAACGTCCTTGGCTGCTGAAGTTGAAACCAGCTGGTCTGGACCCGGCGAAATGGCGCTGCCTGGAGTGTCCTTGAGGTCGCTGGCGGTGTCGCGATCGCGTTTCGTGAATGTCGACATAGCACTGCAAGGATGATCAGCTGGGTCGCACCAATTTTTGGAGGGGAGAAAGGTGGTACCACCTGCAACAGAGCTTTGTGAGATGTTATTTCTCGAGGTTGTGTGGTGGAGGTAGAGAAGTGGCAGAAGAAGCGCCGCTAGGTAGCTAGTCGAAGTCTACTGCCCCGCCGCTAGTAGCCGAGCCGCATCTGAAAATAGTCTTCAGCTGCTTGCCCCGCGGAAGTGAATATGAAGACAGCATCTAATGATGTCATGAAACAACGACCTCTTTACAAGCTAGAAGAAAGCGTCACACTGTAGTTCACGAGCTGTAGATATTACGCATTTCGGCTCAGCTCGCTTGTCAACGCGGCTGACCACGATATTACAAAAAGCGGGAGTTCCACCGCTGCTTGGGCGTAGATTGCAGCTAGGCAGGGAGTAGTATAGGTCAGGGTTCCTAATTTCAGCAAAATCTTGGAAGAGTTATAAACAGTGAAACGCTTAATGTGAAGTTGGGTTGCTACGTTCATTGGTAGCTATTCGTCCGTAATCGCCTTCTTGCTCCCTTTCTCACTCCATCTCCCCGCTCGATCGGTGTCTTAGGCAAAGGCTTCCTGGGGCATAGCGAGCTGATTTTAACGGGACGATCTTTCCACCACTATGCATGAGCTCTTCTCATGTCGTCATCAATCTTCCGTGGAAGTATCCTACCTAGACAGTGGCTTCGCAGTGCTGTGAAGGCCGCTAGCCCGCAGGCACTTCATTCAAAAACTGGCCATATGAATCGATAGACCGGCGCATCGACCAGTAAGTCCCGAATGCTCTCAGAGAAAACGGTCTTGGGAACGACCAGTGTGTGAAAATGCTCCGTCCTCTCGGATCGCTGCACCCAGTCATCTAGCAAGGGCTCTTGCTCAGCCAAGGCTCGGGCCACCGCCAGCCAGTCGTCCATGCATGCCGCTCGTACGCGAGTGGTGGCACGCACTGGGACGTAGTTGTCGTCGTAGCCCTTGAGCTGGCACATTGAGATTACTTCCTTCGAGTCGAACTGGACGGCGAGGGCGGTGTGATACACAGGCTGTGTGATGACTGTGCGGAGGAACGGCCGTGAGAAGTCGAGACCGAAATTCAGCATCGCCTCCTTCGACTCGGTCTTCGCTAGAAGGAGAAAGCTGCTTTGAAGTTCTTCTCGCACCTCCGAACAGCAGAGGAAATCGTAGCTGAAGTGACGGTATTTCGCGGGGTCGAGCGCTAGCTCTTCCTTCAGATTGACCCTGAAGTCAACGTCCCAGACTTTACCTTCGAGAAGCGGATTGAGGTAGACCGGGTCTACTAGCCTGTCCTCCTCTTGCTCGTCCCAAGTGACGCCTTCCAGACACTGGGTTGGTCTGAGATGCATTTCTTCTTCAAAGTATTGAACCGTGTCGATAGTGTCGTAGATCAGCCGAGTAGCTCCTTGTGCGCAAAAGAGGTCCCAAGCGTACAACTCCCTTAGGATCATTTCAACAAGCTCGGGAGTGTGGAGGACTGTGTTCGTAGCGGACTGTTCATCTTCCTCGACATCGATATTTGGGCCGGAAAGGTCTTGTGAAGTCTCTTCGGCAGGAGGTTCAGAGGCAATGGCCGTCTTCTCCGATGCGGCCTGTGAGGTCGCCGATATCAGGGTTGCCTCTTCTTCTCTGCGAGTCTCCGCGAGCGACAGCATGACCATGGTATCAAATGCGGCCTCAAAGCCCCCAGTAGAGGCCTCGCGTAATGAGTTTCGAGACTCGATCTTACTAGGGACGACCTGCTTCTTCTGCGGTGAAGTGTCTTGAAGCTCGAGACTGAGCACATCGGCATGTCCGAGGTTGTCAAGGGTGTGCTCCCCTGGAATGTGATCTCGTGGCATGACGTTCTCGGATGAGGTGTCGGAGACGAAGCAATTGTCGGCGGAAGGTGTGTTGGGCATCTTTGACTTTGAGGCAGCGGCACGGTTGTTGAGATTGCTGCCAATGGCGCGCTCGTGCTGTATGTCTGATTAGCTGAAGAATTATGGTGTTCAAGCAGCAATAAAAGTATACCGAATGCAATAGTTGTGTGCAAGATGCAAGTTGTCGTGGTTGCGCAAGTCGAGGAGCGGAGCGACCGAAGGAACCGTGACATCACGGACTGCGTCTGCGCGGCCTTGCTGTCCTGCTAGTAGCCGAGAGGCACGTGAAAGCGACTGCAGCTGATTTTGAACGGGTGTGAATCTAGGAATCGATCTTTAGTCGTGGCTACCTCCTAAAGAAGTGTGTATATTTAGGCGACTATGTTCATGCTCAATGCCACAGCTACTCGGAAGAGCATGCGAGAAGGGCAAGAAACGAGGAAGCCGGTAGCATCTTTCCATTTAGCGTGCCCCCACTGCGTCTTCCGTATTGAATATCGACTCGACCATCTCCAATCTGAACGCCATCTTCTCCCCTGTACTCCTCGCGTAAGACCGTCAAGCCATTGTGAGCCCCAGAAATGCGACTCTCACGCAATTCAGCAAGACCACGACAGCCACAAACCAGTACACTCCCAACATGATCACGTCGTCGATCTTCGCCCTTGCCTCCTTGTTTCGTCTGCAGCATTTAGGCGCTTGTAACTCCGTCATTTGCGGTTTCGTGACCAGCCAGTCCAGCACACCAACCTCTTCAAACCTGCATCGCATCTCTCCCGGCTCCGTTCTGAAGTAGATGTAGACTGGGTCGCTGCGGAAATGGTGGCGAATGAATGGCGAAAAGACGTCCTTGCTCACAGTCATGCTGACCTTCCGCCTGCAATGCTCTCGATCTGCATGTTGGAGCCATTCGTCGACAATAGGCTCCATGGCGGCCACTGCGTCCGCGACATCCAGCCAAACTCCTGACCTCGTTGGATCAACGTCTACCGTTGCCATGATGCATGCCGACTCCAAGCGCGGGTATGGATAGCCCTCCAGCCGACGAAGTTGACCAAGTAGTGCAGGGTTGCGCCAGCGAAGATGAAGTGTGCAGTGGCGTGGTGAATTCCATGGGATGGTCTTGACGATGCTCAGTGGGAGGTTTCTGGAGATCGCTTGCTTGGGTCTGAGCTTGGTGCGGGCGTGGATGCCGACGATGAAGGAATCGTAGATGAAGCCAGTCGTGAAGGTGGATGGGTACTTGGTATCGCCGTCTGGGATGTAGCCCGCCGAGAACCATTCTGGCTCATGCCAGATCTCGTCTGTTGGAAAGCGATGGAGTGGCTTCGTCATCTTGCCGTTGGTCCCAGGCATCTCCATCTCGTTGTCGTCTCGTCTCGTTGAATAAATCATGCGTTTCTCCAAATGCGTGGCGCTGGACACAGACTCGGAGAACGCTCTGTTGACGGGTTGGAGGACGATCGCCTCTCTGGCGGAAAGGTTTCCCAGGATGAGATCAAGCAATTCTGGGAGCGCAAGGGCGCGCTCTGCGGCCGGGATCAAGCTATGCTCATCTGGCCCGGGATCGGGCAGAGCGATCGCAGCTGGATCGAGGCTTATGCGGTCCATCTCTCGCAGGCACTATGAGGGACGATGCTACTGAATGAGCCAATGTTGTCAGCAGAATGCAAACGTTTGGTGGGGATAGAGGCAGCTTACGATGATGGACGGGTATTTTGTAGTCAGGAGAGTGAGGGCATCACGAGCGGGCGACAATCGTGGAAATCCAGTGCACATGAGGGCGCATCTTGGCGTGCATCTTCGATCGACTTTAGCGTCGACTAGCGCAAAGTCTATTCGGGCGATCCGGGCGTGCTTCAGAACTTCCACTCCCGCCGTTCACTGCTTCAACCACCTTGCTACACCCCAGATCCGCCGAATTGCAAGAACTCTCCACTCACGCCCACGTTGCTCTGTATCTCTCGTCGACAATATCCACTTCCACGCACACCACAATGACATGCACGCGCCCCAGACCTGCGGTGCCAGACATCGCCCGTATCTATGCGAACAAGAAAGCTCACGCGATGCGCGCAGCCCAGATTGCTGCCTCCGCTACAACAAGCATCGGCGATGTTATGGGCGAGAGCGACGATGATGAGGAGGAGAAAGAGCAGCCCGCCACGGATGCAGTCTGGCGATTTCCCGAGCTGGTCGAGTTGATTCTGTCCCACCTGAGCCCTCGCGATCTTTTCCTGGCCAGACGTATCAGTCGCATCACTCACGACACTATCGACACCGTCAAGGGCTTCCCAGAAAAGATGTTCTTGAAGCCCATCGGCTGTCTCGAGAGCTTCACCTGGCGAGCCACTGCAGTCAGTCCGTCGGGCGACCGTGCCAGTGACATTCTGCGCGACCTTGAGGACGTCATCGAGACGAATCCATTCCTCGAGCAACCGGACCATACCCAGTTCCCATTCTCAATGGACCTGAAGAGGGACCTCAAAATGACCAACCAAATGATCATGAACTTCAAATACTTCATTCCACGCTGCGTGCGGAGCCCGGCTCCGGGAACGATCCATTACCCGACATTCATCCTCGACATCGACCTGCTATCGATCCATACTGGTCTTACCTTCGGTCTGGATTTCCCCGCTCCTTTCCTGCGCACGGTCATTACCCAGCCGGTCTATCGATCGACGCTCCGTCTCGATTGTTGGCATTCAGAAACTGTCCGTAGGTTGCATCGAGTCAAGGAGATTAAGAACAAGAGTTACAGATGGACGGTTCATGTCGATCTGCGCCCGGACTCGATGTCATCCTGGATGGCAGTGGTTCGATGTCTTACCAAGCTTGAGCCATCCGCGGAGGAATGGGTGGAAGCGGCATTCGACCGCAATAGCGACGAGGTCGTGCTTCCGCGTGGGCGCCTGCCTGCTGACATTCGCGAGGTCGTCTACGACTCACCGATCTATCGCTACTGCTAAGCGACATGACACAATGCGCATGAGTCTCTGCGATGGTGATATGAGGCACTTGCGCGTGGCAGCAGGGCAGTAAGCGGGAGAGAAAGGGGTGGGGAGGGCCCGACCAACGCCTTTGCTCTTGTCGAAGGACACTTGACCAGGGGGAAAGGTCCAGGATGGAGGGAATACAAAGCTATTATCTGGGACAATGACCGATTCCATGATGGGAGAACGGGAGAACAAAGGACGACCAAGCCACGCTATGGAACCTCAGACCGATGCAAATGGCTTAGCCTGATCCAGGAATCATAGAGTTGTGCGTGTCTGGCTTAGTTACGTTTCATATGGAGGTCAAAAAGCACGATGGTACAGTAGAACTCCTTGAAACAGCAGCTCTACTTTCATGTTCGTCTTGCCTGGATGGCGTTGAGGAAGACCGGCTTGTGCGCCACTCAATTTCTACCTGCAACTGCATGTTGGATCAAGACTGCCATCAATGTCTCGGGTGTGTGTAGCGTGTAGGAGTGGTGGTCGCCGTCACAGCGCGTGTGACTTGCGATTTAAGCTTCGCTAGCGCGGGTGTCGCAAAGTCTGATCCCGCTGGCTCCACCTCTTCCCACTCGCGGGACATCTATAGCTTCAGCACCACCGCCCCCGTCGTGATCAAAACATCGACTCACTGCTGACTCAAACGGGGAACTATCCAGAATCTCTCGCAGTATCGCGCGAGTCGTACGTATACATCCAAACACTCTGCCCTTATTTATAGCTAACCCTCAACCCGCCACAGGACATGTCTCACCCATTACAACAACCAACGGGAGGCGCATACCGCGCAGAGCCCACGAACGGCTATACAGCGTCGGCGATCTCCAGTGCGGCAGACCAGGACCTTGAGCTGAGCTGGGGTCTGATGGGCTTGTCGCTCAACGACTCGACAGGACGGCACGGCAGTCGCGTGCCAGGACTATCTACAAGCGAGATCATGCCCACCCGTTCCTTAGAGTTGCAGAGCCTCCGGCCCTCCACTTCGTCACCAAATGTCTCCCAAAGCGGATACGCATTCGTCATCGGCGTCGGCAAGATCTCTTGCCCCGTAGTCGGCGAGACTCCAGGCCCCGTCAAGAACCCGTACGGGCGAGATGGATCCGCAGTCGACGCTGTGCTCAACCTTCCGGAGCTCGTTGAGCACATTGCCGACCAACTTCCCGCCAGAAATCTTTACAAGGCCCAACGCATCAACAAGAGGTTCCATGCTGTCATCGATCAGCGCAAGAAGTTCAAAGATCGCATGTGGCTCGGCAATTTCGAGTCGAAAGGGAATGAGCGGCTCCGCTGGCGCGACAACACCGTTCCATACATGCTAAGCAATCTGGTGCAAAAGATCGAGTTCAATCCAATGCTCACGAGGCCTTGGGAAGACAGGCTGTTCGTGATCGACCTCGCAAAGGACCTCAAGCTCTACGCCGAAGACGTACAGACTATGACGTACGGAAGCAAGGCCACCCGTTGGCCAGGCGATCGCTTCTACCTGGAGATCGACTTCCCGAACCTGAGTGCTCCCAAATCCTTCGCCATGGGTGACGCTTGCAGACTCCCGGGCCCATTCCTCCGCACGCCTATCACGCAGCCCGTATACTCCACCAACGTTCATCTCTCCTGGCGATCCTGGGCAGTGGATCTGGCACTGATCAAGAGAGGTAGCAAGAAGTGCAACCAGAAGGTTCACGCAGTGGCCAGAGTCCTTCCAGCCCTGCCTGAGGTCTGGATCGCTGTGGCTCGGAGTATCATCCAGCTTGAGCCAACTACTGAGGAATGGCTGGAAGCAGCCCCGAATCAGATCTCCTCGTGCGTTAAGGTCCGGCGCACGAAGGATGCTCTACCATCTGAGCTGCGCGAGGTCTTGGATATGAACGTGTTGTACCTTGTGCCGGCTTGATTGACCAAGTAGGACACCGGATACCCGCCTTCGCAGACGCGTATACAGGAATGAGTGGCGATTGGTGATCAGCGCTAGCCGAGCAAAAAGGGCTGCATGCGGGAGGGGATCTTGGAAAGGTTCAGACCACAGGCGCGGTAGTGGCTGCGAGGTCTCATACCAAGGCAAAGCGAACAGTAAAACCTCAAATTACTTTCTCTTCGGACATGAAAAGGACGGAGCGAGCATGATGGGGTCTAGCACAGTAGGCGAGCGTCTTTGGACCGAATATAGATTGTTAGAATAGCAACGCTTCTTGTCTCAATCCGTATATCTCTAAGCCTCTTTCTTGGTCGTGTTTACACTCGTCTTTGCAGTTGAGGACGAATAGCAGCCGTTTCTCTATGTGCACTGGACAAGCGAACAAAGCAGCCCTTATACGAACAATCGTTCTTTTCCGAGCAAAAGCCAGTGCTATCAGGCGAGAAGCTCGGTCTTCCTTTCTTTATTCGACCAAAGAGACAGTCAGCTCTTAGCGTGGAATCGTACACTCGACTTAAATATCAACATCTTGCGATAGAACCATAGGTCCTTCTCCCTGTTAACATGAGGGGGTATGCGTTCTGTGAGACTGCATTGACATGAGTTCAACTCGAGATTCGAATCGTCCAGGAGGTGTGAGACGTGAAACGTACCAATGTGCAACTAGCGCCAAAGTCTATTCTCGCCCCCTGCATCTTCTTCTCGATTCTGGCTTGATCGTCAGCGACTTCTTCCTCGTCCTCAACACACCCAATCATAAGACGGCCTTTAACACGAGCCGCACGAGAACTGTATGTCGCACATCGTGGCCTCTACATGAGCACATTACTCACCATTTCAGCGCCCCGCCATCGCCGTCCTCGATTACACTCCTGACTCCTCCGCCGCACGATTTTCCGTCCTCTGCATCTCCATCCATCGCCTCCTCGACCATGGCATCATCGGCCTGTTTCAAGGTTCTTGGAACCACCGAGCTGCTGGAGAAGGTTCTGGAGCAGCTGCCCTTCGTCGACAAGTATCGAGTCCAGCGCACCTGTCGCCACTTCCGCGACACCGTCAAGGGCTCTGTCAAGCTTCAGCAGCAGATGTTTCTACGCCCGCTTGCAATCATCGACTCTGACGGCGGCCAACCTCGAGAGATCAATCCCCTGCTGCAAGAACTGGGAGTCATGGACATCGCGCCCGGCTTCCGGATGATCGGACTTAGTTCACTCATGCCCACGAGCTTCTGTGGGGCTTCATACTCGGACGCCGGCGAGCAGTTCTTCAACTTCTCGATTCTCAAGAACCAAAACCCCCTGCTGCTTGCCTCGCTCTTCCCAACGACATTCCTCGACCAACTAATCACGCAGCCAGCCTGGCCGGTTCGACTCTATGTATCCTGGCTGATGAGAGTCCACGGTGATGGCATGGTCGAGTGCTGCATGGAGAACCCACGCGATGAGATGCGAGTCTCGGTCCTGGTCAAGCCAGCGAAGCCACGTGCTTGGCTGGACGTCATGGGTATTCTTATCCACATGGCACCGGATATGCATGGACTTGAGAGATACGGCGTACGTACTCTGCCTGGAGTCAAGACGACCAAGAAGATCGATGAGTATCCGGCGCATATCGGGGACCTGCTCTGCGAAGATCCAGAGTATGAAGTTTCTTGCATTCGCCCTGGAAACAACTGAGCCTTGACAGAACACCTCCAAGATGGTGCTACATCCAGTTGCTGCTATTCTCTATGGCAGGAACAATGTCTACCGGCGCTGGACACAGCCGGTGTGGCATAGAACCGAGGTTTCAAAGCGAGATACGGGAAGAATGGCCTGGGCGCCTTTGCCACGTCTGTATCGCTGAGCTGCAGTCTATGTGCATGAACGAGATGGATCATTCTGATATTCTTGCGTTAAGAGCTAATACCGACGGACACGTGCAATGTAAATTCTTTTCCGACGTCTCATGACACCGTCTGAAGGACTGTCATCCGCTACGGCGGTTTTTGCAGCGTACCCCTTTTTCAGACCACTACAGTGAATAGCTCTCACCAAGATTGCAGGATTGGGCAACGTGCGGCCGATCTCGATATCATTGAAGTAGCTGTTGTATCCGGTGAGACGGAACTGATCCGAACAGCCCTCCAAACATTCATCTTAGTAATTATCATCATGACCCTTGCCGCATTAAAAGGTTCAGCGCTTCTAATCTCATTACACGCCAACGAAAAGGACCTTCGAATGAATCCGACCAGCTCGCTGTGTCACAAGGCGATGGAATCAGAGTGTGTTGGCGTAAAGACGTGTTGTCAGACGTCTACGAAGGAGGTAGCTAGGTACAATGCGAAGATATCCACAGCCCTTATCGATAAGGGATGCCTTAGGCTCAGCCAGCCTTTCGTAACAGTACTCCCCCCTCTGTAGCGCGAGCTCCTACGAGCATATCTATATCTATATCTATATCCATATCTTTTTCCTTAAGCGGAGCTCTACTAATCGGTCTATCTCCGACGGCGCTAGTGTCTAACTAACGAGAGCGGAGAGTTAATCTAACGTTATTAGGTAGCTTAGTCTTATCTACTAAGGATAGGTAGTTAACGTTTACATCGTAAGTACTAGCGGTTAAGCCTTTACTCGTATACGATAGAGAACTCCTCTAGCCGTTTTAGATTACTAATAGGCCGAACTATTAAACTAGTTATAAATTATCGGTAGCTTGTAGCCTAGGTTTATCTAGGTATTAGTAGTAGAACTCCGCTATAAGTTCTTCGCTACTAGGTAGGAAGTCTATCTAAGGTTCCTTACTTTCTAATCTATCTTTCTATCGTACTATATAGTACACCTTGTTACGCTTCTTCCTCGAGTCTAAGATCTCTTTAACTTCCTACTCTTCTTTAGCTTTATTATCGTCGCGAGTTACTATAACTAGTAGCAGAGGTAGTTAGTATTAGCCCTCGAGGGCTAGAAGGTTAGTATATCGTCGTAGGAGGGTAGTATATATAACGTTATAAGATTTAATATTAGGCGGAAGGTCGAGTTGGAAGGACCGCCTACTAACCGCTAAGATAACCTTAAATAGGCTAAGGAACTTATAATTAAGTTTCTTCGAGGCGCGGGTAGTCTTTATATTACGGGTATCGAGCTACACGAGGTCGCCTAGTTAGTAAGCTACTATAGGAGAGCGATATTAATTAGCTTAGTTAGTTTAGCGCTACTTACTATATAAGTGTTAAGCGGTTAGTTGTTCGAGGATACCCTTTATAGTAGCGGCGATATTATCTACCTACTATATCTTTACTAGCTAGTAGTTAGTCGTCTAAGGATAAGGGATATTAGTTCTTAGATCTATTCGAGGATAGCGGCTATAGTTAGCGAAGAAGGGCGTTATACCCGTACTAGTAGACTCGTAGTTATTAAGCGCGAACTCGGCGAGAGGGAGCTAATCTACCTAGTCGTCTTACTAGTATAAGGTGTAGACTCGGAGATATTACTCTAGGGTTTAGTTAGTACGCTCCGACTAGCCGTTAGTCTTAGGGTAGAACGCCGACGAGATATTCTAGTCGATCTATAGTAAAATATATAGGCGGCGGAAGAGTACGCTTACAAATTAAGAGCCGCGATCTAAGGTAATAATTCTTAGTAGTCCGTGCAGCGGAAACACGTAATAAAGGAATAGTAATACGGTATACTTAGCCTCGAGGCTATCGGTTACGATAAATCGAACTTATTTCGTAAGCGTATCGGTAACTATAAGGATATAGCGATACTCTCGGCTATATAGCTTAGACTTTAAGGGTAGTAGGTCGACTATAAAGTTAACGGTAATATAATACTATAGTTAGTCGGGTATTAGTAATAGTATAAGAGTACCTTACTTCTATAACCTCGAGGCGACTAATAACTAGTAATTACGATAGTTATAGGTGTACCGGGCTACGTCTACTAATATCTTTAGCTAGTATAGGCCTTGTCTCTAAACTAATTCGAATATGTGTACGATACCTTAGTACCTAGCTATAGGTAAATCGTAAAAGCGCTAAATAATACGAGTTCGGAGGTTTTTGTAAAGAGGTACGTATAACTTACTATTTACGATAAGTCTACCCTATTAGATAGAGGCGTCGCTAGGCTTAACCTTATATCGTTTCTAGAAGCTACTAGTTAGGGTGCCTCTATTAATATCCTTTCTTAGGAGTTTAAGAAGTCTAAGGGTGTCCGAGTCGCGATAAGCTTAATTAAAGAGATTATTAATTACTATTTATATGTTATCTTCTACTTATTCGGTCGGCGAGGGCTCTTCTATCGGCGAATTACCCCCCTCCTCTTAGTCGCTATCCGTAGCGTTATTAATGTCGTTTATAGCTAGTATTATATACAGATCTAGGTTTTCCGGCTTAAGGATCGTTTAATATTAGTACTAAAGTCGAGGGTTATCTACGTTAGAGGGTAGATCTTAAGATCTTCGTGTAAGGCTGTCGGGTTTAGTCCTTTACTTCCCTAGCCGATATATAATCTTAAAGTTAAACTACGATAAGAACTCTACCTAACGTACTTACCGTCGGTTAAGTTTCTTAGTAGTTATAAAGTATTCTAGATTCTTGTAGTTAGTTATAACTTTAACCTCGTTTATTATAAGTTCTAGTTCCTATTCTTCGAAGTATTTAATAATTACGAGCAGCTCCTTATTGTAGATATCGTAGTTAATTTCTTAAGGTATTATCTTCTTAGAGAAGTATATAACTAGTACGAGAATACCGTTCCTTATCTATAAAAGGATTCCGGCTAACACCTAATCTAAAGAGTTAGTCTCTATCTATGTTTCTTAATTAGGTATAAAGTGTACTAGTATAGGTGCTTTAACGAAGCGAGCTTTAAGTTCCTAAAAGGCTTTCTTATAATCTTAGGTCTAGTTCTAGGGCTAATCCTTCCGAGTAGTAGTAGTTAGAGGGTTAGTAATACGAGAGAAGCTATATATAAATCTACGGTAGAAGCCTACGAACCTAAGGAAGGTAAGTATATCTTTAACGTTCTTCGGAGTAGCTTAATGTTTAATTACTTTAATCTTAGCTAGGTCTATCTCGATTCCCTTAGTAGTAATAATTAATCTAAGGTACTTAACCTTCTTAACGTAGAACTCGTACTTGTTAATATCTACTAGTAAGCCGGCCTTAGATAGCTTACCTAAGACCTTCTTTATATAGTTTTAGTAATCTTCTAGGCTTCCTAAGGAGTAGATTAGGACGTCGTTAAGGTAGACTATTACGAAGTTATCGAGGAATTCTCGTAATACTATATTAATGTAGCGTTAAAATAAACTCGGCCTATTATATAAGCCGAACGGTAGCACCTTATACTAGTATAGGCCGTATCGGGTAATAAAGGTAGTTAGCTACTTATCTCCTTTTCGGATCCTTAGATTATTAAAGGCGGCTACGATATCTAACTTTGTAAACTATTATGCTTTATAGAGGCGGTCTAGAGTCTCTCTAATTAAGGGGATTAGATACCGATCTTTCGTTATTAAGGCGTTAAGACCGCGATAGTCGACGTAGAATCTTAAACCTCCTCCGGGTTTACTTATAAGTAGTACTAGCGAGGCGTAAGAAGAACTAGACCGTTCGATAGTTCCCTTTAGTAATTCTTCGTCGAGGTATTTCTTTACGACGGCGAGTTATTCGGCGTTTATTAGGTAGCCCTTCTAGTATCGTAGTTACTCGCTATTCTTAAGGTTAATAGCATAATCTATCTACGGGTTATACGGAGGAAGTTAGAATTCGGATTTGTGTTTAAATACGTAGAGCTATTTGTAATATTCTTCTAGAAGTTTATCTTTCGGGTTAGTAGTCTTTAAAGAGTTTATAAACTTATCGTAGTTATCTAGGGATATAGCAGCTAAGGTCTTAGTTATAGCTTCGGAAAGCTTATCGAGTTAGGTATTATCTTCGTCGTCGGGCTAGAGTATAAAGAGCTAATATCCTTACTTCTTCGATAGTCGGATAAATATATTAGTACTTACTATAGTAATATCGTAATTAGTATTAGGCTTAATAGTTAGGCTAGTCGGTAAACGTACTCTCTCGTTACTATCTACGGCGATTATGTAAGGAGAGGATCGAGCGTTATACTAGTAACAATATTAAGAGGAGTTAAATTCGATAGTACGATTCTTCTAGGAGATACTCGGGTCGTAATGTTCTAGCTATAATATACCGAGAACTAAATCGTATTAATCTAAGTCGGTAATATAGTAGAGGTCTTAATCGGTGTAGTCTCTAATAGTAATAGTAATTATAGCGGCCTTCGTAAGGCTAGTACGTCTTCTATTAGCTAGCCTTAGGCGTTTCGGTTAAGTAAGATTAATAGTAGGGATATTATATACGCGTATAAAGTTAGAGTAGATAAACTAAGATAAAGCTCTACTATTAAGGAGAGTACGTACTCGGAGAATAGTTCGTAAGGTTTACACCTTAGATAAATATACTAAGTACTTACTATACCGTAGTTCGATAATAGTTGTTTCTCCTATAAGACCGATAGTAGTTACGTTAAGTAGTAGTTCTTCCTTCTTATCTATTCCTCTAGTGTCTCTTCCGTCTACCTTAGATTCGCGTCTTAAACCTAAGGCCTAGTATTTCCCTACTCTCTATTCGTAATTAAGCGAATAGGGTTATCTTTATCTAGCTAGTTATTAGCGGAACTTATCTAGAAGAGCTCTATAGTACGATTGTACTCTTCGATTAGGGTCTCCTTCTAAACTAGGCTAAAGATAAAGCGGCCTCTAGTATCTAAGTTAAGTAGGTATTATTCGCTATTAGCGTTATAGCCGACTTCTCGGTATTAGAAGTAACGATTCTTACGGATAAGTTTGTCCTTTATATCCTCGGTAACCTTAGGTATACTCTTATACTTTAGTAGTAGTACTCTCTTAACTAGTCCGTAGTTACCGACGCCTATAGTACCTCTACGGCTACTACCCCGTCCTCCGCGTATACCGCCCCGGCTACTACGTCTAGCGCCTCCTACGCCTACGGCGGCTCCTCTCTAGGTACTAAAGTTATTAATAGTCTTCTAAGTATCCTCTCGATTACGAGCCTCTTCGATAAAGTCTTAGAAGTCGCCGGTCCTATATAGGATAAGAGCTTTCTTATAGCTATCGTTAAGGTAATTCTAAAGCTTATATATATTAGGTTTCTCTTTAGCTTTAAGTATAAGCGTACGGTATATAATAATAAACTCGGAGAATAGTTAATCCTTCTTCTAGAAGTAGGTTTGTAACTCGGCTTTAGCCCGGTATTGCTTATCTTTTAGTCCGTAGAGAGAGTTAAGTTCGGACTATATATCGTCTAACGAGGTCTATAAGTTAGACTAACGGGTATTAAGATCGATAACTTACTATAGTTCGCCTTTAGTCTAGGTACGGATATATTCGAAGATTTTATATACCGCTTCTTTATCGAACGAGGCGTAGATCTTACTCTTAGCTTTGTCTTTTTAATACAAATATTCCTTACGATTACCCTTAAAGACAGGTAGATTAGGCTAACGGGTATTCTTCTTACGATAGAATCGAGAAGCGTTCGTAGGAGTAGCGCTAGCTCGTAGAGGTTAAGGGTTTATCGAAGATAGTTTAAAGGTAGTACGACGTCTGTTTAACGGCGGTAGTAATCCTAGTAAACGGCGATTAGTAACTTCCGGGGCTCGATAAGTCGTCTTCTTCGCTAGAGTTACTAGTAATAAGTCGTTATCTTCGTCGGTCTCTTCTAGTTAGTTATTATAACCGCGGGCGTCTAAGCTATATTAAGTAAGGAAATTAGCGAGTTTGGCTTAGAGCTCGTCGATATTATAATCCTTCTATTTAGCGTTATCGTCTACTTATTAGAGGTCTACTTTAAGAGAAGTTACTTATACTTCTAAGACTTATACCTTCTAGTTAGCGTCGTTAGTAGCGTTATTCGCTACTTAAATACGTTCGTTAGCCTTCTACTTTAGTTTCTCGTAAACGGTGCGTTCGACTAAGTCTAGCGGTATAGAATCTATACGGTCTACGTACGTCTTCTTAAGATTAGCGTACTTCTTCTACTATACTATAACCTTCTTTATTTGTCTAATTATATCTCCCTTAGCTACTTAGTAGCGGCGGTATAGGTGTATAAGACTCTTAAACTAGGTATACGGATAACGATTAATATTGTTAACGAGAGCCTTCTCGTCTCGAGCTACGAATTAATCTAGCTTAAAGTTATTAATAGCCGTACCGTTAGTTATACGAGGAGGTTATAAGAAGAAGATATTAAGATCGATCTTATCTTAATCTAGGTTATCTTTAGCGTCGTCTTCGATTATAGTGTCCTCGTATTCGAACTACTACTCGGCGGTAGGGAATTAGCTAGATATATTATACCGTCCTTATGTCTATGTCTACGTCTCGTCTTCCCTATACTACTAAGTAGCTACTATTACTACTATAGCCTTATTAATCTGCTCTTGTTCTCTAGCCTTACGGCGAGCTTCTAAGCGCTTACGAGCTTCTATCTCTTGCCTCTACTTAATAATAGTAAGAGGTAGGGGTCGCTCGATTGGTTTTAGTAGTACTACGTTAACGGGTGTATTCTCGATATCGGCTTAGTAGGTTTCGGAGTAACGACGAAGGATATCTGTTAACTTCTAGCTTTAGAGCGCTTCTTGAGACTTCTTCTTTGCGATTTCGAGCTTCTTGGCCGCAAGTTGGCGGTTGATTTTCTCAATCTAATTAGGCGTTGGTTGCGTTTGCTGTGATGGTGACTGTGGCATAAGTTGTAACTAATCGCTGGTTGCTAAAGTAGTAGACGATGAGATGAACGTAACGAGCAGTTGTTAAACGCTCGGTGGGTTAGTTGAGATGAAAGGGCGATAGCTAATCGCAACTTGAGATGAACGCTGCAAACGCTTCGGATGCTGCAAACGGTGAGTTTGATACTGCTGTAAGGTGGACGCTCTGCTCTCGCAGGCCTGTGATGATTCGTAGATGTATTGGTCTGACAAACTGTCACAAGGCGATGGAATCAGAGTGTGTTGGCGTAAAGACGTGTTGTCAGACGTCTACGAAGGAGGTAGCTAGGTACAATGCGAAGATATCCACAGCCCTTATCGATAAGGGATGCCTCAGGCTCAGCCAGCCTTTCGTAACACGCTGCACGATTCGACATTCACACCCCTTGACTTCACGTAAGAGCGTCGAGCAAGTGACTTCCAGTAATCTCGCGACACACACACCCACACGCCTCGTGACTACTTTTAGCCACAACCTCCTCTCGGCCGCATAAGTCACGTCATATCCAAACTCAACACCTCGGGCACACATCGACCATGGCATCTGCGGCCTGCATGGAGACATTCGGCACGACTGAGCTGCTTGAGGACATTCTTAAGCGCCTCTCGCACTCCGATCTATCCAGCGCCCGCCTCGTCTGCCACCACTTCAACAATACAGTCCGGGGATCCTCGCCGCTGCAAGAAAGGCTATTCTTGCCGCCAGTCAGCCGCCGTCGCTTCAGCGCCTACATCGCAAACCTCATCCGCGAGCGCCCAATACTCCAGTACCCGCCGAAGCCCGACGATGGCGTCGTCAATTTGAGAGTCCTGCTTCAGATCCAGCCATGGAACGTCCAGGAATTCAAGTACACAAAGGCTGCGATGCGGACTCTCAGTCTCAGGACGATCAACAAAGAGGACATCTTGACCCTCGAGGCCCATCTTCCAACGGAGTTTCTTGACAAGGCAAACGTGGCACCTTTGGTGATGGCAGAGCTAAAGATCCAGTGGACTGTCTGGCTGACTGAACGTGCCACGACGCAGACATGCGATCGCAAGTACGACCGTGTGGAAGTCTCTGTGAAGGTCAAGCCTGCCACGGTTCGCAAGTGGCTTCGGGTTGTCAGAGCCCTAGTTGCGGCTACGCCGGAGGAGATTCAGCGTGAAGTGTACAAGACGATGGAATACGGGAGTTCGGCCAAGGCGAACAAGATGAGAATGGACTTTCCGCCGCAGGTGCAGAGCTTGTTGATGGGAGATGCTAAGTACGACATTCATCAAGTTCGGGGGGTTCGGGACTTGCTGAAGACCATTCATTGAGGTTCAACGTGGATATGGGTGTGCTAAGGGGCGTTCGCACCGCAAGATTCATGATGGAAGAAGGAATTGGTAACGAGAGGCCGCCGTTGCACAGATTCCGTGGACCTTTCAATATGTACTTTGATCAGCATCGTGTGATTTTGGAAAGGGTATTTGAGCGAGCAATGACAGAACCGCTATGATCACTAGATTTCTCTCCTCCTCGTCCCATATTTGAAGCGTCTCACGTGGCTCCCGTATTCCAGTCGACGGAAGAAGAGAGTCTTCCATGTTCACGGAAAGTTGTGTCTCGGCTGCTCTGTATCTTTCCATGAACTTCGGCCCAATCTCGGCCGCCAAATCCAACCATCAAAAGCAATTCCAACTCGCCGGTCTCCTGCCTTCGGGCACATGGTCAAACCTTGAAACAATACAGAGAAGATTAGCATGGCCGTAAGTTCGAATCCCCCTCTCCTCGAAAATGCAAAATACTAATTTGAGAATTATTTAGCCTGCACTAAGGATGACACATGCGAACAAAGTGAGCTAAAGATTTTTTTTTGGGGTCTTTTCGTGCGTGTTGGGTGGGCGTTGGGTATTGTGGGTGGGGGGCTGGATCGTTTTGGCTGGGAGGTCGGCTCCGTTCGGGCAGCGCAAGGACTGTGATTTTTACCACCTGCACGGCGATGAATATCGGAAGTTGCAATTTTTAGTGATACATTCTCAGTGTTTGTATTGAGCTTTTGGGGTCCTTATGGCTCTGTCTTCTTTGCTGGGTATCGACGAAGCGTCAAGGGCTGGTGCCATTCGACATCCCCAACGTCCCTGCGTCCCCAACTCCACGACTTCATCTCCAAATTCGACCAACTCAATTAGCCACCGGCTCGGACCTCAGTCATGCGTGTAGCATTCATAGTGCGTGAGATCAGCCGCCACGACGAACAATTTCCCAGACATTAGTGGATCCTCTTCAATGACGGTTTGGGAATCGTAAGGTGCATGAAGTCGGTGGACTGCCGACGAGAAGATGCTATGTGACGCTGAAGGACAAAGGAAGCAGGGAACACGATACATGGAACAGCTCTCTCGATTCCAACGATTGAAGTAGGACTAACATGATGCCTACCAGTCCCTCAAGCGTCTGCAATTCATCGGAGAACGACACAGTCCAAGCCTTCAAGTCTCGCACTACGATCCAGCTCGTCCATTCTTCAAGGTCCCATCGCAACTGCTCAGTCTTCGGCTCTCAGACAGACACATCGTAGCCCTGGTAGTGGTAGACCACCATCTCCGCAGCTTCCTCATCCGTGAGTCTCACCGCCGAGAAAGAAGGCCGCACGATTCTAGCCTGGCGACTCCGATCCTCGCCATACACGACCTTGTCTGCGACGTTGACCTGACGGAAGGCTTCGATCAGACCAGCCAGGGCCTTTGCCATGCGGCGCTTTTTTGCGGCTGAGAAGTGTGGGTTCCCCAAAGCATCGCTGTAGGTGCGGTAAGGGCCGCTCTCGATCTCGACGCGCAGCGACTGGAGCAGTGGCAACGCTTCCCTGAATGCGAGCATGGCGTTTTTCAAGTTCTTGCGACGGCTGGAAATGGCGAGAACGTCGAGCATGTCGATGGGAATGGTGACGTGTCGAATAGCCCTGTGGTAGAACAGAATGGTGTGGCGGGTGGGGAGCGGGTGTGCAATCA
This sequence comes from Zasmidium citrigriseum, assembly GCA_002786025.1. Taxonomy (NCBI): domain Eukaryota; kingdom Fungi; phylum Ascomycota; class Dothideomycetes; order Mycosphaerellales; family Mycosphaerellaceae; genus Zasmidium; species Zasmidium citrigriseum. Next base: position 113,380 of record NHNW01000070.1, read on the forward strand.
TGGTGCAGTGCTGCATGAGGATGGCGGGCATGAGCGGGACGAGCGCCGCGCCGGCTGCCTTGCGCGGGTATCCGCAATCGGGCGGGGTGAAGCTGCAGTAGCCGTTGGGGTTGTCGAGCAGATAGCGGGCCATGTCCTTCAGCGCCTCCTTGAGGTCTCGTGCGGTGGTTTGGATGGTCGTGCTTTGCGGATAGCGATGGGGCGCCATGCCTTGGAGCGGCTTCGTCCTGGTCACGGCGCCTGGCTCGGGGTCGTCGGCGAGGTAGACGATGGCGCGACGGCCGGTGAGGTCGACGACGCGGACGTTGTAGGTGCAGACGACGTCGGCGAGGACCTTGTCCATTAGTTCGCGTGGGAGCTTGTCGCAGGCGCGTTGGACGAGGGCATCCGTCTTGCGGAAGCTGGTTACTGAAGTCGCCATTGCTGGTACATGTCAGTGACGGAGCAAGTGAAGGAGCAAGTGATGGAGGAAGTGATGGACCAAGTGAGGGAGCAAATGAGGGAGCAGGTGATGGGGAAAGTGATAGACCAAATGACGGGGCTAGTGATCCAGCAGGTGATGAAGCAAATGATGGAATCGGCGATGGGGGAAGTGATAGAGGAAGTATTGAAGTGGATAGTGCGGCGGATAATGGAGAAATAATGGAAATTGTCATACTCACCGATGGTAACTCAGGCGTGTACGTAGAAGAAGTGAGCCAAGGATTGAAGCGAAGCTCAACCAAAACAATTTCCTGTGGCTGTGCTCAAGTGACTTGATTGGCCATTCGGACTTGCCTTCACGTGCGAGCTGACCCCCGAAATCTCCAACAAGCACACGTCGTATTCAACCCGCCATACCACGAATTAAAGCAACAGGCCCTCGCGCGATATCGCAACCAGTCAAAACAAGCACCAGCCATCAATATGGCAACGAAAACGCCCCCTCGGACCCCACGCACACCGGCTCGCTACCTTTCCCTGCCCCTCGAGATCCGCACCTACATTCTGCGACTTGCTTCCGACCTCAACGAGAACCGTCCTGCACGTCTACATCTCGACGCTCGCCACAAGAAGGCCAACAACGCCTATGACAAGACATTTGCCAGCCAGCACTATGAATTCGCCATCGATTCATTCGGAAGTATCGACTTCTCGCGATCAAAGTCTCTTCCCCACCTGGGAGAAGATGCGTTTGGAGTCTTTGAAGCTTTTAGTCGCTTCCGTCTCGTCAGTCGGCAATTCTATCAAGACGCCTCCTTCGAGTTCAGCCGCCTGGTCCGCTTCCAAATCACTATCGACGACCATCCGATGCTAGTATTCTTCCACCACTCGAAGCGTGGTCCCAGGCAGACTCTACCGCAGTCTCTCATTACACGATCGCGGAAGGTGACCGTCCTGCTCCGCACCGAACACTACCGCAACACCATCGGCGTTCCAGTCGGCGAGCTGGTTTTCGACAGGGATGGCAAGCTCGAGGGCTGTTCGTGGGCCGTCGATGGAGGGGAGTTCACCAGTCGCTTTGAGAAGTACTTGAACCAGAGGCGCCCGGCTGGGGCTAGACCTTTGGGTTCTCGTCGATCTCGAAGTGCCAGGCTCATCAAGAAGTTCCGCGACGATATCGAGAGTCCCGCCGTTCTGGCAAATCGTCGAGAGAGCGCTGCGCGCGCTACGCAGAAGCTGGAGAAGAAGACGAAGGAGGTGTTTGGACAGGACTCTGTGACGCATGAGAAGCTCGAGCAGCTCATCAATGTCGTTTCACTGGTGCAGCAACGCGTCGTTCGCGATGCACCCATCATCGAAGACATGGACTGATGGAAGGTATGGGTATTGTTTCTGGCTGATCACTCTTGGTTTGCACACGGGAAGTTGAGGCATAGATGATGAAAGAAGATTGGCTCAGATAAGGCGACTGATCAACCTCTGAGAGCCAAAATCGTTGGAAACTCGTTGAAACGAGGTTGTGATATCAGCAAAGGGAGTAGAATGCATCGAGGAATGATCGTCGATGGCAGAGGACTAGTGACTAAGACTTGACGCCGGCGACTGCAGCGTAGTGGACAGAGCGTTGGTTTTTGTTCCTTTGTCTGTAATAGGGCTCGGGTACACTGGCGCCGAGTACTTGCTGTTTCGAGTAGTATCTTAGCTGTTGATATAAATCATGCGAGTCCTCAGAGAAACAAGAGTGTATTCTCCGTTCTTACTGCAAAGACATGGTGGCTGCTTGTGTGCGGAGCCACTGTCAAATTTCCGGGCTACCTTCTCAACAAAAGCCTTGCCTTCTAGCTTTGGCCGAGCTGATCAACCCTCAGACAATGCCTATTTGAATCATTCCTTCTGGACGGTCGTTCGGACTTGAACGTGTGCTGGGCCCGGACTTCTGAGCTCATGCTAGCGCGAAGTCTAAATCCATCAGCTGCCATTCCCCGCGACCGCGCCGCGTCTTCGAGCTCCTCGACACACGCCCTGTCCAATTCCTCGCTTCATCTACCACACTGTTCGACCACGACATCGCCGCTATGACCGACGACATGGCGGCCCTCATTCCAGACACACCACCGCGAGAGAAGCCGACGTACGAGTCGCTGCCTGCCGAAATCCGCCTCAAGATCAACGGCCATGTGCTCGAGCTGCCAGACACGAAGACGAATCCCATCGCCCTCGAGGCTCTGCGCAACCACTCCTGCCCCGATCGCAAGATGACGGTCTGCTCGTGGAAGTGCGACATCCGCCTGATGCGTGGCTCCCTGTCCGCGACCCATGTGGAAAACATAGCTCTCAAATACTCCCTCAAGGCCTATGCCAATCTCTGCCTCGTCATTCGCCTCTTTCAAGCAGATGTAAAAGCGGAGTTCTGGACTAGCGCTCACTTTCGCCTCACCCTTCGCAATGACTACGAAGACATTAGGGTCTGGTTCTTGCATCGTCAGCTACCCGAGATTACCCATGTGGCTCCCAAGATACGGCATCTCAAGATCGCGATTCCACCCTCGAACGAATCGCTCGACGCCGGCGAGACCTTTTGGGATTTCTGCTTTGACGAGAACGGCATCCTCAATCGATTTTGCTGGAGTACGGATCCCGGTGCCGTTGAGCTTCCTATCCAGTCATCTGGGGCGGGATACCGTCCATGGACGGATATTGACTTCACCACAGATGGCGCGACGAAGACTCTCGAGTACATTACCAAGACTATCTTCAAGAGCGGTCCACTCTCAGAGCACAGGCTGGTCATGTTCCTCTATGGTACGGTTGACATCCAACCCGAATACAGCCCACGCCCCTGCTCTAGGAGACATATTCCGTGGCCTGTAATGAAGGGATCGATGCCGCCTGCTCCAGAGCAGTCGAGCTCTGAGACTGAGTTAGTCAAGACACGGAAGTCTGTCCAGCCGAAGCCTGTCAAGCTCCCGCCGGTCAAACTCCCACCAGTCAGGCCCGAGCCAGTGGAGGTCACGCAGTCACAGTCAGTGCAGCCGCAAGGACAGTCAGAGCAGCTGAAGCCCGCAGCAGTCAAACCTGAGCCAGTGAAGAAGACGAAGACGGCGACGAAGCGTTGGAATGGCAACACCGGCTTCAAGATGTGGCGCTCGCCGTTGGATTGAGTTGCCATTCTGAGACGGGTGAGCGTCCCGACAGTCGTTTGAAACGGATTTTGCTAACACTGACAGAACCAGTTGTTGCTATCGAAGCCGCGTTCTGGGGAGCATGAGAGAAGAAAGATGAAGCGACTTAGGTGCCGACCGTCAAGAGGCCTCCTCGATGGCACAGGGACAGCTTGTTTTGATTGCTTTTATGGCCAGGGAAGGGAGGCTGCGTCTAGATCATATTTTCTCGCACGAAGCATAGTGCTTCATCAATGGAAGACAGCTCCAGTGAGCAGTCTATGGCTCGAAAATGAGAATTTGACATCAATTTCATCCCACCGCTTATGATTGGGCTCTCATTACGTGAGCAAGAGCCGGCGTACTAACAAGACTGTTGGATTCGTCCGTGGACATCGAGACGAGCTGCCGGTTGCATGCAGGATTCGACGCCGCCAAGGTCGTGTTGTCTTTCGGGATGCCTTCGATGAGCGTGTCGTTCCTGGGGTCGATGCCATGGCCAGGCGATTCGTCCATAAGAGGGAGAGGGATTCACGAGTGAGCCTCACACCTCGTGCAGTAGGCTGTGTGCTGCCTTGGGACCCGAACCGAGCAATGGATGCTTCTCTCTCAAGGGGCAACATCACGGAAAACGACTCGGTCATGAAGAGGAAAAGAACTAGGAGACGAGTCCCAAGCTCACTGGTACAATTCAAATGGCGAGGGTGCGCGAGTATGAAGCTCCCGAAGATGAATGCGTTGCAAGCATGGGTGAGTGAATGTTGTAACGGGCGGGCCGACGGTTTTTCCGACCCTGTTTTGGCCACCCCCTTCCGCTCGTCCACCTTGCGCAGTCGCATCAACGACTCAGCACCATCATTTGGATAAACATCGCCCACCTTCCGTCTCCCAAGACACGAGTTCACACACACAACATGCCCGGCCTCGAAGACCTCCCTCCAGAGCTCCGCCTCGACATCTTCTCCCGCCTCTGCATCCCCAAATACAAGATCAAAATCAAAGCCGACGTCGCCGACCCTCAGCGAGGAGAATCATCGGGTTGGGTCATGCGAGTCGTTAAGGCTTCTCCGGACCACCACCATCGCAAGCGCTACGAGGAGACCAACGCCACTCTGCGCGACTACGCGAGCCTTTCACTCGTCACCAAGCAGTTCCGCGCCGAAGTCGAGGACGCTTTCTGGAAAGATACCTGGTTCACCATCTTCCTAGAACAGCGCCAGTCGGCCCTCCTTGAACCACACCACAGCCGCCCGACGACACCCCACCTCTTCGAGAACATGCGCAACATGGAGATCCTCCTCAACTGCCGGAGCTGGCGCACCACTGTCGGCCGTCCAGAGGGATGTGTTCTTCTCAAGAAGAACGGGGATCTAGCTGGCATTTGCTGGGACGTGGACCGTGGGCTCTTCCAGTCTCGCTACTCGGCACCCTTCAGCTTGGCACAGTACACCAAGTACTGTCGGGAGACGTTCTCTAAGGAGTGTGTCAAGAAGCGGGACAAGGGTGTGCTGAGGGCCGAGAAGACGCTCAACGAGGGCGTTCGGGCGATCTATCAGGATGGTACGAAGACGAAAGAGGAGAGGTTGGTTGAGGTCTTCGAGAAGTTTGCGTATCTTCAACAAGGCAAGGAGGACGATGAGCGGTGGCGGTGAGGCAGGCTGGAGGAGGCATCTTAACGAGGCCACCGAAAGGGAGACGATGCATTCGAGGAGGTATGAAGATCCAGAGTCGACAGATCGAGCTTGGCTTTGGTGTTCTTTATCCACACAATGACTGGATGGAGCAAGGACGAGGGGGAACAAAGACGCTCTGGGGCCTCGTTGTTCTTGATTCTTTAAATGGCTGTGCAGCGATCCCAAGCCGCCTTTGGAGGGCATTATCGACGATTGATGTAGGAGGGTTTGTGTATCCAGTGAAAGTAAAGCGGCCGGCATGGTGGATGCAATAACTGCCTTGCAAAGGCTTCTCGTACGTCTTGGAGTAAGGGCTTGGTTTCTCACGTAGATAGCTTCTGCCTGTATTAGGCATCTCCTTTGCAAACGAGTACGTGATAGTATTATGCTCCGCTTCTAAAGTCATTGTGGACGAGTAGTTGTCTGCGCTTATGAGAGGCGCTGGTCCCCTGTGCAACAACACTCACCTATACCAATTCAAGGTTCTTCAAATGTGTAGTTTAGGGCGCTTTGAGCAGGAGCCATGAGCCATAGGCGCAACAAGCATGTCTTCCTGTGGATGGTGTCCAGTCTGGTTTGAAGGGCGTTCATTCTCTGGCTCACCTGGGTGACCGTCTCGAGAGTCATCGTGTGGCGGCACAAGAGCATAGAATGCAGGAGAAGAAAATCTGATATAGGTCGCTGCGATCAGCCACCATTCACACGCTCCTTCTGCTTTCGGAAGACGCCGACCCCTGACGTCAAGCGGGCCAATCAGCATGCCGCCGCGAAGTTCTCGCGTCAACAAGAGCTACCACTTCTCTCATCCCGGCTTCCCCTATACAAATCTTCCCAGGAACCATTGCATCGATGTCAAGCATACACTGCCGCAACCGCGCGGCTTGCGCACTTACTCACCAACGCACTGCATCCTGCTCGGTGTCTAACGCTCTTCCTGAGATCACATACCAGCACGCCAACCCAGAGCACGCCATGAAGACAGCTGAGGAGCAGGAAGCGCAAATCTGCCTCTACACCCTGCCACCAGAACTGCGCAGCAGGATTCTTGTCTTCGCCTCCGTGCCGAAAGACCGCATTGCGGTGAAGGCAGTCCGCCGCCTTCCAGAAGCCGGCGGCGGATGGGAGTTCAGACTTGACGAGAAGCAAGGCGAAGGCACGCATGAGGCACTCAAGGCTTACGCCAATCTCCTCTGCACGTCAAAGCAGATCAACCACGAAATGCGCGATGAGTTTTTCAGCTTCGCCGACTTCAAGGTCTCCTTCGACACTGGTCTTCCCGATGGACTGGGCGGACAGTGGACATTGTACGCTTCGTACGGGCCCTTCAAAGACAAGATGGACGCCAAGGTGATGGCACAGAGTGCTCCCTTGACGCGCGAGGTGGTCAACAAGATCCGCCGCATGACCCTGCACCTGAGCACGAGAGCAACCGCGAGACTATGGGTGTTCCGAAAGCATCAATCCAGCTCAACAAGGACGGCCAGTTGGTCAAGTGCGCATGGAAGGTGGAAGAAGACCAGCAGAAGAGACGAATGTTAGTCAACCCACTCCTTCAGCACAGCGTCCCTGACCTGGACCTGGAAGCGAGGAAGAGGAGGGAGGCAGACGAAGCTGCTCAAAAGTATCACTTAAAGACGCTTCTTGCCTTTGGCGACAAGAACAAGGATCGGTATGAGAAGCTGGAGGAGGTATTCGACTTCGCCGGCAATTCGACCTTCACCGATAGATGGAGGCCATGGCGCTTCTACCGCTGAGAGGCGGCACCTGCTGGTGGAGCGTGTGATTGATGGGACCGGGAGCGCAGGCGTCTGATTCGGGGGTACGGTGTTCTTTCTCTGCTTTCTTTCACCTTGTTTGATGAAAGCAGTCATTGTCGCGAATTCTGTATGACGGGCAGAAAGCCGTGTGAGATAGTGGAAGGTTCAGCAAGTCCAGGAGCAAACTGCACAATAGTTGTATAAGACCATGCAATAGTAATGACCACCAATAGAGTCTGTACTGAAAGTCAATACTGGAAGTAAAACCCCTGATTCAACGTATACGCACTCTCCCTACTATTGCAGCTCGGAACATGCCCTGCGCTTTGTCTTAACAATAGATATACCGCGTACCGGCAGTCGTCGTGGAGGATGTCAGAATGATAGCCGTCTCGTCAAAGTACTCTCCTGGGAGTGGCGGTGCGGCAGCCACGCGGACCGAGCCCCGCTTGAGTAAAGCAGCCGGCATGCTCGCCGCCACGAAACACCATCTTCCGCCGCACAACCAATTCCAACCTCTCCTCTTCTCCACGAAACCATTCTTTCTCATCACGGTCGACATAACATCAATACCATGGCCGCACTTATCAAGTCTGGAGCAGTTTCCTCATCTGCCGCCGATGCGCGCGCGAAACAAGCGGCCGAAGACAACGCCACGAATCCCTTCCTCTCCCTGCCGACCGAGATCCACTGCCAGATCTTCGGCGAGCTCATCGACCCCGGCCATGATCTCGATGTGGGCTATCTGCGCGGGGACGGCGGGCAGCCAAACAAGTGGGTGTGGCAGCTGAGAAGATACGGCAGCGACTGGTCAACCCAAGCGGCAGGGTGCCTGCAGGCGCTCTTCAGAATCTCCCTCACCTCTCGTCAAATGCATCGAGATGTGCAGGATGAGTTCTGGCGGAGAGTCTACATCCACTACTTCTACCTCGACCACCTCTGTCCCGCCGACATACGCCCATCGCTGCGACCCGAGTCCAGCATCTTCACCACAGTCCGCCGCTTCACACTCGATATCGGCACTCTGAGCAATCGCACCACGATTGGCTCCACCCAAGGCTACATCGAGCTGAATGCAGACCGAAGCCTGAATGTGACCCAATGGCACATTGTGCCTGGCTCGTTCATGGACGATCAAGCGCAGAAGCCACGCAACACGCGCAAGCGCAGGGCACTGCAGCTCACCGAGGCGGACGAGGCGGCGAAGAGGGCAGAGTCTAGGCAGCGGGCGGTGGCGCAGATAGAGTATATGACGGAGCAGGTCTACTCGACGGCGCGGGGAGACAGGAGGAAGCTGGAGGACATCATTGACCTGGGAGCGCATTGGCAGCGGCGGGACTGTCCGTTCAATGATGCACTTTGGTGGCAGTGAGGGGACGTGGAATAGGGTGCCTGGGTGGATGAGAGGAGAGCAGAAGGTGCACGGCTGGGCAGAAGGCCTGACAGGAACCAGCAATGAACGGACAGGCACAGGTCAAGGAAGCACAGGTCAAGTCTTTTCGCCAAGCATTCCTTGGCCAGCAAAAACGACCTGACTATCAGTGCTACCGATACATCACGGCAACGGTCACGAGATGTCCTGTCCTCTGGAATGGCTGTATTGCTGGTGCGGGAATGAAGGGGCTTGGATTCGATCGATGAGGCAAGAGGGCAGAGGAGCAGACGCCGGCAGGCTCGTCTGGTCAATGTCTCAGAGCCGCACTCTTCGCGCTGGCAATCGAATGCAATTCGAAATTCCGTCAAAAGCTTCTCAGACGGAGCATTGTCACCAGTCCCATGCAGGCCACAGACCGCTTGTGATGGAGGTGCCGCAAGATCGCGCCCTCGCACTGCATGTATCGACTACAGAGATTCCAGCAGCCATAGATACAGTATTCCGAAAGAACTCTCAGCGACTGCTGAAGTCCGGGAAGGTGAATCCATCCCTTCATCTACAAGTCCGTGCTCAAGACCCACTTTTCATGTGATAAGCTCTCAAACTCGAATTTGCGACCGTCACCTCTTTTCAAACCCCGCTGCGCTTGCCTCTACCTTTTCTGGAACTCGCGGTCATCCTCTACTCCCCCGTCAACACCAGTCTCCAACGACCATGGCGCAACCAGCCCAGCGTCCGCCAACGACCTTCATGAGTCTCCCGACAGAGCTCAGATACAAGATCTACAACCCCGCCTGCATTCCGACCGACCCGATTCTCATCCGCGTGCAGCGGCGTTGCGTGTATGACGGTAGCGAATGGATCATCATCCACGCCTCGCACGACCCCTTGTGCTACTTCCAAGACATTATCGATCTCAACCCGTCCAGGGAGACAGCAAGCTGCATCGATACATTTCGCAGCGTGTCCCTTACCAACCGTGCAGTTCATGACGACGTCGAGGCCGAATTCTTTCACCAGGCTCGGTTCTTTGCGCGCTTTGAAGAGCTGCGCGGCTACACGGTAACCGAACCAGATATCAACTACCTCCTGCAGAGTGCCGAGCACCTGTTCTCGAAGATCCAGAGTCTCACCGTCGAGTTCAACACAATCTGCAACATCAACACGCTTGGACTTGTCTCAGGCCGCATCAAGTTCAGCGTCGACGGAGACCTCGAGTCGTCGTCATGGCACATCGACACCAGCCAGTACGTCTCGAGTTTCCGCCGAGAGAAGAAGAGAGAGAAAGATGAGACTAGCGAGCAAGCGATCTTGAAGCGGGAGAGGAAAGCGAAGAACCAAGAGGTCAAGCTGGCAGCGACTACGGCTGTCGTTTACGGCAACACATCCAAGTCCAACAAAGACAAGTTCCTCGACTTGTTCGATCGCGCCAGCCAAGCTCGTCGCTGGAGTGGCGATAGGCCACGTGTGTTGGCAATGCACTGGTCTTAGAGGCTTTGGGTATGTGATTGGCGGTCCAGATCACGGAGCTACTTCTTTCACGGACGTACAATGGCACCGCGTCTCGTTGACGTTTGAGACTAAACGACATGGCACCATGAATATTTCTGGAGTAGAATGAGGAGGTATGCGCGTAAGTGGAGTGGAACGCAGACCTTTGGCTTCTATCATACCCAAAGTCCTATTCAATACCATACTTGTCAACCTGTGCAGCCTTTTCCCATCTTCGGGCTCGACAGCGTAGGCGGGTACATTTCAATCGAAGGCCGTGTACCCGGTACTGGATGATTGATCAAGGTAGAGCAGCAACATATCGTCCAGGACGTGCCATCTCTTTCAGCCTTCCAGGGAAGCTGTGCAAACGAGAGAAAAGACTGTTTCCGGGCAACGTGCAGTTCGCTTCAGAATGACCTTTCCCATATTCGCAGCTGAGGTGATACGAATCTCAGCGGAGCGAAGGCTTCGACAGCACGATTCTGAAACGGAAGACCAGTGATAGACGGCGGCCTTTGCCGAAGAGATCTGCCCATGTACACTGGACATACGGATCGTCGTGACTGCAAGCTCAAGTGTGGGCCTTCCACGGCAAGAACGCAAGGTGAGCGTTCGCGGTCGCTCTTTCCCGATGTTCATATCACACATGGTCTTGACTGCATCCATGGACCAAGGCTTTTGGTAAGAACGTGTGTGCATGTGGCTGGATGGTGGCCGGAACGGAGGATATCTGGTTGGTTGATCGTCTTCATGATCGATGCTGTTGACGATTCTTCTGGACGGGCTTGTACGGAAGTCGAAGGAGTAACAGTGCCGGAGTGGCGACACTAACGATCGATCTTTGATATCAGCCGGCAGATCATAAACGCTCTGGCTCGATGCTTCCGCCGTTCCCATCTTGCAAACTCTTGAGGGCATGCCTGGATGCGTGGATGTCTGCTCGCAGCATGGAGGGGCCTTAAGGATTGTCTTACTAGCGGACTTCGTTCCCGGGGCGGCGAGAGTTGAAAGACGTATAATGCACCTCCCTTGCCCATTGATGTATTGAATGTCCATTCCCTCCTCTTCATGCCATGCAAAGTTTCGACGCAATAACTTCGAGATGATTGAGTATGTTGACGAACGTTGACGAGCTGCTGCGGCGAAAGTCTGACGGCCCCAGGAGTGATGGATTGCGGTTGCAATGCAAGTCTTTTCGGTGATGCAACGTTCTTTGTGCTGGATGGTGCTGTCCGCGATACTGCTGATGCTCCCCGGGCCTTTTGAGCAGCGCGGTTGGGAGCGGAGGCTGCTCAAGGCGGGCGTGGAGGTGCATCGAAGATGGATCTGGTCAGCGTATGTGCTACTTGCGAGCGTTGATGATGATGAAGAACCTTCCAATGAATATCATATCTCTCACAATCGAATCAATATGCCCAACTCAGCGCCCAAGCCCCTGTCCCTCCCGTCAACGCCTGTCCTGCAGAGACTCCCAACGATCACCTGACCACCATATCGCGCCAGGCAGCACTCCTCGCGGCCTGCCTACGCTTACGTCACCCTGGAAACGAATCGAACGATCCAAAGGCGCGCAAGCACGCTCGGCAAAGCTGCCTCCTGTGGCTGCGTGATAAGACTAGCGCCGCACAGCGGCGGCCAGCGTACAAATATCTGGCTTTCACCCAGTCTCTTCCTCTTCTTTTCTTTCTTCATCAGCTCTACTTTGCGTAAGTCCAACCACCCTTATCCTTCTCCTCCTCCCTCATCACCATTGATCATCATGACTGACATGCATCACAGCTTTTGGCTTAGATTAGAAGCAGTATCTGTTCTTTCTCAGAGTAATGTCTGATTATGCTGCCACGGCGGCATTCAACATTGTTCTTATTTTTGGCACCGGTCCTGCGGCCGCTGGGCTTGCTCATGTCGCAGGGCACCGTGTCGCTGGTATTGCACTGCCTCCAGCTGACGCGAACCTTTTTCATCATTGTCTTTGCTCCGGCAGAGCATTGGAGAAGAAGCTCTTCTTCCTTCCTCGCGTCTTGACTTGCTGTTGTGGTGCGGTGAAGTGGTGCTGCCAAGGCAGGAGATTGTGGACTTGAGAGCGTGAGAGGCAGGTGGTTGATGAAGAGGGCGTGGGAGGACTCCATTCATGCCTTGCTCGACGCCACCAGTGACGGTGGCAGCGTCGTCAACGTAGTTCTCGTCTCGCATCAACTCATTCGCGTCATTCCGTTCATTTCCCGCGTGCCATGATCGTGTGAAAGGTGTTGGTCGGCGTGGTGGAAGCCGCTGGCTGCCGGGCGCGTGCTGATGCCGGCCAGCGACAATGGCGACGACGACAAGAACGGACGTGACGAAGGCAATCCATACGAGCAGAAGATTCGTACCTATCTCATGAACGTGTTTCACGCTGTGAAACCCGCGCCGCCGTCGACGCCCCGCGTGAGATGTTTGACCGTTTTGGAAGAGCTGCTCGCCTCATCCTCTTGCTCCGTCACCTCCATTGACCGCAACGGGTGATATCAGAGATCGTACAGCTGGAAATACCTTCTTCCCAGGGGACTTCTCCCTCCTCCATCAACCACCGACATCAATTGCGCCAGGCCGGTCACATCTCCCGGACTCCCATCAGCTCCGGTCACCAACCGCGCCCACGCGACCGACGAGCAGCAAGCAACCGCCACCAGACGCGAAACCGATCAGATCCAGACCGATCAAGCACTAGTAGTAACAGAAGTCCTCGATGGACGCGTGATTCGCGCCGGACAGCTTTTGGAAAACCACAAGGAGGGCCGCCAGCCCAGCACCGGCGTGGAGGTGGACGAGACAACGCAAAACAACGGCCTTCACGAGACCACTGACTGGCTCCTCCCCAGCCCAAGCCTCAAGACACCGCCCACCAACCTACGGCATCAGCTCCACTCTCCTCTGAAACGGCCGGCCAGCACATCCACGAGCCAATACAGTGTGACCGACGAGCGCAGAGCAGCCGGTGGGGGCCAGGAAGCTTTCTTCGCGGAGACATGCATATCTCTAGCACTGGATCAGCCAGCCTCCCTCCTGGATGGCCCAAACAGCGAAGCCGGGAGGTGATGGATGGACGGCCAGCTCAACACCTGCGCAAAGACCGGGAAGCCAGAGCAGATCAACCATGCTCAAAACAAGACCGACGGATCCTGGTCCAGCCTCCAGAGATGAACCAGCCCAACAACAGCCTCAGCAGTGACATCGTCCGGAGCAACCAGCCAGTACATTTAGCAGCCGTCACCCGCCTGCTCAACGGCGGGAAAAGACACATGCGTGGGAAAGAGGAAGCCTTTGGGACGTCTGCATTGCGCCGATACACAAGTAGCAGGGCAGCTGATGCACCTGAAGTACTGCCAAGGAAGAACCGCGAGAACTTGATCAAGGTACTGCCCACGAACTGCCGCTGAGGGAGATGCCCACTGATCTTGCTCCAGCTACCGCGCCTTCAACGAGAGAGCACACGGCCGAACGAACGAACGAACACATCTTCTCCGACCGTCCTCCATCATGCCCGCAGCACGGGAGGAAATTCCGACAGCACGTACAGCATCACTTGCCTTGAGCTCCCGACTCACACGATAATTTCACTCGGACCGACCTCACACCTGTCAACAAACACGGAGTGGCGGAGACTCAGCTCTGTCGATGGCACACAGGAAAACATAAATTGGCAACAAGCATAGCGAGCGCATCGATTGACTGGAATGCCAGCGACGGGAGCTGATATCTGTCATGTCGGCGTGGAGCAGTGATGATTCGTTTCAGGCAAACCCATCAACCACCGCAACCTTCTGTGGTTGTAGAGAAGTCATGGACCTGCAGCCCACAAACGCTCATGTGCAGAGGCGACATTTGCAGCAGATCATGTGTGAATTTCGCGGCAAGCAACAACCGCCGCAAGCCTTCTTGATCAGCCACCATACGAGCAGGTCGAGCGTTCACCATTGCCTTCATGTGCCGGTCAAGGAATGCCGCAGCACAGATCTGCACGTACGAGGTGCTTCTCGGTGTGGCTACAAGAGCAGGGCATGCAGCCCGACAAGATGGGACTCTCAAGAGGCAACTTTGAGCGGAAGAGAAAGTAAGGCATACGCGATTGAGACAGCATTCTCAGATGTATGTGTGGGGATGCACAACAAGAGGCCTGCGACAGGTTCGAAGAGATGTCAGCGGCAGCATCGACGAGAGGAATGGACAACGTACGGGACCATGAGCTGTGACGAAGCAGCAGGTGCCCCGAAAGAGAAAAGAGCAGCATGGAGCAAACAAGCAAGAGGTGATCGAATTGAACAAGTTGAGCGTGCATTCCAGCACCGAGCACTCGTCATCCGCCGAACACTTTCGCGCAGCAGCTTCAAGATGATGATGGACATCACCATCATGTTGATTACCTGTACGACATGACTCCTGGAAAGTCGAGCATCTTCAAACGTACCTCTTACTGCGGACCTCATGCTGATGCTGATGAGATTCCGGGCACTGCTGCGGATGAAACTTGGTAACGCTTGAGCAACAGTGTCGACGGTCTGGCTGAAGTTCGACATGCTGAGGTGAAAGCTGAAGTCCTGCGAGTCCACCTGCATGGTTTCGACACCCCACGGCTTCATGCTACTCTGACCGGGCTGCCCACAGAACGACATTCGCTGAAGCTGCTGCACGAAAGCTGTCATACCGCGATCTGATCATCGGACACCCAGCTGTCGAGAAGAATTCCGACGAGAGGCACTGGCAGAGCCAACTCAGGTCCCAAAGACTCTGGCCGGCCAGAAGCACAGCTTTGGATACACCAGGCAACTAATACCATCCGCACCGATACGTTGACTCAACTGCGCCGTTTGAACACGACATCGGCGTCGATTAAACCTCAGTCGGTTCGACAAAGATGATGATCGGCGATGCTTACTTCAGCCCGCTGCGCATGGCCAGCAAAGATCCGGCCGCCAACCTCGATGCAATCAGCATGAGCGTTCCGGCGGCGGTACCTTAGGACTCCAGGGCTCGTGGCCAAGTCGACGCATTTTCTCCCACTACAAACTTCGCGAATGCGACGCCGAGCCTCAACGATGATGACTGCTGCTGCTCCAAGTCCACACTGATGATACGAAAGATGTATTCAATCCACCACCCGCGGCGAACAATGAGACTGGAGTGGAAACTCACGAATTCGTCTGTCACCGATGTCTCGTATCGTCAACGGGTTCGCAGGTATCACCGCTCATTGCAGAACCAGAACAGAACGATCGGTGTGCCCTGCTATCTTGAGCATTACTTGGGCCTTGCATGCTGTCGTTCTCAAACGCTGTTCCTTCCTGACAAACGCCCCAACGGCTTTCATCACCGGTCCATCGATCATGACGCCTTTGAGTGAGCAGAGATGAATGAGTACTGCACATCAGCAGATAAGACCACGATCCTGGAGGCAACTCAATCGTCGGCAGAGCGATCGACGACGGAGACTCAGCATACGTCTGGGGTAGAAACAGAAGCAACAATGTTTGGAGGCATGATCCAACTGAACATGAAATCGTCCATGGGATTACGATGTACGACAATACGCTGGCGATCACATCGATTGTCAATCAGTCGGTCATGCAGAGGGAGATGGCAAGTAGACGCGCGATCAAAGACCAGTAGAGAAGCGACGATGTAAGTCGACCGAAAGTCCAGCAGACATTTGAAGCAACAAAGAGCATCGCACCCGTTTTCATCAGAGCCTTTCCTCCACCATCTGGCTTTGTTGAATCTCTCTGAAATGAGCCTTGCCTCTTCTCCTCCACAGCACCGCACCGTCGAGCTGTACCAACCGTTGACCAGATGTGACGGGTTTCCAGTCCTGCGCCTGAAGCTCAGCATGATTTTCTCGACAATCACCCAACTACTCGCCCTCCTCCTGATCTCCAGCACCCTTACCTTCGCAGGGCCCGTCAAACCACCCTCCATCTATACGAACAAACACAACCGCCTCGACTGTCCCGCCGCCCACGCCTCAAAATGGACCGGCCCCCAGGACGGGAAATGGGGCATTCTCTGCGGCATGGACACTCAGTCCACCAGCTACTACAAAGGCCCTCTCACCTCTTTAACCTTTGAAGAATGCATCCTCAAGTGCGGCTCGGCGGAGTTCGACTGCAATGTTGCGACGTATACGGCGGGACGGAAGCCGGGCCAGGGGACTTGTTATTTGAAGAAGAGTACGAAGGGCATGGGATATAGGAAGACGGGGGATGGGCATTACAAGGTGGCGATTCTTTTGAGGGCGCCGGATGGGAGCAGGGGTGGGGAGGCGCCGAAGCGTTGATCGGTTGAGGGTTGAGGACCTGATGAGTGGAGGTGTTGGTAGTTGTCTGAAATGCACCTTGACGATGACGATGATGTTTGTGAAGACATTCATGTGCAGAATCTCTGGTGTCTTGTCGAACTGTTGCTGGCGGCTCTCGCTCTTATCGTTGCTCATCATATCTACACTTCAGACCGAGCTATGACCTTCCCGGCCTTTTGGACGAAACGGTGCTCATGTGACGGACGCATCTTCTGTGTCTGGACACATCAGTTTGTACAAAGATACGTGATGCAGCCCATCCGCTTCGATCAAGTCCTGGACTGGCTGAGACGGCCAAAATGCAGTCCGCCTCGTTGTCAGAAATCTCACTTGCTCCCCACGGAAAGGCTTCTCCAAACCGGTGTACAATGGCTGCCACTGTCAGAACGTCAGCATAGACAGCGCCAGATGCTGACCTTATCGAGACGAACGACTCGCAACAATGCTGTTGCAAAGTGGACGGTTGCTTGACATCTGTGTGCCGGCTGCGTTGCTCTCTCTGAAAGTCAAAGCGAGCTGACCTCGACAGAAGGCCGACTTCTTCAGCGTGGCCAATGGGTAGCAGTACGAGTCTGGGAAAGCTTTTGGGCACTGGCCTTGCGCTTTCGAGAGCAAGGTAGAATGTGTTCACTGACTGGAAGTCCTCAGGAGCGCAGTTCGCTGTGGTGTATCGGGAGACTGGCAGAGAATACTCGTGACAGTTAGAGTACCCAAAGCCGCCGTTGACGGCATAGACGCCGTGCAATGATTGGGAGTCGAGTGTCTCGAGGCAGGGCTGATGGCACTGTTCAACGAGCTAGTTACCGAATCGAACATTCATTGCAAACAGGTGGCCGACCTCCGCGAAGGTGTAGATTCCTGGTATGTTTTTGTAGAACGCGTGGTCGCTTTGCTGAGCAAGTGTTGCGTTGGCACACTTCTTAGATGAGGCATTGCAAATGCCGCATGCTGTATGTCCGCTGGGGCTTGGGACGCCGTACCGGGAGCGATGACAGCGAGAGCTGTGATGGTGAAGTTTTGTATGCCATAGCAGGAGCCGCGAGTTGGTATTGGCTCTGCGTCGACTATGCCTGGCAGGTGATTCTTTCATGAGTCCCATATCTGCGGCCTGCCATTCATGTCGTATGAGGCCTTGCGTACACAGCGCCGAGCCACTGGGGAGATCGGCACCTCTTTGGCGAGTTTACCTGCGCTCTGCCGCTTGAGGAACGCTGAGGTCCCATAAGCCGCCGAATTGGGAAGGCTGTTGATCTCTCGACCTGCGTTCCGCGGACGCGAAGGCTGCACTTGTCTCACAAGCCTTGGTGGAAAGTAAAGTGCAAACCCTCGTACCATTGGTCAGCAGCCATCATGTCTACAGAATGCAGACTGTCGTTGCCGAAAGCTCAATGTGATTGGACCTTGAAGATGAGTGGTGAGCGTTCAAGTCCAATCTCAGGACCTGCTCGAATCAATGCATCGCCTGGCATATCACAATACCTCACCTGCGACCTTCGGCACAGACTGGGCCTCGCCTCAAAGATGCCCCTACTGGGTCTCTGAGCAGTAGTCATTCGACTTTGCGCCAGCTTGAAGGAAGCCTCATAAAGAGGACGAGTAGCTTCCGTGTTTACGAGAAACGTTGTAGCTTCTCGAGTGCTCCCCTCCGGCAAGCGTCAGCTTCATTTGGCGTTTCGGAGTGGCCGCCGCTCCACCTGTGGCCGGACCAAGCACGCCTCGGATGTTTCCACCTGCTGTCCATGTGAACAACGACAGGAAGGGTCTCGTCGTGAGCATTCGGATGTCGTTCTCAGCTCATTGCGCCACAGGTCCGCCCTTGATTTGTCGCTCGTAACCTGAATCGTGAATGCTAGCCTCGAAGATTGTGGGATCATGGATGGCGGTGCAGGTGACGGTGATCGGGCGTTATATCCAGTCCATTCAGCTTTGCAAAAAGATTCCGAGAACATGAAATTCCACGACGCAGGTTGTTTGAAGAGATATCAAGCACCGTGGCATGGCCTTCGCGAAGCCGGAGAAAGAGTAGCCGGTGGAGCAAGCAACGCTGTTTTGGAATGTGACCCTCCCCAGGCCCTCGCCATGGATACTTGACATGAGCCATCACGCCTTTGCTTTTGAGATCCGTGGAAGGAAGCCGTCTTCCAGATCTACTTCTTGCTGCCTCCAGCGGTACCCCTGAACGTTCGGTGACGCTCAACTCTAGCACTCTCAAGTCCTCATTGGGTTCGAAATGCTTGCACTAGTGCTCGCCGCAATGGCAGTCTGCCATATTCGGTCGTGATGGCTGGACTGTCTGGATCGGCCGGAAAGCCGCATTCCTGTGTGTTCGTAAACTCTGGACGTTGGAAACTGGGATCATGACGGGCCAAAGTTCGAGAGCTTCGACGTATCGACCTGCTTTGCGGATTGAGACGTAAGTGGCTGGCTGGAAGAGTGGGTTGTTGCACGATGCTGGTCAGGGGAGCTGTTCGACCATGATATCAACGACGCCGGCAGGTGAAAATCGCGTTTGGAGATTCATGGGCTGTCTCGGCTCCAACATAGACGCTGTTTCGATGATTTTGCTGGCAGCATGTCAGTCAGCGCTTTGCTTTGCTCGCAGATTCGCATCTTGACTCAAATGGAGACCTGCTTTGTGTCCCACGCCTCCACCTCACCCGACTCAAGCATCCAGGCACCACCGCGCACACGAGTCACACTAGCGCCGCGCTAGCCACCCACAAATTCTTAAGCCCGCTTCCACCCTCGCCCAACTCTCTTCCTTTCCTCTTCATACTTCGCACCCGCTATGGCGTTGAGGGGCTGAGGGGCGACGCCTTCGGGCGGGTGAGACTGAGCACCTCACATGGTCGCTCATGAATGACCTATCGCGGGCGTGCGGGCGAGCGCACGTCTCTGATCGAAGAGCTCATTGCACAGCGAGCCAAGATGCAGCCCGACAATTTTTGGTTTCACCACCTTCTATCTTTTCATCAGTTTGCTGGCTTTAGCTGGCGGTTGGAGAAGAGGCTTTGATGGTCTTGATGGAGGCGGTGGTCGGTGGATGATGGGTGATGCTGCTCGTCGCTGCCGCCGTTGCGGCAGAGGAGGGTGATGTGGGTGGAGTCTCGAAGAGACGGCTGGTGAGTTCGCGTCTCCAAACACCGGCCTGTCGACTATGAAGGGCATACGATATCCACCTGAGCGATGTACGCACGCAGCAATATTGCTGTCGACGATGTAGACGGCGTTGTCGAAAGGTAAGTCAAGGACAGGCTTATCTGGCTCGCGCCTCGCCGCTGCCACATCCTCTGCCAGAGGTCATGAACCCCGTCGGAGGAAGAGCAAGTACAACGCGTGAGCGGCATGAGAAGCCTCCAATACGTTTCTGCTTACGGCGTTGATGACGAGGCGACAACAATCTGGCTGCAGCGGCACCGACTGACAGCTGCAGCAGACACCACCATCAACAGCGCTTACACCCACGAGGTCTTCTGCCCCTGCATCGTTGCCCGGAATGTGCCCATCTCATCCTGCCATGCAGGCCCGTCGACATCGCAAGACACTTTCAAAAGCGTATCGCCGACCGCGACCACTTCACGCAGGCACATTTGCGATCGAACGGCGACGACCACCGTCCGGCATTACCATCGCCCTCCGCCGTGCATGCATGCGACCTCCGAGCTCAAGCATTAGCAGTCATTCGACTGCCTCAGGTACCGCGGCAGCTGGTACATCTTGTCAGGTCGATTTCGGACCCACGTATCGTCTCCAAGCGCAGAAGACGGTGAGTCCCTTCACCACTATACATGTACTCTCCAGATGAGGCCCCGACCGCAAGACCACATGCTCTTGGTCCCGAAAAGACCAGAGACTGACAAGGAAGAACAGACCCACGGCAGGAGCGTCCTCACCATCGTGCTTTTCTTCTTCAAACGCTTCCCATCGCACTTTCCTACAGCGACAACATCCGACTACCACGGCCCTTCTCGAAACGAAGACGGAGAAAGGCGATCTCAGTGCTCAAGATACACGCTCGCACGCTGTTGACGTTGGTATAACACGCGCACGAGAGAAGAAAGAGCAGGTTGCTGGCGGGCGGGTTTGAAAGAGCATTGTCTGCATCTCCAACATGGCGAATCGAACGCAAAGGCTGGACTCGGAAGGACAAGTCCGTTACGGTGGAGTGCGAGGTCTGGGAAAGCAGTGCCGATGCCGGCACCGGGTTGCAATTCTGCTTCTAGGCAGGCGGTTCGAGAAAGAGAACCCAACGTCGGCGGCGGAGGTGCCTGGGGGGGTGGTAACAAGCCTTCATGGCTGACGCCTCGCCGCGACCTCATCTCGGCATCTCGGCGACCAGACACCGCCAGAAGCCCCGACACGCTCTGAGATGCAAACGAAGACGACACCTGGTATTCACGGCCCAGACACGCCTCCACTCAGAACATTGATGACAATGCGCCAGGACTTTGAATGAAACGCCCACCAACTCCGCCCGAGCGCCAGCAAACATCAATACTACGTCCAGCACTTGTAGGGAAAGCTTGTTGAGCCAATGCAGCACACTGGAGATACTTCCCGTCACGTCCAGGCTTGCAAGATTCTCCCAGATGTCGGTCACCGTCAAAGACATACGAGCAACCATGACGACTTCACGAAGTAGGAATGGCCATCCGATAGCCATAATAATCCGCATCAGCCTCCCCACCACCGTCCACCACATATGCAAGTCACCTTCAAGTATAAATGCAAGCATCAGCAGTCATTCGCTTCTTCAGGCTCCTAGATTCCATCAGGTGAGTTGCTCAAGGAAGTCACCCCTCATTCACAAGCACCAACCAGACTAGAAGGATCTTGCTTGCCCAACTCTGCGACCTCGCTTCACGCGTAAGGCGAAATGCCTTCGATCTCGAGACATACGGAGACTGACCAACAGAGTACAGAACACATCTCCGGCAGAGCCGCTCCTGCCATCCTTCCCCCCCATTCCCAATCGCTGTGGACCACCCCTTCATGTTTTCACCCGCACCGATCACTACTCCAATCAAGCCAGACAATCCAGGTTGCACGGATTCTCATGCGGCTCATGTTGAGATGATGCACGAGAAGAGAAGGGGCAGGTTGATGACAGACGATCTTGAAGCTACGATCTAAGGGCGACATTGCCAGCAGGTGATGGGAATGAGACTTTGGGAGGACGAGCACTGCTATTCAGACGGCCAAGGCGTGGAAAGTGGCCTGCTTGCTGGGCACACACTACGATATCGCGTCTTAACTTTCGCGTCTTAACAACCTGGTCGAGCAAAAGATCTATGATGAATGGAAGAATGAAGCATCTACGAACAATACCTCTCCTGCCGCTAGAGTCGGCTGGCGATAGAAGAAACAGTGGTTCCACTGCATGAAGGAGCGAGCTCTTGAAGGATCGACTCCGTATTGCCGCCGCCTTTTGAGGGCAACTGGCATGACGAAAGGGCACCAGCAAGCGCGAGACTCCAATGAACGGCCGAGTCCCTCTGGTCGTGACATAAGGGGCTGGCCGAAAGACATCGGGGAACAGAACGGAGCTCGGGGCGAAGACGCACGCAAAGCGCGGGACTGGCAGGGCCCAACGGCGGGTGGTCGTGTTCACGAACAAGAATTCTGCGGGTACAAGCACGACGGAACAGCTTCCAACCCCAGAAGATGGAGCCATCGACTGTGCGTCACTGCGGGCGAGACCATGAAAAGGTTCCTCCGTCTCATAGGCGCACCTTGACAGCAAAACAATCATTAGCCCGCCCTCCACCTCCAGCAACGAAGACGGCCATTTCACGAACCTTTACACCAGCAAAGACTTCATCTGTGCGAGGTAACCTGCCGCTCAGGCACAACCAACATTCAGCATCGCAGGTGTCTATCAGACCAAGCAGACCATCGCCCACGAAGCTTTTCTGGAAGCCACAAACATTCCATGCTTGATGCAGCTTGCCATTGAAGGGTTATTCGTGGGTTCTTGATGCTATGACCTCGCTTGTAATGTCAAGAGCAAGGCCACTCGCGAGATCGATATCAACCGGGACTCGGTCGTCTTCGCCAATACCATCTCCCGCTCACGGGCAGTGAGCGCTGCGGGGGTTTGGATCTTGACCCATCTGCAGCGAGAGTGCTGGGGCTTGAACTTACTCTTATCTCCTTTATGCGGTCGATACCACACCAGGAACGCCGCATGGAACAATGGACAAGAGTGTCGGCAGGAGATTCATGTCTGCTGGGAGTCGGGGATATAACATAAACGCACGAGGACGAGAGCGTCACCACCCCTTCACGGAACCTGGACTCACCATGCTCCTCAAGTTCGTGGACGGGATTTGGGGAATCCAATCTCTGATCATGGTCAACCTCATCAACGGTAGATGTTGCTGCGAGGCATTCTTCTCGAAGGCTGTTCTTATAAAGGCTTCCGCCGCTGGATCTGTTAGAATTCCATGCTCTGTCGTGGTGCTGTCTCGACACGTCGATTCTTCAGACGTTCTCTGGGCGGCGGCCCTCAATGGTGAGTCCTTCGTGTCAGGCCTGGAAGAACAAATGTAGTCCTCCAACACGATGCTTGCTCCAGATCTCGGACTTGTGTCGAGAAAGCTTCTAGATTCGTCGAGAGCTTCGTTGTGCGGGAGAACGTAGAGATCTGGGGCGATACATGGAGTATACGAGAAGAAGTACTTTGGGGTGGAGGCTGGCAACGACCCGAGCTGTGCAGCGTTCTTTCTCGCATCTTTTCAGGCTTCGTCTGAACTTTGACGAAGATGCCACGAGGAAGTCAACGCACGTCAAGTATGAAGGCCGCAATCGCCGTGAAAGTTTTGCCCTGCGAAATGGATCCCGACTTTGTGTTGTACTATGCGTCTTCCTTCTCTTCTTCCACGGATTGATGAAGGTCATGCTCAGCGGCCAGGGAGTAGATCATGAGGAGGAATCAACAGAAACATGTCAAGGACGTTGGTCTTGCTTCGTTGGTGCATAACGAGCCCTGATGTCCATCTTTAAAAGCCCTCGCACGCTGGTGCAGGCATGCAGTGTAGAGAGTGTCTTGTCATCGTAGACGCATGCTGGCCTCATGCTGCTCTGCTCTCGTATGTGCTTTCGAGGGGTCTCACCTGTTCGTGTACTCCAAGTCCAAAGCATTCCACGCAACGAAGAGTTTAGCATCTCTGCTCTGGCCGAGGACGTAGACTTCTCGAGATGACATTCGCAACTGCTGAGACTGGTCGCGGAGAGGACGTAACGCTTACAAGAACCAGCTTTACGCGCAAGTGGCAGGCCAGGGAAGGTCGAGTGGACCTTCGTTGAGACAACATTGCTGGGCGACTTGACTTCGAGAATCGGAAATGATCGCCAAGTCAATTGCAATGTTCACATATGACTTGTGCTGTCCAGGTTTCCAGAATGATGACAGTTGATTGCCACATCCTCTCGATGCAAAAGCTGGTCCCTGAGCCTTCAAATGAAGACACGGTGCCGCCGATGTCAGATACTGAGGCCGATGTACCGGATGAAGTCACGAAAGAAGAATTTTGGAGACATGACAAAGGAAGCCGCGTTGGAGAGTGCTTTCCTGAGCGAAGCAGCAAGTGTCTGGCATGCCGTGTAATATCCACTGGAGCCTCATGCTCCTGCGTACTTCGTGTTGAATCCATTGTTTGGCTCTCCCCAGCATCTTACCTCCCGTCCACGCAGCTTCCTCCACGCCCATTCCACTTGTGATGAGTGTGCAGCTGCTCTTACGCTTCCTGCTCTTCGATGGCGTCTTCAGATCGCGCCCATTGTATCCCGTGCTTGCCTTCTTTCACAAACTGACGCTGCTGCGCTTGCTGTCATGACCTTTGCTGGCTTGAAGCAGAAAAACGTGTTGGACAAAGTCTTTTCGACCTGTCCTGGCGACGCTCAGTAATTCTATCGTCCTTCTATCGTGCGTGTCAAGGCTGGATCGAAGGCTGTGGATCTCGGTGGATCGAATGCGAGTGAGGAGAGGGACTGGCGGCTTGGAGAGTCTTGCTGAGCGGCAGGAGGTATTCGATGAACCTGCCTGCAGTTCAAGGCCGACTCCATTGCCAGGAATTCCAAAATGTTGGCTGCACACCTCGCAGCGGACAGGTTGTTCGGCAAAATTGACTGGTTGTGCTGCTTTTGAGACCGCTGCTCTTGTGTGTCGGAACGGTAAAGAACGTGAAGTCGAAGGCGGAGGTGATGGGCGGCGTGTTGATCGTTAACGAAGAAACCGGCGCGCCCTGGTATCGTGGTCAGCAGAGTCACTCGTGCTGTCCATGTGTGGATGCCCTGAACGATTTGTTCGTGGGACGAACAACTCACGTCCTGGCGTTCTGCTGGCGAGTTTGAGCAATGAGCGGGATCCGCAGGCCGGCATATTGGCAGGTGAAGGTAATGACGGCGGTGGATAGCAGCGTGGTGAGATAGTAGCTCGATGAGAGTCTCGTTGCCGAAGGTGAGGCTGTACGCCGCCGTGGCCGTCGCCGTCTGAGAATCTGCTGCTGCGGGTCAGTCGAGCGTCTGAGTAGGCGGACGTACTGTCCCCGCCTTCCAGGCAGATGATTGTCGAGTGTCGCTGCTGGAGATCAGTCCATGTACAAGACGGTGGCGAGAATCTCTCGACGGCTTGTCCATCGCAGCTCACCGAGATGTGGTTCTGTTTGGAGATGCTGTTGCTTCGCGAAGCAATGGAGACGCAAGTCCGACGGACGACATGGCTTGTCGTTCTCACAATCTGGCCGGCGGCACTGCTGAGAACGATTGATCAGAGGCTTTGAATGTCAGCAAGGAGAAATCGATGGCAAGCTCTTGCTGCATTACCGCCATTAATGGTGCTGTCACGCTGTCTGCCGGGCGCACTACCACGTCCACAGCACCTCACCAGCTGCCTCGTCAACCGTCTCATCAACAACCACCAGCACCACCTTCCAAGCAAGCAGCCAAGTCTCATTCTTCTCCAACCACCAGCCAAAGCCAGTGAACTGATGAAAAAAATCACACCGCAAGGGTGGCCAACAAAAATTATGGGCTGAAGTAGCCGAAGCCGCCTCACGAAACCCCTGCCCCACGGTGTGCAATGCAGGGCAAAGATCAAGGATGCACTGGTTGATGAGGCCAGTACACTGTGAAGACATGTCAGTAAAGGTCAATGATGATCAGGATGGATGGAACGTACCCGCCCTCAAGGATCACGCTTTGCGTGAGCCTTGCTGCTCTGCTCGTCGTCCGCCGAAGAGAAAAGGAAAGGAAGTTGAGAGGGAAAGTGAGGGCTTTTAAAGTGTGGGCGGCTGTGTGCGGCGCTAGTGTTATCACGCGGCTGGAAGAGGTAGGTTTGCCGGGCGATGGGCTGCGCGCGAGGATGATCAGGTGATCACTGCGAGTCAGGGTGCTGCCTGAGGACGTCAAGGGTGGTCAACGAAACGGGTCTTGCCATGATTAACATCTCGAGGGACTTGGATGGAAGAACATGTCTGGGACCACGTATTGCTGGAGAACTCCCCTTGAACAAGAGAAGTCCATCGGACCCAACCGTCTCTCCTGCCGACTGTCTCCAAACATCATCCTTCACCTCGTTCAAACCGATCGATCCCGCCCACAAACATGATCCTGAACCCGGAGCCTGCACCAATCCCCAGTAGCAGGATACCTCTGGAACGCTTCGATTTCCCAGAACAAGTTTGTTGTCCACAGCACTCTTTCCACTGATGGATCAGTCGTTGCCGGTCAACAGCTCGGTTCATGTGAACAGCTCGGAAACGCGTCCAAACGACAGTCAGATCGCGTCAGCACGTTGATCGGCAACTCAGGGACGCATGCAGATACTTTCCGCAGCTCTCGATCATCCAGAACGACGGTCATGACGGGTTGATGTTGTTACGGCATTCAGCCAACGTTGACAGGCCCGCGATCCTTTGAGGAAGTAGACGTCTGAGATCAGGTCGAGAGTACTGCATGAATGGCTCTACGCCAGGCTTGTGGGGCTCCTCATGGACAGGATGGTCACGTTTGCACGACCATAGATCAATTCTGAGCTGAGAAGAGAACCAAGCACAAGCCCTCTCCTTTGTAAATGCGGACGCATGACCTTCGAGCCAGGTACCTGACTTCGTATCCGACACCAGACAAGCTTCCTTACACCATTATCCACGACATTCTGTAGCAATGCCATATCTCAGCACGATTGCTTGTCCTCTCTGGGCATGCTCGACTCCTTCCGCCCCTTGTCCGAGAAACGTCAGCCCCATCAACGCTTGAGCATCCTGAGCTGAGCCCTGGTTCCACCGAAGATCTTCAGTCCTCCCTTGATCTTGTCTGCCTTCCTGCCTCTGGGCTTGCGCTGGAACGAGTCCTGCTGATCTTCGTCGCTCATATCAGGCTTCTTCTCAATCGCAGCCATGAAGGTGCGAATGCGTTCATGTGCGTTCCATTGCCAAGTGGTGCCAGGAGCGGTAACCGAATGAGCCGAATCGCCATCAACTTCGTCTTCGTCCACCATTCGGGTCAACACCGAAGTCTAAATCTTTTGTTAGTGAAGCAACTACCAGGTGTACGGAAGAGTGTACCTACAAGTAACAATGGCCAGAAGTTCTTTTGGATGGGAGCATCGTCGTACCAGCTGTCGTCGTAGATGCGCCGCTCCCACTGACCTACCGACAGGATGGTCAACGCCAGTCGAATACTCTCCATGCCATCCTTGCAGTTGGGCAAGAGCTTGTGAAGATGAATCTTCGTCACCCGGCTGTGGGCTTCGGCGTGCAGACTGCGAACCGGCGCCAGAGCCGGATAGCTCTCGTCGAGGAGCTCTAGGCCAGTACCCGTGATCTTGCAGTCGACGCTGAGCGCTTTTGCAGGCGAGAGGTCCAGGGTGGTTGAGTATGTGGCAGGGCGCGGGAAATCCAAGGCCCAGAAGAAGAAGCCGTGGGTGTTGAAGTAACTTTCTATAGTGTCGTAGTCCACCGCGATCTTTCCATGGATCTCGACCCGGCGGGTTTGGCGTAGGTATTCGAAAGGAAGAGGTGTCTTCATACACGATCTCAAGCCAAAACCTCCATTCCAGTCGCTGATCTCAATGCTAAACATCGCCTGCTTCTTGAACACCTCGTCCACCTCCTCTTTGATCTTTTTGCAGGTCTTGCGGAGGCTGATGTAGGGAAGCAGGTCGCTTGGACTGCAAGCACATGTCTTGGGATAGAGCGGACGGCATGGGGCATCCAGAGAAGCCAGGAGGCCAGAGGAAGCCGCTTTCTTTTTCGGCTCAGGAGGAGCAGTCGCAAGGTACAAGGACCAGTCCAGGATACCCTCCGAGTGCTCGAGGCCGAAGGCGTGAAGGTGCACATGCTCGGCAGGAACGGCGGCGCGCGCCCAGATGTCGTCGCGAAGCTCGCGTGCGAGGTCGAGGATGTTGCGCTTCTTCTCTGGGGTATCGGTATCCATCTTGTCGGTTGAATGCCGTCCGTCTCTCGAAGGTTGGATCTTGCTTTCAGGACATCAAAGGGCAAAAGAGTGGCGGAGAGGGTTGTGCAGGAAGCGGGTATTGTCGCAGAAATTCGAGGAGCGGCAGAAGCCCCGGTCGGCGAAACGTCGGGCCGGGAGACATTCACTCACGTCCCGTGCTGCATGCGGCCAAGGAACGAGTCATCTGCCGGCCGTACGGAGCGAAGGAGCAACAGATACAGAGTGATGTCGGCTCTGATGTGCTCCATGAAAGTGGAACCATGCATGAGGAAGGCAAGATCATGGAGCTTTCATTCTCTATCTAGACGCTGAATACCATGCCACCAACTCGCGTATCAGCCTACTCTCAACGTGCTGTCTCTCGGGAGAACAATCGAAGATGCGATCTGCGAGGCCCGCGGACGTTCAGCTTCGTGGAAGGCCCATCGTCCCCCTTCTCTTCTCCATACATCTTCGAGCAGAAAGTCTGAATGCGGCTTGGGTGGGCATCGACAAACTGCCATGCGGCACCGGGTCTCTTGTCCTTCTCCGCAATCTTGTCGCTATCCTCGAGAAGGCCACGCAACCATCGGAGCTGTCATCGTCAGTGAGTAGTTTCTAGATCGTTGAAAGCCGTTGAACTTACGTTGTCTCTGGCCATTGCACCGTCACTCTTGAGCTCCTCGCCCGCATCGTACTCCTCCAGCCGTGTGTTGTGCGGCCGTAGCCACATTCCAGGCCACATACACATCAGTGCCAGACGCCAGATTCTCCTGGTTTCCCAACCCTCAGCCAGCCCGTCCCGCAGTAGGCTTTCTGACACCTCGATGAGTGGTTTGAAGAAGGCCTTCGGTAGTTCGTCGTATATCGGCTCCCATTTGTCTTCACGCTTAGGACTCCAGGTGACAAGCTGCTTCGCATCCTTGGCCTTGAGATCGATCTTTGCTTCGGCATGTATGACAGATGTCCCTCTTCTTCCACAACGGTGCAATGCTGGAACGGAGAAGTCGGTCAAGATAGTCACTTTGCGAACAGAATCCAGAATATGGGTCGGCAGAAAGCGATCTTCTCGCTTTGGCCGGCCGCAGGTGATCAAAGACGAAAGAAGGCGAATGTCGACATGCTTGCTGAAGATCTCTCCCATCTCCTCATTGGCCTGTTTGCAGGTCTGTCGCAGTCGGGCTTGTGGGCGGCAATCCAGGTATTTCGTGCGATATCGACGTTCGCGTAGCTCCAATCGAGGTTTCCATTTGAAGAAGGACCATTCCAGGTCTCCATTGCGCGTGCTGGTGCAGACGGCGATGACCTGGAGCTGGCCTGTGGGCACGAGGTACTCCCAGATCCTGTCGCGGAGTTCTCGAGGGAGGGCCAGGAGACGACAGGGCTCGACTGCAGTTTCTGATGGCGTGGCCATTGCGGTTGTGGGGGAGATGGAGGTCGTTGTAGAAGTGAGAATGCTTCCCGAGAACGCCCTGGTCGCGGGCGTTTCGGCGGTGGCAGGCTTTTGCTTGGCAGCTGATGGGGCAGGCGCGCCAGTCGTGCCTTCTCAGCTAACAGCAGATCACCTGAATCGACGAACTACGTGATTGACTCCATAGTACAACTCATTGGAGTGGAGATGAAAAAACGGCGAGCACACACATTGAGGGCAGCTCATGCACGACTGAACGAAGCGATGGAAAAAGATGCATTCGATTCGTGACATGCTACAGGGACTTTTGATTGACCACCGCTACTCTTCGCATCTCCCTGGCCATTCTCAGCAAGAGGGCATGTCGAACTGTCTCCATCCTCTTCCTCATTTGCGTAGTCCAAAATAGCATTCGCGAAGACCGAATACTTCGAAGAACCTGCAGTGATCATTAGCGACGAATAGAGAAGGCCAAGTGCGAGTGGAATGAAGACGGTCCCATCGACCAGCGGTAAACTTCATGTCCTCAGCAGTGACGAGCCCTGTCGGTCGAATGTTTGAATCATCATTAATGAGGGTTGAAGATTCCAGGGCTGCTAAGACTTATCATGAGAGAAGAAGCGCCGGGAGCAGCAAGAGGCACAGCCAGAGACTCGAGGAACGGATGTTGGGCCTGAAGATGCATATTAGCGAATAGATCCCCGTCCATGCATCCATGTTGAGGGAAGTATGAGATTCTCAATTTTTCAGAAGAGAGTTAATGAAGTCCCCAGTAGTGGCAAGCACCATAAGTTGGAAGTTTGAAATTGAGTCATCATAACAAGTGTGTGAGGGCGTGAGGGCTTCTGCTTACTTGCCGATGATGGTCGAGGTGGCTCGAAGAAAGGGGCAATCCCGGTGTGAGAAGCGAAGGAAGGTGCTCCGCTATGATTCCTCCAGCTGCAGAGTCGAACGATAGATCGTGGGCCTGTCGACGAACGTCAGCAGATCGATCTTCGCCAAAGCATGCGTTGTAAGAACCGTTGAAGGCTCTTGGTCAATCAGAAAAGAGTTAAAGAAGTCCCCAGCGGTGGCAAGCACCGTTAGTTGGAAGTTTGAATTTGGGTCATCACAGCTGGTGTTTGAGGATGAAGAGCCGTCTGCAAACTTACCGATGCCGGCCAAGCTGGCTGGAAAGAACAGCCAGCTCTGATACAAGAGGCGGAGGGGGGTGTCTCGCCGAGGTCACTCTCGTCGAGGTCACTCGTCTCGGATGTATGGTCCCGTCGGCAGGCATGTCGCAAGTGCTGGCAACGCCCCCGGACGAGCTTGCCCTTCAGACTGGCTCGGCGCAAGGGCCGTCCTCGGTTGGGTGGCGTGATGGTCGGCGAGGATAGTGCCATGGGTGGGCGCGGAAGAGGGTGTGGCAGCGTCGATCTGCGAACAAACGTCAGCAGATGAAACGGAAAGGTTTGAGCAGTGGAGTCCGGAAGTCTCGTGGTCAGCGAAGATTGAAGTCCCCAACGAGAGCAAGTCTCATCAGATGGAAGTTTGAGATTTGTTTTTGGTTTCATCATGGAAGTCCTGCAGAGTGTGAAGGTGGCGGCACACATACCTTGTCTTCTTGCTGGGCGCTGGGCCAGAGTGAGGCCAAGACGGCCAACGCCAGGACGAGAATCTCGCACAGATGAATCCTGGGCGATCTTGAATCCCGGCCAGCGGCGTTCCAGTTGGCCGCTTGGCGATATTCAACCAGCTCGTGCGACTGTGGAAGGAGTAGTCGCGCGTCGTTCATGTTGGTTGCACGAAGATCTCCAACCAGCTGCTCCCACTCGAGACCGCTCGTTGGACGGCAGTCGTACGTGTCATTAGGCCGTTTGTGAGCCCAGGCGCCATATCCACCAGGCAAGACAAGAGCGACATCTAGAGGCTCTATCTCGAACCTATCCAGCGTCAAAGCGATGTCCTCTCCTCGCGAGTGGTATGTTGACGTCGGTGGATCGGTGATATCGATGCCTTGAAGTTGAATCTGCACAATGAGTCGCTCAAACCCCACCGGCTCCGGGAGGATGTCCCAGAGTATCTCGATGCCACTCTCGAAGATCTCATCAGCCGTCCTCTCCAGCGGTCCTGTCGAGAAATCGGGGTGGTCCTTGTCGTAGAGGCTGGTGTCAAAAGAGACGATCAAAAGTAGCTCTGTCGCGCCACGGAGAGGGTGGATTGTTGCTGAGCATAGGCGATTTCCACATGATGCGATCTTTCGAGATGTGCGAGGAGCACGGTACGGGAAAATGCGCTGGTGATGCACGAGGGTAATGCTCTTCCCGGACCTCTGCACCGCTTCCAGGTACTCCTTTCGTACAGTCGTGTTGGTCGAGGTGATGGAGGAGCAGCGGTTGATGCGATGCCTGGCTTGGTTGTACACATGGCGGTCGAGGTCGATGTAGTAGTCGTAGATCATGTCTCTGATCTCGCGAGGCAGGGAGGCGAGACCAATCTTTGCTGGATCGCGCGGCTGCATGGTCGCGTTAGCGTGCAGCAGGAGAGCAATGGGATGAGGTGGGAGTTTTGGTCGACTGTGAAGGCAAAGTTGAGCCGCGTGAGGGTGCGTGAGTTTGATGAAGTTGTTGATGATGCACGAGCGCGTGCAGAGGCCAGTGAATGGAATTGCGACAGCGGGAGTCTCAGGGGCAACACACGCGAGGCGGGGTCCGCACATGTCCGTCCGTCGCTAGCGGCTTTGGCTCCTTCCACACACGACTGCTTCACAATTTACCACTCCGATTTCGGCCGTCCTCTCCAAATCATATCTGCGTCTGAGGCAAACCATGACAAGCATCAAGAAGCTAAATCGGAAAGAGAAGGCGAGAAAAGAGGCGCAGCGGAGAGCTAGAGACAAGCGAGAGTCAGCGAACAGGGCCAGGCGCAGGAGCCTCGAGAAGTCGCGGATCCTGGAGCTCCAGAAGTATGCAGAGAAGTTCAATGTGGGCTTCCGGGATGCTGTTGTCGGAGTGGCTACCCTTTGTCTGCGGGAGACAATGGCAAGGCTCTCTCGTATTGTCAAGATAAAGACGGAGGGTTTCTTTGAGAAGTACGTGTGGCTGGACGAAGAACAATCGGAGAATCTGGACATCCGATCCCGCAAGAATGAAGAGGAAGAGGAGCAGGATCGAAATGCGTGCAACGAGCATGACGGGAGACAGACCGGCGAGGACTGTTCCAGGACTGGATTCCTGGACCTCCCTCGCGAACTACGAGATCTGATCTATCACTTCACGACGCTTGCCGACCCTCCCATCCTCGAGATCAAGAACGAAAGCTCCAGGCTGCTCAAGCGCAACGATATCGTTGCCTCCTGCCGTCAGATGAAGCAAGAGTACGAGCATTTCCTGGAAGGACAGTCGCAAATACGACCATTGCAGTACGTTCTCCAACCAAGAGCCATTCTGTCTGATACTAACCTCGATCAAAGACACATTACCATTAAGCGATTCCCACACGAACCGGAGCCTTTGTCGATCCCAGCGAATGTTCGAGATCTATACCTTGTGTGTAACATGGACTGTCGTCTCAATTACCACTTCGATCCCTTCTTGCGGTTACTAAACAAGGCCCTCGAGAAGCTGGACAGCCTCGACACGATCCTGATCGAATTCAATGCAGTGCATCTACCTTGCGAATGCTCGCAATGCGTGTACCCGCACAATGCCGGCGATGCCGACAGGTTGCGCAGGGCCGCGGCGCGGCACATGGCGAAGCGAGGTGTCTCTGTTGGTTTGAAGACTTCTTGGCCGAAGGAGTACCTGTGCCGGCACTGCAGGTATGTTAGGGAAGTAATGACGGGTGCGGGAGAGACAACGAGCAGCGGTAGCATGACACTTGGAGGCTTCCTTTTCGCCAGACAGGAGTGCATCATGACGGCCGGAGGATGGGGAGTCATGCACGCGAAGGAAATGTCGAAGCAGCCCAGCAGTGGAGATCTGGTTAGCGGAGACCATCCAACATACTACATCGCCGACGCCCACTCAATCAGGTTCTGTCACCTGAGTACCGCGGCAGACGATACCTGGACGGCACTCATGGACGACCTGAAGATCCGGACGCCGCCTCCTCAGGACACTGGTGGAGACGAAAAGCTGATCCGAATCGCCTGCACGCTGGTTGAGATGTACGTCTGGATTACGGAGTACGGGAGATTGTTGTGGACCGTTAGCGTTCTCGTGGCGTTCGTTGGGCATTGTTTGCTCCGCCTTTCCACAGATCTACTTGATGGAATGGGCGCATTGGAGTTCGTGTATTCATCCATCGCGTTGGCTACTATCTCCCTTGTCATCGCTGCAGGAGTTGAGCAGTGGACTTAGTGGAGGGCACGGCCACGGTTGAGGGCGGATCTGATCGACCTCTAGCTCGATGTTGTGGGGGTATGCAATCCTCTGGGATACATTCCATACGCTCGCCGGCTTACCGCGTACTGCTGGAGTGTCGTCTTCGTCTGGATGTGGTGGCTTGTTGTAGGATGGAGAATATGATGACTGGTCTGAGGGAAGAGAGGGAGTACCGCGAGGTCTCCGGTCGTAGATCAGGGTTTTAGAGCAGGCAACGGCGATGCTAGAGATCGAACGTTTATCACTGGTTGATAAGGTAGTGTAAAATTATCTGCGGAAAGTGAATCGCCTTCTCGCCTCCCGTAGCGTCACATGGGACTGGTGAGCGGCCCGCCCTTCACTAGCGGCATCTCTTCAAGCCCAACCTAAAATTTTCCCGACCGCATCTCTCCGTCCAACATCTCCATCCGCGCAACCATCCACAACCACAGAACATTCAATCAACGCAGTAACAATGGAGAGCGAGATCAGAACAGTGGAGTGCAGGTTCCTCAGCTTGCCTCGAGAGCTGCGCGACATCATCTACTACCTCGCCACCGTCGCAGATCCGCCAGTCGTGCGCAACAATGATGGAAACATCACTATCATCAAGCGCAATGGCCTCGCCGGCGTCTCTCGCCAGATCGCCGAGGAGTATGGAAAGTCGCTCCGCGAAGACCGCGACAACCTGCCATTGCAGTAAGTATCCTCCTCACCCAAGATGGCGTCATCACTAACATGAAATAGCCATATCAGGATACATCAATGCATCGACGACAGACGGCGAGTCTTCATCCCTCAACACGTCCAAGACTTATACCTCGTCTACGACCTCGAGTGCCACAAAATGCTACGCTTCAGTTTCGAGGCCGACATGAAGATCATCCGCAAAGCCATCAACAGGCTTCCTAATCTCGACAGAGTCGTCGTCAAGTTCAACCCGATCGACTGCATCTGCATCTGCACAAGCACTGCCTCACACTTGCATGGTCCTGCGCGCATCCAAAATGCCCTGCGCCAGGCCGTCGTTCGCTTTCTCGCTGGTTTCGGCTACCCCGTTGGATTCGCCACAGCCTGGGACGACTATACCATCTGCGGATTCTGCGTATTGGTGAGAGAGATACTACGGCGGGGTGGAGCTGGATACGGGCCCGTTCGCTGGACACTGGGCGGGTTCATGCTAGCTCGTGAGGAGGCTATCGTGACTGCTGGAAACTGGGGCGTGTACCATGGCAAGACTATGACCAAGCGTTCCGTCAAGCGAGCGCTGAAAGACGAGGATGCCAGCAAGAAGCGACCGACGTACCACATCGACCCTGAGAACTCGACCAGCTTTGACCAACTCGATCCGACAGAAGAGGGACATGCCAAATGGGCCTCACTGAGCTCCGAGCTCAAGCTCCCAAGACAGGTGCCAGAACCAACACCGTGGACCAATGGCTTTCTCAAGACCATCTGCTGCATGATGGATATGGCGATTTGGTACTACGAACGCCTGTTTCCACTCCTCCTCGCCGGACTGGCCATTGCCGCGACAAGCGTGATCTTGCTGGGTGTGCTTACGCCTTTGAGATGGTCAACGATCCTCATTCTTGGCGGTGATATCTTTGTCTTGTGTCCCATCTTGATGTATCTTGCTTCGAACCAGTACGCAATGAGTCTGGCCGAGCAGATCGTGGATTGCCTGTACGGGAACCTCTTGCCAGGCCTGGGCAAGCTTGCACAACAGGGACTACTCTACGTTATCGAGCATCCGTCGTGGTTGATGATGTTGCCACTTGCGCTGCTCTACTGGTCGTTGGCGGAGCTTTGGGAGTAGGGAGTCGTGTTTCAGGGCCGGATTTTGAGACTGCGGAGCTGGCAAGAGGGAGCAGTAGGGTTGACAACAGAATCAGAACCTAAGATTAGCGATGAGGAAAAGTTGGCTTGATGGGGATTTGGAATGATAGGTCTTTCAAGCTGTTTGAGGAGAAACCAAGCCTGGTGAGAAGGGTGTAGATATCGAAGTCGGTTCTCTCTGCTGAAGAAAACGGCATCTAGAATAGAATGTGCCGCATGCGGACAATGCGTGCAAATTCTCTTTAAGCCTAATGTCGCACGAAACGCGAAGACACCCTAATTCCTTTCCCTTTGTTTCAGCTCAATCATCAGTTTCATTCAGCCCATCCCAATTATCTGACTCCATTCCCATCGGCTGCAAAATCGTCACTCCAGACTCCATTCCTCCGTTCTCACCATCGTCCGCACCTCTCAGGCATTCCAACTATCCCCAGCGGCGTACTTTTCTATTACAATAATTAGGCCGATGAGACCACATCGGGTCATTCAAAGTATGGTTCTTCAGGCTGCTCCACCTTCATCTCGCAATCCATGATCCCCGTCAGACCATCATGGCAGGATCGAATGGCGTTGATAGAGGCTGAGCAGCTGAAGATGGAAGGTGGGAAAGAGGTGTTACCTGTATTCGTAGGGCTGCTCAATCCGCCGGAGTCAAGCATGAAGTCTGACACTTTCAACTGTCTTTGACGCAAACGAGGTAGAAAGCCGTCCCGAGAGTATACAGGCCTACATTTCAATGTTTAAGTATGGAGTCGTTCCCCCCTTCAAAATGGCCTTCCGTGGATACGTTACAGGCCTCGAACATGCGCCGGCTCGCCAACATATGGCCACGGCAGACCCATTCCCTCCAGAATCTCCACGACCTCCTCGACAGTATCCGCGCACCAGCCCATAGTCTCGACAATCTCCTTCAAAGCCTCCGGTGCCTTCTTCCCAAACTCCTCGACCTGCTCCTTATCTGTCTTCGTGAACTCAGGCGTCTCGTCTCCATCTTCCACAAAAGCCGGCCGCTCAACCCACTCAATCAAGACCTCTCCTCCCTTCCTCCTCTCCACCTTCATCGCACAAGCAGCTCGATACTGCACTTCATAATCATCCTCATACCCAGCAACGCCCCGATCGACCCTCACCACCATCTTCCTCATCCCCTCCACAAACCCCCTCGGCACGAGTCTCGGAACAGGATACCTCGCCGGCGGACTCACGTCACAGACCTCCTTGTGCACAAAATGCCAGTCCTTGCACGACGAAGTGACGGTGAACTCGTTGATGGCGAAGAACCTCTCAGCGGCCTCAGTGGCGACTTGCTTGCTGGTCTTGACGAGGGCGTCGAATTGATGGATTTGCGGGAGGTTGATGCCGACTGGGAGAAGCCAGAATTTGGGAGCTTGATGGGGCGTGAAGAGCGTGATGGGCGTAGGCGCGGTGAGGAGGAGGCTCCAGATGCGGTCGCGAAGTTCGCGCGGGAGGATGTCGAGGTCGCCGGCGGAGGAAGTCATCGTTGCGTGAAGTTTTGTATTGTTTTCGAGGCGTTCTCCTTGAGATTTGAATGGGCTATGCGATCTGAATGGTTGTTGGAGGGTTGTTGGCGAGATTGTGTCATGGGGATAGAAGCGGAGGAATTGGGTGAAGTTTGGATTTCGCTTCAGGAGGTCGGTGGCAGGCCGCAGATGATTGGCTTCACGCATGAGAGCAAGAATGGGGCAATTATCATGGGGCTTAGGAGCCGTGGGTTTGCATTGCGATGTCTACTTGTGTTGGAAAAGAGAAAAAGAGCGAATCCGCACTTCCCTCTAATTCCATGTGGCTTATATGGCTCATTTCAACAACTTGTGTATCCTCCTTTCTCAAACCCGTCGAACGTAGCATTCTACTCATCGACTGGTTATCGAAGTCTCCCCAGCCACGTCACTTCCGACCACGCATCCTCTGTCCTCGAGCTCGATATACTATGCCGTTGCCTAGGCGAAGCGCTTCTGAACGGACTGCAGGATGGGGATGACCTGCTGTAGCATCTGGAGGCCCCAAGGCTGACCATTCATCGCGTGTGCCAATGCAAGATAGCCCCCGTCAATCACATCGTCATTCTCGGTGTCCACAACTTCCTCAGGCTCCATCCAAAAGTGGGCGTTACGCTTGAACATGACACCGGCCTCGTCCGCGTTACGCTTGATCATGACACTGGCCTTAACACGAGGACTATCGACTTTCATCACCTGTAGCCGGAGACGAGTCTCGATGCTGACACGACGCATGTTGTTGATGAAGGGCTCGGGCAGGCGATGGAAGCGTCCCCCGAAGCCATCTATCATCTGCATCATGGTTTCGTAGTCGGACTCCTTGATGACGAACTGGTTGACGCGGAAGAAAGAATCCGAGGCCTCTTCTCGGACTTGCTTGTTGGTAGTACCCAAGGCGAGGTGGCAGTCTAGAGCTGACTTGAAGCCCTGATCACCAGTTAAATGGGCATCTGGTCCCCTGTAGATGTATAGTTTGGCGCCATGGTCCGGGGTGCCCACGCGAAACTCGGTGCCCGCGTCGAGGGCGTAGTCGAAGACCTTGTCGCGCAACTCTCGTGGCAGCTTGTGCAAGAGCGGACAGTCGACGCTTGACGACGCCATGCCAGGCGTAGAATCTGTGAGGGAGATCAGCACTGGAGGAAGTCGCTTTCTAGCGGACTCGAATACCTGGGGAGTCTGATTGCTCGTCCGATGTGTTTTGAACGACGTCTGCCGCACTATCTGGGGCCGTTCTGGGAGGGGCTGAAGCTGCCATCGATGCAGAGTCTTTGACGTGGTGATGTCCAAGACTTGGCAGTGCGAGAATGGAAGCAGAAGTAGGAAGCTTTGCGAATGTGGCACGTGCGCGCTACCCCGGCGACCCCTGAAAGCGGGTCCAGCTGAATATTCACGATCCAGGCGATCTTTGGTGTTAACGAAGTGGTAAACTTTGACAGGAGCCCTAGAAACGTGTACTGGATTGAATCAAATCATTCAGAAAAGGGTGGATTACTAGCTACCGTGCAGCATTGCTCAAACCCACACCAACGTCCCGCGAAGCTCGAACCACTGTTCCAGCGTCCGCCTTCGCCGTCGCTCACGGTGCACAGGACTTGAGACTTAGTGTCCTCCGCGCGTTGCGAACCAGTCCAAGTTCAAGCCCTGGCACTTCGTTGCCATGGAGTTGTGTTCTCGAGTGCGCTCGTGATGTCACACGATCTTTGAACACAGTTCCACGAGAATCGGACCGATCTTCTTGAGCATGTTCACATCCCAGACCCCATCCTGAAATGTCTGAAGAAGGCGGATCGGAACATCCTCGACAGGTTCGTCCACCCCATGAACGGATGTTGGGCGACCCTCCTTGAAACGCTCAGCATGTAGGCGAATCTCAAAGAATACCACATCTTCTTTCAGCTCGATCTTTCCTTTCCGACCCAGCTTTCGGTCGATGGCGACCCCATATCCAGCGTGCTGAGGCCAGGTGTCGCAGGTGTCGGACCACGGTGAGTGGTAAACAACCTCCACGTGCTGTATAGCTTGGAAGAAGCGGTCAGGTAGCGAGAGCCATCTGATGCCCGGCACTTCATAGACAGAGGGCTGGCCATCCGTGGGGTCACTGTCTTCTTGATATTCTGCCTCGATAGTAAACTCGTTGACGCGAAAGAAGGACTCTGTCGCCTCGATCTTCATCTGCCTGTTGGTCGAGGCGAGGGAGAGAAATGACTTGAGAGTAGGCGTGCAGTCGCTCCTAGTACCGGCACCGCAGAGGTAACAGGTGCTGCCCCCGTTGCCTGTCTCAATGTGGAATTCGCCCTCGGCAGAGAGGGCGTAGTCGAAGATCCTGTCGCGCAACTCGCGCGGGAGCTTCTCGAGGAGCAGGCAACACGAGGCAGAAGCCATGTCGAGGAACTTGTTCTTTGTCTCTGCGCCGGAATTAGCACTGTGACCAGGAGGTTGGCGCGGATGCCACGAGTACCTTGCAGCTCAGATATTAGAAGCTTGCACGCGAGTGTCTTGATACCGTGTAGACCGCTTGTTACCGTGCTCAGATTGCGATGTTGGTCTTGAGGTGGCGATGCAAAGTTGGGAGTTGCAGCTGTCACAGAGAATTCGGGACTGCTTCGGCGTCGCACGTGCGCGCTGGTCGGCTTTTTCGCTGCCCGTGCGCGTTTGGGAGGCCTGCTGTCGAAGTATCCTTACTTTCGATAATCATGGTATGGTGTTTGAGAGCTGGAACTTGAGAGAGTACACCGGTGCCATTGAATTGAAAGCTTGATTCTGGTCGAATGCTCCATCAGCTCGTAATTTGCTACGTTTCAATTTGGTTCTCAAACTGGTATACTCGGGGCACCGTTGCACTCAATGGGTCGAGAGCCAAAGGGATTCGAGACTCACAATACTTTCATGCAACACTCATTAATCGGCGTCCACGGTACATAATCTGCTATGACCTATGCACAGCGACTTCTTCCAGGCCAGGGCGACGATGATGGTCTAGGCAAAGACTCCAGTCAGAAGCAATGGACCACTGACTTCCGTCTGTACAGCAGCCACTCATGTACGGCACGGTCTCAGAATCTCCTGATGGTCTCCCGCAATGCCTGTATCGTCCACTGAATCGCACGCACATTCCATTCGCCCTCTTCGGCCACCCTGAATGCAGGCTCCAGCACGGTGTCCATCGCCCCCTGCTCCTCCCGAGTTCCCGCTTCAGCGCCTAACTCGCCCTTCTCGCCGTTCATCAACACTTTGTAGGCCTCGACTCTGGCACGTGGTGCGGCCTTCTCGGCCTCCTTCTCGTCAACAACCTCGATCTTCAAGCAAATTCTGGGTCCAGGCTCTCCAATGAAGAGGTGGGGAGCGATCGGCGTCTTGACAGTAAGTATGACATGGCGCATGTTGGCGATGATGGAGGAAGGCATTTGCAGCCATTGAGCCGGTTTCGAAGCTCTGTGGATGTAGAGGATCATGCCGAAGGGTATCTCGTCATCGAGTTGGACGAAGAACTTGTTGACTCGGAAGAAAGAGTCAAGAGCTTCGGCTCGGACTTGCTTGCTCGTCAACTGCAGTCGATGGAGAGTCTCCAAAGCCAACATCGTGCCGCATTGGGAGAGGTGGAATGAGGATGCAGTGCCGTAGGTCGTGATGTGTAGGTCGGCCGGTTCGATGAGGGAGAGGTCGAAGATCTTGTCGCGCAATTCGCGTGGCAGCTTTTGGAGGAGCGGGCAGTCGGTGGCGGGTGAAGTCATGTTGATTTTGATCGTGTCTGAGTAAGCGAATCAGTATCTCGATGGGGTGGCTGACGGCAGAACGGATTACCTTGCAGCGGGCTGTCGAGTCTCCTCGAACACTGTCTCCGGCTATGGTGATGAAGTCGCTGTTAAGGGAAGAAGAAGTCGAAGCAGCAGCGGGGATTGGAAACGCGCTGGAGGTCACGCTAGCTGGCTAGCTCCTGAGATGAGGGTCTGTGCGCTTGGCTCTGGGAGAGTTGTGGAAGAAACACAAATGCAGAGGGAGTCGATGAAAGGAGAAGCAGCTATACTAGGCGGCGACGATTGCATTCTCAAGTAGCAATGATGCTGTGATGCATGGGCACAGTAACACCCAACTTCGTCCATCTGATCGTATTGAAAGCCATTCCCAGTGCCAACTCGCTCGACTACGCCTCCGAAAGAAGCAAGAATCTCTCAGCATTTGAATTCCTGACGGAGATCCACCAATCCCTGCACAATCAACGGCAACACAGCAGCATTCCAGCCTCCCTTCTCCAGCAGCTCCAGCAAATAGCCAGGTACCTTCTCCTGCTTCTTCTCGTCCAGCTGGTAGTCCAAATCCGTCGTATTTAAGCCGTAGGACTTGGAAGATGCACCAGCCCAGTAGCGCAAGAAGAATTCGACCTGCTTCGCTCCTTTCTCGCGCTTGATCTTGATACCGCATCCGCGAGGCTTCCTGATTATGTCGTAAATGTTGGGATAGCGAGTTGGCGGCGAAGGCCAGTCAACCACCATCTTGACGTGGCAGATCTGCTTGACGAGACGGCGGGGAAAGGGCTTCAGCGTCGGAAGGCCATGATACCGTGGCCATGGGACGTGCTGCTCGATGGAGATGAAGAAGTCATTGGCCTTGAAGAACCGCTCCATGACTTCGGCGTTGATGTTCTTGCTGGTGCAGAGAAGGTTGATGAAGGTTCTGAGCGCCTCGTCTCGAGCATGGTTGGCGACGCAAAGTGTACCGCCGTTGTCGGTGGAGATGAGGCGGAAGGGAGTCGTCATGGTGATGGCGAAGTCGTAGATCTCATCGCGGAGCTCGCGTGGGAATTTCTCGAGGCGGTTCGTAGTGCTGGAAGTGGTTGATGCCATGTTCGCAGTCAAGGGATCAGTGTCTCGAGGGCGCGAATAGCTCAGGGACGAAGATGCGGGTGTCTGGATGCGTAGTCGAAATAGAAGCGGTGGAGATGGAGATGTGACAAGCCAGGAAGCCGCGACCAGCGAGCGGCGACCAATTAGGCAGCAGCGGTCTCACCACGAGTGAATTTGCGAAAGCGTCGCCGGAGCAGCCAGGCTATACCAATAAGAAATAAGGCAGACGTCTGATCAGCAGCGAGAAATGATTCGGCCGTGGTGATCATATTCTGGGCATATTGCACGTTCGAGACGAGGTATTGGAGCGATATGAAAGCTGAACCAAAATTTGAACAGTTGTATCTTTACAGATACTTGGACTTGAAGTCCAATGGTCCCAAGAGCGCGACTCAGAGATCTAGCTACCACACTACTATCCTGCGTTGATAGAGACTGCCAACCGCAGCCGCAAACAAGGAACTCCTTTCCACCGCCGGCCCATCTCCTTAGATATCAGTATGCAGTACTCAAGAAGGCCTGCAAATTTGTGAGTACCAAATATATCATCGCTTTGATGCTCACACTTACGCCTCGTCGTACCTCACGACTCAATAATCCAAGATCCCGCCCACACGGAACCGCGGCCAATCCATCTCATACACGTCTCCCTGCTCCATTGGCATACCAATCCGATTAGCGATACGCAAGATCTCTGCCATGGTGGTACCGCTCCATCGCCGCATGTTGAGAAGGTGCATGATCGTCTTGACCGCATCCTGCTCGAACTCCTTAACGAGCTGCTTGTCCGTCTCGTCAAAGTCCTTCTCGCCCAGATCACCATTGCTCCACTGCCAACAGCCTTTGAGCTCAACGTTCTTCCCGAGCGTCACCAACCCACCCGTATTGGCTCCACGCTTGATCATGACTTCGCATGTGGCGTATGGCTTGTGCTCTCCGTCTTGGTACTTGCTGACAAGTCGATGAGTGCGGATTGTGATGTTCCGCATGAGTTCCAAAAGCCATGGCTGCATTGGTCTGAGCTCGTACCGGCCGCTGGGGGTTCGGCGGCAGACGTGATTTGTGGCGGAGGAGTGCTGAGGTCCCGGAGGAGGGAGCGTGATTACGGTGAAGTCGTTTTGCCGTCCGAAGACGGCCGTAGCTTCCACGCGAACCTGACGGCAAGTTGCGCGGAGTGTTTGGATGGCCTTCAGTGGGTTCAGCCAGCGCCGGCCGCTCCTTCCATGCCTTCGGGTGACTGCAAGGTTGGTGCGATCGTAGACGGCGACTCGCCAGGTTCGGCCAGGGGGCAAGGCGTATCCCCAGATCATGTCGCGGACCTCGGCGGGCAGGTCATCGAGCAGTGGACATGAGGTGTTGTTTATGGGAGGAGAGTCGGTCGCGGCTCCTCCAAGATCGGGGACGTTGGAGTCGTCGTCGGTCATGGCGGGCATGTGGAGACTCCGAGTGCTGTTGCCTGAAAGCACAGCCGTCAGTGTAATTGAAGAGTCTGAAACACGTGAATACTCACAAGATGCGGAAGGAGCGATGGTGATGACCTGGTTCCGAAGCTTCAGTGCGAGGCAGAGAGGGAGGCAGGAGATGAAGTCAAGAAGTGGAGCAGTGCGGGATGACTCCCGTTAGCCAAAGTTAAACCCAACCTATCAAATCACGCCAGCGAGCACCGCTGAAGCCCACCGAGTCCCAAACGCCATTCCCGACTGATCATGTCGTTTTCGCAATATGCAACTCGTTCTCGAAACACCTATCAAAGCGTTGACTTCTCGAAGGGGCTCTACGATAACACGTGGGCGCACCTAAAGGCATGAATGGGAATGGGGGAAGTAATAGGTCACGTACCAGTCGCTCCAGAGCAGTCGCTGGGTGGGGTTCAGCAGAGGCTGCGAGATCTAATAGTTCGTAGACTACTGGGACCAACGAGGGATGCGAAACGAGCAGCTATGTAATGACTCCCCGTTTTGCCTTCCTCCCTTTTGTATACGAGATATCTACGCAGAGTAGACCAGATCACTCGCTCGAATTCTTGCTTTCTGTTCTGGATCTTATGTCCTCGGCCGTTTGAGCGAGCGTCTGGAACTGGAGGCTGGGGGAAACGCCGTTAATTTTGTGCAGACGCCAGACTGCGCTACTTCTACGGACCTCATTGTCATCCCTTCCATGGTGTGGGATCCCGTGGACTGTCCGTCATCTCGCCCGTGTTACACGGCGAAGTCAATCTGTCGCCTGTTCTGGTCCTGCGCTGCAGCCTTCGACGGTCTTTTTGACGCTTTTGTTGTCATCTCATTCCAAAGCACACTCGTCCGGCAGCAGCATGCGGGCGGCAGAGCGGTACCACCGAGTGAGTGCCTTGCGGCCCAGGACGTTGTATGTCTCTGGGTAGGTACTATAGCGGTTTCGAGAACAGTCCTTCAGTGCTTCGCGAATCGGCAACTCGCTAGTGTGTGGCCAGGGCGATTGACACAGATCGTCCATGGGAATACCCATGCCCTGCGCAAGGCCGATGATCTCGTGAAGAGTCCGCAAACCCCATGATCTTGTCTTCAGCAATTGAGTGATTGCGTCCGGAGTCGACTCATGAAATTCCTGAATGAGGTTCGCGTGCTCGGCAGTGAACTCAGTCCTCCAGATATCAGTCTGTCGGTTGTAGTCGAGAGGACTCTCT
The DNA here is from genome assembly GCA_002786025.1 of Zasmidium citrigriseum. Lineage (NCBI taxonomy): Eukaryota > Fungi > Ascomycota > Dothideomycetes > Mycosphaerellales > Mycosphaerellaceae > Zasmidium > Zasmidium citrigriseum. The sequence continues at coordinate 157,646 of NHNW01000070.1, forward strand.
CGGAGCCTGACTGGCAGAAGAAAGTCAACCGCTGGAGTTTGGTCGTTCTCCAGCTTCAGCGTGCAGACTGCCCGTAGCATCTCACCGTTGACTTTGTATGATGCCATTATTCGTTCGGTCGTCAGGGTGATATGTTGCATGCTCTCTACAACGTGGACCGGGAAAGGCAGGGCATCGTGAGATCCACAGATGCCGGGCCGAATGACGCGCTTCACGACCGATCCGTGCTCATATGGGGTTTGGACGAGAGAGTCTTTGGCGAGAATCTCGAAGAGATTGTCGCCGCCGAAGGCGCTGGTGGCTTCCTTTCGAACTTGATGACATGTCTCACTCAGACACATCAGTGCCTGCCATGCTTCCTCGCATCTCATGCCACCGTAGATCCGTCCACAGCGGGATCCCGAGACTGTCAGGACACGGAAGGTGTTCCCTGACTGTACCAAATAGCTCCAGATCTGATCGCGGATCTCTCGAGGCAGCTTCTCGAGGAGCGGGCAGGGCGGCGGCTTTGTCTGTCTGGCTTTACCGCGGCGGCGGCCTTTGTTGTCGTGGAAGAAGACCATGGTCCAGGACTCGTGTCGGCCTCGAAGAACTGTCATGACTATTAGAGAAGTAGTGGCAGGGCTAGAGAAGAAGGCAGACGTACTAAGGAGTACCAAGGAGTATGGACGGTATGCGAGCAGCGGTACCGCAGTCGGTGCGTTGTCTCGAGAACCGCAACGGCATTCAGGGATGCGCGCTGGATGAAGGGCGGTCGTTGAGGGTCGTCCCGCAATGGAGAAAGCGAGGGTAGAACGTGTCTTAGTGTGGCGGTCGCGATGGAAGAGCACGAAGTAGCAGCTTCGGGAATGGCGGTCGGTGAATGACCGCGCGCCGGCCACGCGCGTGAAGACCCGGCTCTTGTGCCCGCGAAGCCTTTTGAGCGTGCAGGTGCTGTCTCAAACTATCGGCGGCCGTGCAGCTCTGAGGAGTGATGCTTCGCTCGCTGGTCGTGTCGGAATCATTCCATGTCGAAAGTGCTGGGCGGACTGAGGAGTATCACGAGCGTGGATAACATTGGCAGAGGCCTCATGATCGATGTCGTATTGCTTGATGACATCGCCATACGCCTTGACAGTCTTTTCCGGAGCCTTACCATTCACAATGATCGTGGCCCACTTACCCTAGTCTTGCTCCAACATCTCGCCTATGCGGTCGACGAGCTTGACACCATTGTCTTCGGCCTCGTTGTGCGAAGCTGTGATCACGACGCCGATGGTCTGGCCATTGAGTTTGTGGGAGCGGAGGTCAGCTAGTAGGCCAATGCCGAACATGACACGGTGGACGAATGGGCGACCCGTCCTGCAAATGTTGAGAGCTTGATGATTGCCGTCGCGTGCTCCTGGTCCATCCAAGAGCTGGCCACGGTCGCTGGTCGATATCGCCCGCTCTCTGGAGACCGTCGAACTTAACCACTGAGCACTTTGTCCGGCATGCTAGGTTCTTGCAAGCTGCCATCCTCCGTTTTTGTACCTTCACCCCATCCAGGTTGGAAGTTCGTCTGTGATTATGCCAGCGTGTCAGATGCTCAAGGACCACACATCACGTCCAGTCTCGGTGTTCTCCTCCTTCTCCAGGCACTTGCTATGGGTCCACTTTCCGTCAATGACTTCCCTAGCTCTTGCCGTGACGAGCTGGCGAGGAAGGTGTATGCCTTTCGGCTGCTCCTTCTCCAGCACCCGCCGCCTGTTGTATCAAGCAGAAGGCACGACCCTGTCACATAGCTCCAAGATCCCCTTCTCTTTCCTCGATGCTGATAGAGCCTGTGGGTGACTGAGAGTGTGCCGGTCGATGAAGGCGGGGACTGAGCCCGCGGCGGCCATCGAGGTCAAACAGTGGACGCTCGCGTGGAGTCCGTGAGACCGGTTGCTGGACACGCGCTTCTGAGAGTTTCGGAGAGGGAGTAGATCCGGCAAGGAGCCTTGACAGAGGAAGGTCGTCTGAAGGTGTCAGCGTCTTGGGCAGCGGTTGAAAGTGTGAAGACTTGATGCTTACCGCCGTGAGAGATGCCATATTGGCTCCATGACGGGCTCTTCGCCGCCCTATCATCCTCCTAGGTGTCGCCCTGCTGTCTGCTGCTGATGTCCGTGCTGGTGCTGCCTGTCTTCGTAGAGGTCCTTCTTGATACGTGGTGGACGATGATGAAATGCGTCGGCGTATGGTCTTGACGGCTCATGGACGGAGTTGAGTAACATGGCGCTTCCAGGTACGAGGTTGACTTGCCTGCTGCGATGATATCGGCCGCGTGTCTCGCTCGCTGACGGTCCGCCGTGCTCGTAGGTGTCACATTGTTGCGCGCTGTTGCTGTCGATGCCGATGTGGTCAGCCTTCATGAGAGCCGCTACACGCAAAGGATAGATGAAGAACAAATTGGCCGGCAGGCGGTGGAGCAGAGTCACGTACGGGCAAGGATTGATGGTCTCCATGGCTGGAAAGGGCGTACCGCCAGCACCGTGGACATCTACAACGGCCTCATGAGCCTCTGGAGGCGAGACGATCAATCACGAAGTAGTCTAAGGCTCGTAGAATACTCAGATTTGACACAGTATCTTCACCAACCGCCTGCAGAGGCTTCCACCCTGACCGTCATTCCCATCCGGCCATCCAATGCTCCCTCCCACCACCCAGATCTCACTCCCCCGCGCCTTCCCGACGCCCAGACACCCCTCACCGCCGCTCCCTGCTGCCTGAGGCTCGCCAAAAGCTCGGCTGACCTGCCAGAACGAGCGGGTTTGATAACGCTAGCGTGCACAGCCGCCGCTGGAAGACAAAAAGCCGCGTTTCTTCCAGCTTCTCCAACTTCTTCTTCCTCTCAACAACAGCATCATTGCATGGCTTAACAGCCACCACCACCACCACCACCCACCCTGGGCGCCGCGGCCCCGGGGTTGGGTGGTTGGTGTTTTTTTTTACTCGGCAATTTTTTTCTTTTCGGTACGTATCATTTGCGTTTCTTCACTCACCTCTCATGGCACAGTGGCAGCGGCGGCGGCGGCTGTGGGCGTTGAGCGCTCACGGTCGACGTCTGGCATTCATTGGCATCGAGCGGCTGGCACCCGCGTCGACACTTCCTGGATTTCACACTCACTGGTTGGATCTCGCTGCGATCCATTCGTGGCCAAAGGTGAGTATTTTGATTTTGATTGACATTGACCGTGCCGTTTGGCGAGGTGAGCGGCTGCCTCAGAGGCCGTGGCTGACATGACAGGCCATCAGTCTCTCGCTCCGGCGAGGTCCTGGAGGCTTTCATCCTTCTTTCACAGCTTCCTGATCTTCCATAGCATTAGATAGCTTCTGTATGAATGTATTTGATCTCATCATCGTCGTCGTGCCTCTCAGTCTCTACTTCTTTGCCTGCTGTGGTCATTCAACGTAGTGTGTTGGTGTTGTGAGCCTTCGAAGCTGTGAGACCCTCGCTGGTGTGGCAGGCCTTGCAGGCCGTTGAGGAGCCCTCACGCTCTCAGCGGCCGCGACGATGATATTGAATCCTTCTTGAACAGCCTGCTTGCCATCTTCATGACCTTGATCTCTTACTGAGCAGCCTGCAGTCATGGAGGTGGAGCAGTCGTGGCGCTGTTGTGAGTTCTCGCGGTCAGCCAAGTTCTGCAGCTGAAGCCGAGCCCAACTCCGCAATGAACACCACAAAACCGCCATCAACAACCGCAACAACATCGAAATCACTTCCCCCACACGCTCGTTATCGCCGCTGACCATCACAAAAATCGATACGTTCATCAAACAGGCCGCTCACCCTCCGCGTTGGGGCACATCGCAAGGTTTGGGAAACGCTGAAGCGGAAGTTGGTGAAGCTGGGAAAGAAATGGCCTCCATATCCTCCGCAAGCCCTCAAACACCTCATCTAGACGCGTGAAAGCTACGACTACCATAGGATTCGACAGGGCCTTCAAGAATGCCGCTCACCCTCCGCGTTGGGGCACAAGAGACGGTCTGGGAAACGGTGAAGCCAAAGTCGATGCAGCCGCCCATGGACTGGCCTCCATGTCCGCTACAACCACTTCAGCACCTCCACCGCACGGGCAAGACTGGCTTCAATCATTACAAGAACCGACACGTCCATCAAGAACGCTCGTCAACCTCGCCATTGCCGCACACCACTTCATCTCGCGAGCATCTGAAGCCGAAGGCGATGAAACAGCCATCGAGGCACGATCTTTGGAGCAACAGCCTCCGAGAAAACCCATCCGCACAAGCAAGGCGGCACTGTGGCACCCCGATAATCGACACGCAGGTCCAAGTCCCTCGCCAACCTCGCCGTTCGGACGCAGCAGGCAGTTGGAGGAAAGCTGAAGCCAAAGCCGAAAAATGCGCTGCTGAATCGACCTGCACCTCTGCGACCGCAATCTCGACGACCCATACGCGCGTCCAAAGTGCATGTTCATGTTCACCAGCTTGGACACATCCATAAGCTAGAGCAACCACCCTCTGCGTTGAGGCACCGCAGACGACCTGGGAAAGCTGGAGCACAGCGTGAGCCCGGCTTTACGAAGCAGCGACATGGAAGGCCGTCCGCTCCACACCAGCAAAGGGCCGACACGACAGAAATACAGGAGCAGGGTCTGTGATGCCGGGGGATGGATTCTTCTCAGCATTCTCGCTGGTTGGGCGCGACACACTCAGGTCGCAGACTGAGCAGACCGCCGCAGCAAAGCCCAGCTCCACGCATCCGAAGAAGAGGCCAGCTCCTGCACCCGCAACAACCGCTGCTCGTCATACGGGAATTCGTCCGCGATCTGATCCACCGCAGCAGTCGATAGATGCGTCAAAAGTCTACGCCATCCTCACCGTTCGCGCACGACACGTTGCCGAGCCAGGCAGCTCAAGCCCAGCTTCACGAAGCGGCCCACGAAGAGGCCTCCGAGTCGCCCGAACAAGGTGCTGAAGTCATACAGACATGAAAATATTGGTCTGGAGAAGCACAAGAAGCGAGGATGTAACGGAAGATTCGCACGCTCTGGTTCCTTTGGCATCGGCAGAAGACGCCAGCGACGCGGAAGGCATTGACCTTCAAGCCGAAGGGCTGTGATGAGACGCGTCTTTCAACACCTTACCGTGAGGTTGGCGTTGGGAAGTCCGTCCGAGCAGTATCATGGCTCCTCGTTTGACGCGATGCGACCACGCCGTGCGATCCCAGGGCGTGGTTTGACAAGGACATGGGAGACCAGCCGAGCCAGGGCAGCAGACTTTGAAGAAGCCATCACCACCGCCACCGCGACCTCTGAATAGGGCATTCTTCATTCCTCGGCCGGCTACTACTTTTTGCATCATCAAGCGCATCAACCAGCTTGAGAAGTCCAAGTTCAGACTCTTCCTCTCAAACAGAGCCGCCTGGCTCATGAGGTTTGCATCGCCACTTCCCAACAGCGCTCTACCGCAACGATCATGCTCGACCTTCCTGCCGTCCTTCTACTTGCTTGCAACTTCTTTCAGCCAGCTCGCCATTGATAGCCGTCGCCAACGAGGGAAGTCGCTTTCGAGGCAAGAGAATAGAAGTAGCTGGAGAGATGTGCGGTGATCAGCATTGACGAACGAAGGAGAAGTGTTGTCTTTCAGTCCTGGTCGTCAGACCTCGCTGCTGTCATATGGGACATGTGCTCGGTTGAACCACACAGTGGCCTCACGTCTACTTATGGACTTCGCGAGTCAAGAATGATCATGCTCATCAGAAGCCCCAAGACCATCATATTCCCAACCATTGCAACCACGAGGAAGACGAAGGATTCCAGGTCGACGATGAGCGCGAGAGAAACCCGGCTCTCTCAGTTTCAGTACGGCGATCGATAAGCTGCTCACGTTCAGAGGCATCCTTGCCTTCAGAATAATGGCACCTGCGGTCACAGAGCAGTCTCAAGCCGGAGAGACGGGGTCTTTCCTTGTTTCCTGAAATCCTACGACCAGCGTACTACTATGTATCGTGCGTGACGCATCGTCAAACCGGCGAAGACCTCCTTTTGTCTGGAGCTTCCCGCATCCAGGCGACCTGGATTGAGAAGAACGACAATGAGCGGCAGCAGCGCAACAAAGCAAGAAATCCAATTCCGGCATTACCACAGATCATGCGTCCTCACCACTCAACCGTCATTGCAGAACGCCAGTGTCGGCTGTTTGCACACCAGCCAGAACCACAGTGTCACGCACTTACACCATGCTTCGTCAACTGCCCTACCTCATCGCATCCGCCATATCCGCCCACGCCGGTCTCGTCTCCTCTCCTCCCATCTCCTCATCAATCTGGCCCGACCAGCCCGGCGGTGCCTGACGACGCTGTACTGCCGGCGCATATCCTACGGCTACTCTCTCCTGGTCGAGCTGTCTCTCCCGCTCAGCCCAGCCATTGACCCACGCCGGTGTCGCCCAGCCGTCTTCGGACTCATCGTCGTCGGCGTCCATGTCCATGTCGCCGTCGATGTCGGCATGGCGAGGCCTGGATTGCGAAGCTGTGGGAGGAGGCTGAGATACTTGCCGTGTCGCTGGGGTGCTTGGAACTGCGAAGACCAGCGGAGCTCGAGACGAGATTTCTGGGCAAGGGGTGGCGGGCACGATACCGGTCGTCTTGGTCTTTGGGCGTGGAGTTGACTCCTCGGATCCAGTCTGTTCCCTGCCTTGGAAGTTGAACAGCTCATCCAGTTCCGCCGAACCGGGAGTCTCTGGAATCGACCGAGATGAGGTCCGTGCGATGAGATCTTCGAAGAAGACCGAAAACACAGACTTCGCTGCGGATGGTGGTGTGGGCGGAACCGTCACCGTCACAAACCGCTCTCCTCGAACAACCAGACGCTTTCTGTCTTTCTTGTCCGGGACGTACTCCGCCAGCCAGGCTGGAGAGAAGGAGATATGAGCATCATCATACTCAGCCTCCATGCGGTCCTCGTAGACCCAGCATGCCTCGCCGGTCAGTGGATTGCGATGCCTGGCGCTGCAAGCATCGTCCCAGGCTCTCTTCTTGTCACCACGGAGGAAACTGCCGACCTTCTCGCGAAATTGCATCTCGAAATCCTTCCACTGCTGCGGGTCCTCCGACGAGTAGTCGTAAACTACCATTCCGTTGTGTGGATGGTTGGCCCGCGCATGGACGTAGAGAAGAGCACGACTTGCCCAGCAATGGTAGGCGTCGAAGAACGTCTTGTGTGATGGGTGGTCCTCGCGGTTCAGATGATGGGTATTCTTGTCGCCATTCTGCAAGACCGCTCTCTGAGCTTGCTTGAGTCGGTTGAGTCTGATGTTGAGATTGGCCATGAGGTACTCTTGCTCAGCCTCAAATCCGTCGCTGAGCTTGGCCTGGAATGGAGGGATGAAGTTGCAGAGTGAGGTGGGCGTGCATACATGCTTGCCTGGGTTGGCACGATCAAACTCGTACCCAAAGCAACCCAATGGAGACCGCGGCCAGCCTTCCCGGGGTTGAGGCTCCCGAGGTGGTTGGCCGACTCCTCTCCAGTTCAGCACTGCGCGGCATCTGTCTAGATGAAAGAGAAGCTGATCCTGACGCTGGACAAATGCGATGCATCGATTCATGGCGTCTCGCACCGTCGGCAGCATGTGCGGATACCAGAGTCCAGCACACAGAGCGTGGAACTTGTTCGTTGTGAGTGCTTTCTTGCAGTCTTCTAAATGGTCTTCCAGCTCATCAAAGAGACCTCCACGGCCATCCTGGCGCCAGGCGTCGAGCGCATCATCAAGCTGTGCCTGAACCGCTGGCAGGCGTTCTTCATGCTTGGAAAGCGCCGCTCGGATCTCGTCGTATTGTGCGTGGTATTTGTTGATGGCGTATTGATGCTTGCGATGCTGATGCCTCTTCAGCCGATCCTGGTTCATCACCATCGATGCGTACTGCTCGGCGTCTCGCTGCAGCTCTTCTTCGTCGAGGAACAACAGAGTCCCTGGCATTTGCATCGGCTCTTCAGCGTGGGGCGACGTCGGCGTAGCAGTCGAGGCTCTCGACACGCTTGTCTGCGTTGGAGTCCGCTCTCCAAACTGCCCTGCGACCTGGGACATCGAGTCGGACGGGGCAGGCGACACTTCCCAGTCCATACCATACTCCTCGACGGGCATCGGGTTCTCGGCCGGAAAGTGCGAGCTGAGATACTGCGACTGCTCTGGATCCCAGCGCCACTGGTCGACGATCGTCCGGCCGTCGCGCTGAGGTCTCTGGTGTTCTCGTCTGTTGACCTCGTGCTGCTCGACACGGCGCTTGAATTCGCTCTCGGTCATGGAATACGGCGAGATGTACGAGTCTTCGCTGCCGGCGGGCGACGGTGCGGCGCTTCTGGTAGTTGGTATGAGGAAGTTGCTGGCCCATGAGTCTTGGGCCTGCGATGCATCTCGAGGCCGTGCAGGCGGTGGCATCAGCGGACGCTGAGGTGTGACAGGGACGAGTCTGCTCGCAGAGCAGTTGTTGGGGGTGTTGGTCTGCCTCGACATTGCGTAAAGAGGCTGATGTGAGGCAGCGCGACCAGACTTGTTTCGTTCTGGGAGATTGGGTCGAGTTGGCGGTAGGAGATCCGCGTGTATATGAGTGCGCCTGGCGGGTGCCGCGCCATTCACTTGATGGATTTGTTGCCTGCAGTCACCTCGCGGCTCTGGAGGTGACTTCTGGGCACCCTACGCCGAGAAAGTGAATCGAGGTCTCTCCTGATTCCCCAACATCGGACTTTGCTCTTCACTTTATAGCGACGTACTTGTGCGAGTTCGCTGGACAACTCTCTGGACGGCTATCGGCATCCCGTCCCCGCCTGCAGATGTCTCCAGCAAGGCTTAGTCGGCTTTCCACGGAGGTTCAATACGACCACGATGGTGTTGAGCTCGGACACATAACGAAAGGTTCAACCTCCTGAGGGACTGCACTTTCCGTCGAAATGAGCACATGGCGGCGAGCACGTGGTCCTGGGACGGCTCTTTCCGCCGCTGCGTTTTCGGTCGAACCTCATCTCTACATTCTCCCGATCGATCATGCAAAAGACATCGCTTAGCCTCGACTACAGCATCAACTAATTTTGATATTTTCATCAGCCGATCCTGAAAAGACGCTTCCTGGCAACGACGTGTACCGGCTTCATTTTCCCTCCTAGCCGCCCTCCACCTCTTCAAGGCTGCCATCAAATGCCTCCTGGGTGAAGGTGCCCTCGTCATCGCTACGATCTTCCTCTCTCTTGTCTGGTCTATTAGCGATGCTCCTGGACGGTGTACCCTGAAGATGATTTTGCGTACTCGGGAGGCCGTTGATGTAATCCTGGACCCGCCGACGCCGGATAGAGCGGGGCGACGCTGATGACTCCTGGTGCCCGGACTTTGAGGCCTCATCCTTGATCTTCGACTCGCTATTGTGGACACTGAGTTGTTTTGATACTGCTGAGCTCATCTCTGACAGCGTGGCGAAGCGGCCAGCGAGTGTGACGGCGCCGGCGTATCCGCTTGGTGTGAGGCATTCCGATTTGGGTGACGCCTGATTTGCCAATGAAGGTGATGCGTGCGGCTGCTGAGCTCAGGCAGGGGTGACCGTACTTGCTTGCGCAAAGACTGGTCGTCTGAAGAAGGCCAATGGCCGCTGATGCTTTCCTGCTTCTCAGCAGCCTCGCCGTTGCTGTCGAACTCGCTCTCCATGAACCACTCAACGGTGCACCTCGTTGCTAGGTCTGGTCTAATGCCGCGAGTATGACTGCCGTACGAGCCAGAAAGAGGACAGAGGTGGCGGTCTTGGACAGGCTTAGTCCTGACTGCCTTCTTCGATGGGCCAATGAAGCTCTCGGGCAGCTCGCGGAAGCTCGTCCCAAACTTCATCCATTCGTCTGGAACACTGGTGTCGAATTCGTTGTGAAGCGTCTCCCCCTTTGGACAAATTGCTTCTGGATGGCTCGCTCGCTCGTCGACGTATCAGAGAGCTCTTCAAAGCCAGCAATGGTATGCTTCGAAGATGAAAGTGTGCGACAAGCCAGCCTCCTCACTCTTCTTGTGGAATGCGTTGTGAGCAAGCTGAAGGCGCGCAAGCCGCACCAGCAGACAGGCAGCCAGGCACTGCTGCACTTGCTTGGATTCGTGTAACCAACGTCCTCTCGAGGCTTGAAAGCGCAGAACGATACAGCCAAGCAGCAGTGGGAGTTTAGGTTGTCTGGACCCCAGACTTCGAATCCGAATCGACGACCAGAGATTGGCGACCAGAGATTGGCGGATACGTCTCTTTCTCTGTCGGCTTGGGCGGGTGATCTTCGTCGTCTGACTTGACGTAGAGTACTTGAGCTTCATACTCGAGCTTGTCTGACTTCTCTTCGATATCGACGGCCCGACAGATCACCTGGGCAGTGGGAGTCCGCAAGTGTGGTTGCCAAATCATCGCACAGAGACCCTCATACCTCGATTTGAGAATTGCGAGCCGGCAGTGTTCAACCTCGACTTGGGCAGAGATCTGGCGATTCTCTTGCTTGAGTTCCATAAATGTGGACCTATGGCAGTGAAAAATATCTAAAAAGTCGGTAAAGGAAGGAGTTACCAGCAGGAGACTCCGAAATACATCCAGTTTCCTATCTCAAGAGACTGTTTCCATGCATCTCAGGCTGCAAGAACATCAATACAGCCTTTGCCATTAGCATTCAATCCCCATCGCATGTCCCTACTCCTCCATGTCATCCTCGCTTGACATGTCGGTATCTACACTCCCGCCATTCCCGTCCTCCTCGTCTCGTGCGGCATCGTCGCTGTCGTAGTCCTCGTCTTGTTCACTATCTTGCTCGCTCTCGCCGATGGCTTGTACTTGGGGTACAGTGCGCTGAGCTATCTTGCGTTGAACGGCGGTGCGCACTGGAGTCTCTTCGTGGTCTGTCATGTCGATGTCCTCTGAGCCATCAATTGATGGTGTTGCCGATGTCGATTGGGGAGCATGTGCATTCATGCGGACCTTCGGCGTTCTCGTTGCCCTGGGATCAGCCCGCGTCGGCGTAGTGTCTCTCGAGTGGCCAGCAGTAGTGTTGGGCGTTGACGCTGCAGACTCCGGTCGACGTGACTGCGTGGGCGTGCAGTGAGCCGACTCGGAAGCGATGCTGCTTTCATCGTCCGGGTCGAACTCCTCAAACCACTCTCGAGAGCGAGCAAGTTCAGGAACATGGCGGCCTCCGTGTGCAGCACACCACTTCCCTGATAACGGGTTGAGGTGGCGCTGTTCGACCATGTCGTCCCACACTCGCTTCTTGCCCTGCGACAAGCAGCTGCCAGCCAGTTTGCGGAACTTGACTTCGAAGCTCCGCCATTGCTTGTAGTCGTCTTCTTCCGAGAAGGTCTTGCCGTTCTGCTCCGCTGCTGTTTTGATCGCCGCCGGATGATTGACCCTGTCATGAATCCAGACAAGAGCATTTTCCAGCCAGCAATGATAGGCGTCGAAGATGGAGAGGTTGGATTTGTCGGCGTCCGGCTCGTTGACCTCGCTGCGTGCCTTCTCCAGCCTCACCAGGCGTATCTTGAGTGACTTCAGCAGGTAGCTCTGTTCCTTCCTCCATCCCAGCTCCAGGGGTATCTTCTCCAGAGGTACAAAGTCGCAGAACGAGTCTTTCGCATGCTCGTGACGCTTTGGCTCATCTGTTCTACACTCGAACTTGAAGCGCCATTGGGGCCTCGGGAAAGCGTCGCGTTCTGGTGGCTTGAAATCGAAGTTGCCCTGCGACTTCTGAAAGAAGCGATCCGATTCGTACTTGAGGAAGTCGGACTTCTCCTCTGCGGCGATTCGATCTTCGACGGCTTTCGCGATCGTGGCCGGAACGTTGGCATGCCACAAATATGCAGCGAAGGTGTTGTAGACGGACGGTAGTACCAGATCGCAGCGCTAGAAGTGGCCGAAAAGGTCTCCGTATTCGTCCTCTGAGACTTCTTTGAACCAGTCTTTCAGCGTCTTCTGAATCCGGTCATTGGCTTGTGCTACGACGGCTTTGTGCTGGCGAATATCCTCCTGGATGACGTTATACTGCTCCTGGCATCTCGCTCTGCGACGCTCCTCCTGAATCTGACGCTCGAGCTCTTGTTCGCGGGCGAGTGCTTCCTCATGAGCTCTAGCACGAGCATCTGCGGCGTTCATGAAGGCCGACTGCAACTGCCGGTTCCGAGCCCTAGTCTCCGCGATGTCTGGCACGGCGTATGGCCATCTTGGACGGGGAGTTCGGTCTTCGTCTGTCTGCTGGGAGTAATTGCTTGGTGTGTATTGGCCGACAGCGTAGGCGGGGTGCTGCAGAAAGTGCTGGCGTGGAGACTCAGATGGCGGAGTTGGCTCCACTTCCATCTCGTCATGACGGACCATCGGAGTCTCGAGCTGCGCCCAGTGGTGCTCATCAGGGGAGGCTCGATTCTGGCCGCCGGCTACCGCCACGATCTCCGGCCATGTGCCATTATCCCAGATGTCGCGATAGTAGGCCTGCTCTGCCCGAGTCCCGGGAGTGCGCGTATTGTCTGTGGCAACACTCTCTGCCGGAGATGACTGCTGGAACTGCACCTGGTGTTGCTGGTTGGTCGATGCAGATGATGTTCCAGGAGAAATGTACGAGGTCTGGCTGGCTGTTGAAGGAGGATTCGCTGCCGGCCTCCGCCGCCTCTGGATGGGAGTACGGAATGCTGGCATCTTCTTCGTCTCGCAGATGATTCGTGTAACAAGTATGGCGGACGGTTGGGATTCTCGGGTCGGTGGTGGAGCCTTCATCCGCGAAGGGCATATTTGACCGCGCGATAGGCGTGCCTGGCAGCCTTTAGTTACTCGCGCGCGAGTGACTGCTTTGCAGGTGAATCCGCCGCGGAGTCTGGATCCAGTTAATGGCGGCGAAGTATGTCGTTATTGGAGGTGAATGTCGTCTTCCTCTCGTCGTAGGCTCCCAGTAGAATCGCACGAGACGCTGCGCAGGGATTAATGCAATATTGATGAATTGGATATACTAGTATGAATGCGTATATATCTGAAGCGAGAGAACTGACGCTTCGATGCCGAGCGTGTGGATTCTAACATCGCCGCGAAGATTAAGCCATTGGGCACCACCATGACTGGATCGGTCGACGAGTGTCGGCCATGTTCAGGGGAGGGAATAGACTGCAGAGTGGACGTAGCAGACTTCGTATCCTCTTAATGCGATGTTTGCGTCTGTTGCTGGTAACCCACAGGTTCTGCATGTCTCACGACTAAATGCATGCGGCCACGAGGGCTTTCGTTACGTAGTGGGTTGTGGTATCGGAACTTGATGCAGTCTTGAAGATTCGACTTCGTAGGCAAGAAAGAAGTTGTCGAAGTTTGGTTTCGCCCATCGAAGGGATACTGGACTTTCGAGCAGTGCGTCAAGTCGTTCTTTTTGCTGTCTTGATAGAAGTGGTTACGCCGTTCGGGAACGGTGATGTTGGTGTTCGAAAGATATGTTGACAAGGCCACTGGTGGGTCAAATGTCTGCAGCGGATCGAATGTCGTGTCGTTGTCAGTCGTCAGCTTGCCTCCAATTTCCAGCAAACCCAAGATGCTGTCAGTTTCACATTTCTCCGCTCCGAACGCCTGCCAAAAAACATCACCCCACGCCTTCACTTCCTCCTCTTCCTTCTCCAGCTACACAAGCACAGAGTCAACATGTACCCAATGCGTGAGCAAATCGCTGGCGTTGGGTATGAACAAGGCTCTAAGATCAAACACTCACTGCCCTTCTTCACCACCGCTGCTCGTCAAACAGGGGCGCCATTCAGCTTTTGTTGCCGTCGCTGTGAGGTCGCTGTCGGTTCTGGGGTTGCTCAGTGCTACTGGCCTAGGTCCTAGCCGCTTTGGTGCGTTGAGGGGGCGGACATTTCTTTTGGTAGGTAGGTAGGATTTGTATGGATCTTCTCGTTCTTCGAGCAAGCTTTCGATTTCGTTCCTGGGTCTCGTCATTTCGTGATATGTCGTGAATTGTGGACAATTTCAATCCGACGGTACCGCACGTCTTGCTGCTTGTCTGCGGCGTCCATGGGAAGCACGAATATCGCAGAGGCATCACGATCGAGCACCATCTACAGCCCGTCCCAGACCGTCTTCGTACTTACCTTGGTCACCTGCAGTCGCACCCGCAACCCATCACCCCTGCACGCGCGGCACACGCGGCCCCTCCCGCCGCGACCGCCAAACAAAAGTCCAGCTTCACTCCTCCGACACTCCTCTTCCTTCCTTCTCCATGGTAACTTCCCTGAAGACTCGGCGACGTGTACAGAGAAAGAACCCAAAGAGCAAAAGAAAGTCACGCATGCAAGTTTCTAATGCGGCGACCGCTACCTGACTCTGAGATTGAACACCCACCTCCCTCTTCACCACCTGCCGCTCGCCAAACGGGGCGACGATGAGGTTCATTCGTCGTGGCTGTGAGCTCGCATGTTGGGTGCGCTGAGGGGGCGGACATTTTTTGATGAGGTAGGTAGGTACTGTATGAAAGTGGTTTGTTTCGTGGTCTGCCTGTGTATCTTTCATTCGTCTGACGCTGATCAAAGTCTCAGTCCTCCTACGTCTTCAACCTCGCCCCTTATTCCACACCATCGCCGATCTTGCCCATATCCGTCCATCACTTCCCTCGTCATCCGTCTTCTACTCCGACACTCCAGTCGACCATGCCTCGTACTTGCCGACTCCGCGTTCATCCATAACGGCTATCGATCGCACCTGCCTCACGATGCAAGCGGCCGCGCCTGCCGTACAGCGACTTCTTCATCCATACATCTTCCTCCCGATCACGCAAATGCAGCGGTCGCCCGGGCTCAGAATGCAATCTCATGGCCAGCTGCTCCAGGATCAACTATTCCCTTCTTCGTCGCCGCGTGGATGAGCAGGTGAACACAACTCCCTTTACGAGCCTGCATCGCCGTTTCCATGGACGCGAACGACCGTTTTGCTCTATCAACAGCAGGCTCAAAATTTCTTGTCGCGGATGCCCGGCTCACAAGTCTCCGCGCATTTACCAAAGTGCTCGCCTCGCGACTCACCAACCACGGATGCCTCAACCTTCTCGACGCTCTGCTCTTCACTAAACCCTCCCAACTTCCAGCGAGCCAGGATTGCAGGGCTCCAGCCACATCTTCACGGTCATCTCTCGCGGATCTGCTTTTGATCAACCGCAACGGCAGGCTCCAAGCCTACACAATCATGCACCATGCCCTGCGAGCACGCCGACTTTCAAAAGATGCCTGGCCAAGATAAGAAGAGGAGCACGCGGTGGACGTGTTGCCGGAGACAGACAGTCTGTTGCGGCGACAACGATGGTCATACCTGGCACATTGATGTGTACGCGGATCGGGCGATCACCTGGCCAGCCATCTAGCAACTCACTCCTTCACATGAATGAACAGCAGAAGAACAAGCTACGAAAGGAGATTGGCACAACAACCGCGGGCTTCTCTGAGAGTGACGCCCCGCAATGTACTCCTCGCAAGCCAGCAGACCGGCGTCGATTCCTTAGCACACGACCAATGCTTCTCCCTGGAACCGAGCAGCTTGCACGACCTGGGTTTCACAGAGCCCTGTTGAAGAGAGCAAAGTCAAGTAACACATGCGAAGAATTCAAGCCGCGAGTTACTATACTAATCGCCACCTGCAGAGCATGCAAAATCAAAAGCCACGACTGTTTCGATCCAGGCGCCGGCGATCCCGAGCACGGCTGCCCGAACCACCCTTGCCGATGCGCACAGAGTGCCAACTGCGCTTTCTCCATCCTCCTCAGTTTCCATCCTCGGACCAAGAGCAGACCACAAGATCGCATGTGTAGGCTTTTGTTGCGACGGCAGCCGTGTCCCTCTGACTCGAGCTAATATGACGAAGGCAAGGACTATAGCTTGTTCAGGACGCTCCTGGCAACGAGAGATTGGTGAAATAAGCCACACCGGACCTATACATGAAGCCTTGGTCTCATTATCTGTGGTGCTGTGTCCTCGCGGCTAACACTTCTCAACGCATAAGTATATCCTCATCATATCCTAGCCTCACATTCCCCATCGTCAGAAGTACTCACGACCAGACAACAATCGTCATTTCCAGCTCAATGCTCGTCTTTCAATCACTTTCATCAACGCAAGGAAGGCCGCGTTGCAAGCTACGGAGAGCATTCGTCGCGGAAGCTTGCACAATCAGTTCCCAACGCTTCGCTGTCAATGCCTTTCTTCTTCAGAGCGCCTCAACTCTCATGGATCGTGACTGCATTCCCAGCATCACCTTCTGCTATCTGTCTATCGTTCGCTCTTGCTGTGACCTGTTGTCTCGCATCTCAATGCCGTAAGCCTGTGCTCTCTCATGTCAGCAGGTTTCAAAGGCCAAAAGATGACATTATCACCCATGATTCCCCTGAACATCGCTTCCGGCCTCAGGCACATCCGTACATCCGTGGCAGCGGCCAGTCTCGTGCGCGGACTCAAGACTCCAGCTCAGCTTCCAATCCCTTCTTCTCTCCTTCCATCACAACAAAGAGCCAGCTCATGGTCGCATATCTATTGCACTATGTGTGCGACTGCCGTGCGGCTCTGAGATCGAACCATTCCTGCCTGTCCGCGAGTACCATTTGAGCAAACGAGCAAAGCGGTGTCCTTGAACTCGATGGGCGGCGCTTGATTTCCTAACGGCAAACATTTCTATTTGAGTCGATAGGGTCTGTAGATACCATTTTCATGCGCACGGTAGTTCTTCTTCATTAGCATCATCATCTCGCGTCGTTCAGCTCTGCCTAAATTGGTGTACCGCCTGCTGTTCTTGTTTCCACTGCATGCCTCTCATCTCTGCCTCAGGCACACCCGCAGCAGGCGACGCTTGGTCCGACCCCAGCTCAGCTTCCTAACTTGCTCCTTCCTTCCATCACAACCAAGAGCGCAATAGTGGTCACGCATCACAACAAAGAGCCAAAGACGGCTGCACATTCAGTTCTCCATATGTGTAGTCGCGATACAGCTCTGAGAATAGAACATCACTTCCACACCAGGAACAAACGGCATGGCAACCCGGCGCAGCCCTTGAGCTCGATGGGCACGGCGGACCTGGTGCTGGCGGACATTTTTTTCGAGGGTAGATAGAATCGTATGGAATTGATGCTTCTTCGTGATCATCGCTGCCTTCTCATGGTGTGCATCTCGCGGTCGCTTTTCCGTAGGCCAGGTACGTCGCAATGTTTTGATGTCGCGACGATCACCATCCCCAATGCCAACTTGCGAGGCCATGCTTGCATCCAGAATCGTCCGTGACCACTCCACATCAAGATCGCGGATCCCGTCCACCAGATCGACATTTGCGGCCGCTCGAGAAGACGCCATCGCCGCTGGCTGCCTGACCTGCTCGAAGAGCAGTCATCTAACGATTCCCGGCGTCGCCGGCGAGCGCACAGTTCTACTCGACATCCTCGAGCGCTGCCTCTGCACTCCGTCGGACATGTTGCTGGCGCACCACCTGCCCCTCGCCAGCAATCCCCTCCTATCGATCGCACCTTCCAGGCCTCATACGACACGAACACGCCTTCCCCCGGCGGACCTCAAGACAACGGCAGAAAGAAGCAGGAAGGTAGCATGAAGCAAGAGCGGTAGCTACGTCCGGGACAAACACGCCGGAGTACTGGCAGCAGACATTGGGAAGGCGAGAGATCAAAGCCTTTACGGCAGATCTATAAAGAGCGTCTCATGCGAGTCTGCGATGATGATGAAGTGGAAAAGGACTTGTTCACGGACGGCCTGTCCTGCGTCTCACACCACACTCCGTGCCTCAAAGATCAAGCTCCGTCAGTCGTGGAAAGGTCTTGAATGGCCATGTATGGAGAGGAGGACAGGTTTATGGTCTGGAGGTAGCATGCCGGCGGCAATCGGTCAAGGGATTCGATTCTGCATGGCTAAGAGGAGGAGGTGATGTGTGGGACTGAGATACGGCGGTGATTCCTTCGATCGTAGTGCCACGACAGCCTGCCTACAGGCGGACTTCCGAACATCAAAGCGAAACTAGCTGGCGCTGGGCTGAGATTGGACATTTCAAATCGGATCTTGAAGGGCTGGACAGGGCGTGATGGACGAGTCGATGGGAGATGTGTTGGTCCGACAGAGCGAGACAGATGCAGGTGTGGCAGATCCTGCGGCGTGACGGCGTGGAGGGAACGAGAGGAAGAGAAGCATGAAAGGCGCGTGCTAGATCTCAGTGGGCGATGATCACTTACCCCCTACATTGCTCAAGACTCGGACTTCCCATCTCGCATGCTGACGGTGATTGATGTGTTTTCTCAAGCAGTCATGCGTCTCTCCCCTCCCAGAAGTCGTCACCGAGAACGACCACACCCAATTGATCTGCGAGGTTGAATCATCGATCGAAACGATTCAATGGCTGCGATACACCGCAACACTCA
Source organism: Zasmidium citrigriseum (assembly GCA_002786025.1). Taxonomy (NCBI): domain Eukaryota; kingdom Fungi; phylum Ascomycota; class Dothideomycetes; order Mycosphaerellales; family Mycosphaerellaceae; genus Zasmidium; species Zasmidium citrigriseum. Next base: position 176,023 of record NHNW01000070.1, read on the forward strand.
AAGGTGCCCCAATAGATACCGAAGAGCCTCGTTTCAGCTTCGCTTCGGTCCCAGCTCTATTCACGGCCGTTGACTGGACTTTCCCCAGAATGAGAGGTAACTTCAAAAGTCATGCCGGCCACGCTGAGATTGAAGCCACCGTGTAAAGGCCTGCGAAGCCCAGTGTCGAAAAGGCTGGCAAGACGTCGTCGACCATTCTTGCGTATAGACGGCAGCTCAAACGCAGCATCGGATCCGGCGTGACGAGAGTCTGTATGCATCGATCAAAACTGCAGGATTACTTCCTCTTTGCCCGATCTAGGACCATCTAGAATCCTGCGCAATCCACATTGGCGAACCGACACTCCAAGATCCGCCAATTTCAAGATGTAGCGAGCAGGGGGGTATTCGAGGTCCAAGAGGAACGATCCGCTGTGGTATGGTATCCCTCGCTGGTCAAGCCCCATGGTCAAATGTGTAAAGAACGGAGTGCGGTGGAAATGCTCCTGAAGGTGCTGGCCTGGGAAGCTGGTCATTGGGCCATGCCGAACGTCGATGGGCTGGATTTACGAAAAGGCACACGAGTCGCGCGATCAGTATCGACTGAATACAAGCAAGACTTCCTGTTGGCTGGTGCTCCCTGATATGATTTACACGAGCAGATGAAGCGAGTCTGTTGCTTAATCGCGCGGTCCGGCTCCAATGGCTCGAGATCCCGGCCAGCGATATTGGTTCGATGCGCACAAATGGGCGCTTTGGGCTCTTCTGTTCGTCGACTGTGTTGCGAAGCCATAGAGAACCCCTTGGTGCGTGACAGAAAGCACGTGTAGCATCGTGGTTCGGATGAGGACTCCTCGAGTGTAGCGGGCCGTTCAGAGGTAGATTTGATGCAGTCTTCGACATCCTTGTCACAGATTAGCAGTCGGCTGAGGTCTTCCACTCATTGCTCAGCCAAGGCGCGAAGGGGAAGATGCGGGACTTCTGCGATCGACAAGCTCTGCCAGAGGATGGTACGGGTCCAGGGGCAATTTCACGGCTGGCTTGGACTTTGGACTACGTCGACGATGTGATAGAATATCCACCATTTTGAAGGTCTTGAAGTCGCTGATGCAGCTCATGGAGTAGTTCGTGTTGGGAGTCTGATGGCCGATGGGAGGTGATGTTCGCAGTACAGCGTTCATGACGGGGTTGACCTCAGGCGGCCTGGAGATGGCGTGATGGATTCCCAATGGCGGTAGTTTGCGAAAGCACTCTCACGCGTGAAATAGGCATATCCGATCAGAAGATCAGTTTGGTGACGTGTGCCACAATGCGTGCTGGGTTGGTCATGCCGGACCGAATGATCGAAGGAGCAGGCGGGGCTTCAGCGTCGCTTTCGTGCGGGTGACAATGATGTCGTCAGGCGCTCCGTCAGGAGGTCTGTAATCTGAACAGCTGAGGTATGCGAATACCATTTTGGAAGATTGTCAATGAATGCACGAAGAGAGTGCTATGAAGACACGCAAAAAGGCAACTCCCTTGCCCCTTCCCGCCTCCAGCGAACCAGCATCGGCCCTCCCTCACTCCCGTCCCCGCCGCGCCTTCCCCACCGGCCCAAAGTCGGAAGCGCACGACTCTTACTTATGTATTTCGAATTGAGCAGCCAACCATCACCCTTCGGGGTACCAAGGTAAGTCAAACATCTCTAGCTCAGTGGTGCGGCGGCAGGCTTTGGCAAGTAGATAGAAAAGTAAACCTATTCAATTAGGTTTGTCTGGACCGGTTTGGCACCCGGGACAGTTCTTTTGCCATTTTGCTGGGTGTGAGTTCGATTCTGGGGAAGGGCTGCCTTTTTGCAGTGGGTGACGGTGTGCTGATTGCGGGCCGCGACATATCGTTTTTGAGGACGCGCAGTTTTTTCTTGATGGAGCACATAGACATCACCGCGACCGCGTGTATCAAGAATTGATCTAGGAGTGATGTTGCGATTGTGGTTGCGTTTTGTCGTGATGGCGACCTTCATCGCGATGGCTGCGATTGCCGCGAGCAGGGGTGGCTGGATTTGACTTTTGCTTTTTCCGACTTCACCTGCTGCACCATCACATCGCAACTCTGCACCACCACCCGCTCGCCATCGTCAACCCACCTCATCTAACCCATCTCACCAATACTTGCCACGCAAGACTGCCCCTGCGCGGCAGCATCACTGCTTGCCAAACACAGCACACTCACTTTCCAAAGTACACTTCCAAACCCATGAGCGAAACCGGCAGCGACGCGATCAACAGCACCCATGGACACGACAACGAGCGTCTCTCCATCCCATCGGGCAGAAAACACACTCTGCTGGACGGCATGGGCTTTGCTCTTGCGCCGGAACTTTGCAGAAGAGCAGCGAGCAGGAAGAGTCGACGACGTGGACGAAATCGCATCCTCTCGGGGGCTCGCGCGAAAGCAATGCGACGGTGCTACAGCTCTGTACAAGCATGCCTATGCATAAACAGACCTGAAGAAGCTGCCGGGGTGGAAGACCGTGCTTGCTGTTGATGGCAGGTTACACCGTCACTCGTGTGTTCAGCAGTACCAACTTGGTTCTACATCTCCAGAATGGTCGGCAGGCGTAGCGAGGACATCCTATGAAGCCCAAGATCGACCAAAGTCGACAGTAAGATTATATGCACCCCTCGACTCGACGTTCGTGACGGACGATGACCAGGCCAGGAATATGTCCGTGTACCTGCCAACATGGAGACATGCCTACCAACCAACACGACTTCCGAAGTGGCCAAACCCCAGGAATTGTCAGAAGCAATTCCACCAGAGCTGTCTCAGCAAGCGTTCGCGTGCGCCACCAGGTCATCCTTCTCGGCACGGCTTTCCCATGTCCGGCGGGCTTCCTGCAGAGACTTGTGGGCAAGAAAGGCAATTTTCAGTCTTAAGAGGATGTAACCCACTCATTTTGCGGGCGCCCAACCCTAATTGTCTGCGCCGAAGCGTACAAGTTGCGACATCTCATGCATATACGTCGATACTTGACAACAGTTGATTCAGTGCCTGACCTGGCATCCGCAGCCTCCTTCTGGATCGACGCATGTCTCGGCGATCAATCGTATTGACTACGGAATCGCGCTGTTGAGTCGGGGTCTCCTGCTTACGTCGTTTGAGATCCTGAAGCGCCCATGGCTACCAGCTCGAATCGATACATCTTGTCACCTATTCAGACGCCCTTGTGAGAACAAGCAGTGCCGAGACACTCTATTTGATACATACGGAAGAGTTTCAAGGCAAGAGATACAATCGATCTCCATCACGCTTCTGCGTCGCAGCAGTACGAAGGCAATCCAGTGCTGAAGAGAATCGCCAACACCTGACTAGCATTGGCTCGACTTCTTCTCAAGTGCGCTCGTCATGCGACGTATATGCATTGTAATCTGAAGCCTTGTGACCTCACCTGTCTGGGCAATATATACCACAGCCAGCGCCCTGCATGGCCGAACACCGAGCGCTGGGGCCAAAATATCGACAACCACTCGGACAAAACACAGCTTTCGCAGAACGCAGCTCAGCCCGCCGAAATTCATTAGCTACGGCACAGGAAATGCATCGCTTCGATCAAATACCTCGGTGTCCGCGGACGAAGCTATCTCTTCTTCGCCGCTATATTGCATCTCGCTCCTCCACTTCGCAGAATGATACGCACAAGGATACCAGCATCCGGACCACTGATTTGATTGAGAGATTTCTCGTTTCGGAGAATAAATGATTGGGTCGACCAATCTCGGGCCTCCTCAAATTCCGGTCTTGCATGAAGCCAAGGCTCGCCCCGCGCCAGGCAATACGAGAAGCGTACCGCACTTCGTGTTCGGCGAACTCCTTCAACATCGTTTTTGGGGAGAAGAAACGATGATGTTGCAGTCAACATCTTTGAAAGTTGAAGCAGGATCAATGTCGGAAGAAAGAAGACGACCAAACGTCTAACAATGCCTGAAGTCAAGACAAGCCTCCAACGCTCCCAACCCGAGCCGCCAGCCACCCCGGAAAGCCAATCTGCAACCCATCCCGATCCGGCCACACCACAGCACGCTATCAAAGCAACGCTCCCAAAACGGCCACTCCAATGCCAAGGGTGGCGGCCACATGCGAACCATTCCACAAACCACCTCGTGCTCGAGCGGTGTATTGTTGGATAGTGATCTGCAGCACTAGCAAGTGGATACGGTCTCGGCTTAAGACAATATTTGTCACTAATTATTAGGGGTTAACCGAGATCCTCGGTAATAAGTTGTACATAAAATTAGCTTCAGATACCCTATGAAATTGAGTATGGTTTTTGCTCGCTCTCGTTATTAACTAACAGTTATAAGCCTGGTTTGCGAATAGTAGGCTGGCTTATTAACTCTAATCTTTGTTTCGCTACGATATACTGCCTATTATATCCGCTACTAATACTCTTATAGTACTTCTCGCTACTACGAAGTAGTAGAAGGAGATTATCTACTCTAACTAGACGAAGTTCGACGATTACGCTTAATAGACGAAAGATCGAGCTATTAGAGTTAGAGTCTAGAAGTACATAAAATAGGCTAAGCTAACTAATACCTCTTAAACGATAACCGCTAGCAATACTAATACTCTAGCGGAATCCGAAGAAGATATTAAGATACCTAACGTTAATCCTCGTACGGCTAAGCCTTAGGAACCTATTATACTAACTCTACCTAATCCTCTATCTTAGAACGTATCTTAAGAACTACTCGATATCTATAAGACGAGAATAACCTACTTCTTAAGCTACTAGAGTATGTATTAGTCTTAAAAGGCGGTATACGACGCTTTCCACAAGGTTAAGATAGAATAGAAGGCGTATATCGACAGAACGATCCCTTAAATACACGTAGAGTTAATAAACTAGACAAATATTACGACTATCGCTAGATAGTAGGACTACATTTAGAGAACTATAGAACTATTAGCTAATATTCGACGACACCTTCTCTAAGTTAAACACGACGAGCTTATAAGAGGACCTAAATCTTAGGACTTTCACGATTTCCTAACGAGATAGGCCTAATATAAACTTAAGCTTAAGAATGCCCGCTACCCGTTAACTAACTATCTTATAAACGACTTCTATAGGATAGTAGAAGAAACTATCGATATAATAGAAGGAAGATTAGTAGTAGATACGTGTAACAATCTCTTAGAATATATTAAGAAAGTCCGACGATTTCTTATACGTAAACCTATAAAGATTAAGTAGTATTAGGCTAATACTACTTTAGAAGCTAATACTACTCTTAGTAAGTAACTACGAACCGGCGATACTTAATAAGCGTAACCTTAGGAACGTATATAACTACCTAGATCTTAGCGTCCTTATCGGGGGTACGGCTATATTATAGGTAAACCCGCTAATAAGGCCTACTCTAACCTAGGAATATACGAGATAGTTAATTATTAGAAGCGGCTTAAGCTAAGTAATATAATACCGGACTAGTAGAAGTAGTATACCTCGTACAAGAAGTACTTAAGACAGAATTAAGGCTTCTATAAGCTATAGGCCGAGAAGTTCTAGGATCCTACTACTATTCGAATCCTAGAAGATATCTTAGGCTAGTAAACCTCTTACGATAAGGAACCTCGCCGCTAACTAGGCGACGTTACTAATACTAGACGGGCTAACGCTATTACTACCTTACGGACCTTAGCTACTCGTTATTAATTTACTCGAGACTAGCTCCTTAATAGGGGTAGTAACGTCTATATTATTAATAACCCGACTACCGTAAACTTCGAGGTCCTCTTAGTACTAACCGATAATTTAGGAACGATACTTACTAGAAACGTTTAGCTACGAGCTATCGCTATTAGACGAGTATCTCTACCGCTAAAGGGGGTAAACGGTAAGACTATCGACCTAATTCTTTATAATATTCTATATATCCCTAATTACTATACTAATTTAGTATCTAGGACAAAGATAAGGAATTAAGGTCTTTACCTTAACGAACGCGATAATATCTAGTACGATAAACGAAACAAACCGATTACCCGTATTCTCCGTAAAGATAGGTTCCTATACCTCGATATTTAGAATAA
>NHNW01000071.1:0-219904 GCA_002786025.1 Zasmidium citrigriseum
TATTAATACTAGATATACTTAGCTAATATATAGTAGTAATATTTATATACTCTAAAAACCTATAAAATTAATTACTCTACTATAGTATACTTTTACGTATCCTAAGACTAAATAAAATCGGCCGCTCTACTATAGTAACCTACTACCTCTCCCGAGACCGAATAAAATTAGTCGCTCTACTTAACTATCTTTACGTAATAAAGCTTAATTATAGGTAAATATATATAATATATACTTAGATATATATTTAACGTAATCTCGTTATATTACTAATAGTAGAGTAACTAGTAAAGGGATATAGAATCGAGCGCTCTTTCTAGACCTAGCCTTTACTATATAAAGTTACTCTTACTTAGTATAACCTCTAGCTATCCTATAGTACTAATTTTATTACTAAATATTCCTATATTCTTAAGCTAGGCTATCTCTCCTATAGTTTATATAAGCTAGAAAGGCGCCTTTCCCTACTAAGTTAAGTTATAAAGAGTAGACTAAAGTATAGTACCGAATAAATCGAGTAGCCGCTTAGGATTAAATATCTAAGCTAGTATATATATATTAATAGGAGGAAAGCTCTAGTAGTTCGTATATTCTTAAACGCTTTATATAATAGATCGTAGTAGTATAAGGTCTTAGTAGAGCTAGGTATCTTCTAGTAGGCTAGCTAGCGAGTATATAATAGAGATTATAGTAAGCTAATTAATCGAGTCTTAAAGGGCCTCTATATTTCGAAGTAGTTCTTTAGGTCGTAGTAGGTAGTAGCGAAGTACTATAAGGTAATAAACGGCTAGCTAGATTAGTATAGGTACTTTATTTAGTAGGCCTTCTAGAGTAGGGGTATAAGGCTCCTATAGCTTATTATATAGCGGTAGGCCTATCTTAGTACGTATAGTATATATATATAGAGGTAGTTAATAATCGCCTCTAACGTAAGAATTCTAGCTATTTCGTTAAAGTTAAGGTAGAGAGTAGACCTCTATAGTATTAAAGGTAGCTATTACGACTTAAGCGTAGAGCCTTTATTTTAGGCCTTTATTAAGTTAGGGTTAGATTATCTAAAAAGAGGACTAAAGTAGTAGCTAAGAGGCTTTTACTAGAAGCGTAAAGGTATCGAGAGTAGGACTAACCTCGATAGTAGCCTCTCGTCTACGCCTTAGAAAGACGTTTACTACTCGTCCTAATACCCGTTTAAGCTAATAAATAGCGCGAAGTATCTATACGGAAGGATCGCCTCCTAGATTTCTAAGAGATAATAGTTCTTAAGATATATCGGGGCGTTAGTTAATAGTAATAGTATTCTTAGGGGTTATAAAGACTACGAACGCTTTAGAAAGGCCTTAATAGAGGGAAAGCGTCGAGCGGTACCTTTAATATACGTCGATCTAAAAGGTATATTAAATAGATACCTCTTATTAAACCTAAGCGCTACTATAGCTTAGTACTTTCTAGTAAGGGGGATAGTATATAGCCTAATAAGCGCTAAGGAAAGCGAAGTATAGTTAAAGTATTCTTAGAGGAATAAGTAAATAGACTAGATACTAAAGGTAGTCGGAAAACGGTATAGTCTAGCTATTATAGATAATCTAGATATAGCCTATAATTATCTAGTTATAGTTAAATCGAAGTTAGAATACTTCTAATAGCGATATCGACGCTACTAGTATAATAAAGTATAGTTAAAAGGTCTCTAGGCTCTAGAATATAAGGATAAAGAAGTCGTTCGATCGAAAAGCGCTTTAATATAACGTATTACTACTAGTAGTAGTATTAAGGGTAGATAGTAGGAAGCTATATATAATCTTCGATATAGAAGGTTATAGTTATTATATAGTAATAGTAGCCTCCGAATATAGTAAGTCTACCTCGCTTAGGAATATAAAGTATAGCGGGGTTAGTAGAAGACTAGTCGCTATCGTAGGTAAAGGTAGAGCTAGAATAGTATAGGACGAAGACTTAAAAAGTAGTAGCGGATACGACTTCTTTATATTTAGGAGTCGTTAAGGATCTAGCTTAATATAAGGTAGGGGGAGCTCTAGAGAAGCCTAACGTAATATATATATATACTATTAGCTATAGAAGTATATCTACGCTATAAGAAAATATCGCGTCTTTCGACTAGAGGTTCTCTAATATATAGTTAGGAGGCGATAGGGTATCTTTACGTAATTAAAGAGTTAGTATAGCTAAGCTATAAGGTATCTAGACTAGCGATAGTAAAGAATTTATATTATATAAAGAGTATACGACGAAAGTTTATAGTATTCGATTTCCTATAAAAGTTTTATAGGAAATTAGGTATAGTAGCCTATAATTAGTAAGCGTTAGCGGTTAGGGCTTTACGTTAGTAGTTAGGGCTTTAAGCCGTACCGCTTCTAGATTCGGCCTTAGCGTTAAAGTAAGCTTTAAGAACGGCGAGCTTACGATAGTAATATCTTTTAAAGGAAACTAGATATAAAGAAAATTTATATATATAAATTATAGAGTATACCTAGAAGAGTATAATAACTAAACTAGAAGACTAGAAACTATAAATTAAGCCTAAACCTAAACCTAAAAGTTAGGTCTAGAATTAATTCTAGATAGCTTCTCTACTAGGAAAGGATATACTCGAGCTATAACTTAAGTAACTATACTCGTAATACTATCCGTTATTCCTATTATTTAGTAATATATATAGCGGCGAATACGCCTTATTAGAGTATACTAACTATAAGACTATTAGATTCTATAGCGCTACCTATAGTAGTATAGTCTATAGACTTTAATTTTAGGCGCTATATTAATAGTAAGAAGGCTAGAAGTCGCTCTATACTAGCTATAGATATCCTATCGCCGATAGGCCTAGTCTAGAGTCTACTTCGCCTATAAATCCCGTCTTCTATAGAATACTTCGCTAGGTTAAAGTATCGAGTATCTACTATACTATACGTACCTAGCTATCCTTAAATTAACTAGATATCCGTCTTTAAAGAGCTATCTCTAGCTATAAACGACGTTCTATAGTACTATAGTATTAGAAGACGGGAATACTTATATATATAGAGCTTAATATCTTTCGAGTTATAGCTCGCTAGTATTTAACTTAGCTAGGATTAAATTATAATCTCCTAGCTAATACTTATAAGTTCTCTATAACCTATTAATTATATCGCTATAACAGATCTACTAGACTAATCTATAAATTAAATCCCGTCTTTAGTATCCTATTCGTAAGAATTCGATACTACGTTACTCTAGTCTTATAAGTATAGTCTCTAATTAATACCTCTATAGAAACTATTTAAGTATATATAACTATTAAGCGAAGATTTACGGATTTAGGTATACCTAGTACTTCCTCGATATCTCGCTAGCTTTACTAGCGTAAAGGTCCCTCTTTTATTAACTAGTAAGATCGATTATAGTAGTATATACCGCTTATAGGAAGGTCTAAAGCGCGAAGCTATATCTTTAACTCTTATAAATAGTTCTTAAGACCTATAACTACGTAGACTATAAATTAAGACTAGGGATTTATATAACTAGGGACTAAAGTAACCTCTATTATATATATAAAGCCTAAGATTAGCTCGCTATATTATACTTTACTATATACCTCTACTTAAGAAACTATCTAGTTAGAATACTTATATTAGCTATAATATTATATATCTACTATCTAATTAACTCTAGTACTTATCGCTATATAATTTCGACGCTATATTCTAGAACTATAGGACTATAGGCTTAATATATTCTATAGAAGGTACTATTTATTAATAGAAAGATCGCCTACCTACTTCTAAAAGCTAGTAAACTATTATAGTAGTATTTACGTTACCTTAAGTATATTTATAGTCTTAAGGAAAAGAGTTAACGAATCCGTAATCTCGTTAAGCTAATCGAAAGCGAAGCTTTATAGATAGTTTATATAGTAGCGAATACTTTTAAAAACTTTAAGAGATCCGAAGAGCTACTATAGGTTACGCCGCTTTAACGGGTAATATTATATCTTAGGCGATATATAAAGTTATATTTCGAACGGGTATTAATTAGCCTATAGTAACGTCTTTTAAGTAATATCTCTATAGTAATAGTACTATCTCTATCGGAGAATAGGCCGTATATAGCCTTAGTAGTCTAATACTATAGGGAAATACTCTTTAATAATAGGCTATCTACCTATATTATCCTTACTAATAACATTACGACGCCCGACTAGATCCGAGACTTATTATATAGTAAACGTAGTAGCTAACCGTATATAGCTTATATATATACGGTCGATATATTCTCTAATAGCTACGGTACTCGTTACGAATCCTAAAGACTACTTAATTCGTGTCTTATATTACCTATTCGAGCGTAAACGCTATATACTAAGAATAAACCCCGCTAGGATTATCTTCTCTAGATTACTATTATAGGATTAACGCTATCTTAACAATGTTATATTCCTAAGTTTCGGCTCTCCTCTTTTATAGTTCTGCCTTGCTTCTCGACTAAACAAGGCGTCGGGTCATTCATTCTGCGAGAACGTGCGCTGGACGTGCGTTGGAAATGAATCGACGGCAGGGCAGAATGGGCAGACTCAAAATGATGTTATTCCCGCCTCAGGACTTTTTTTCAACTTCACGGCTACTGCTTTTCCAATAATGCGCACACTCTCGCTCACGGCATGCCAGCTTCTCTCCGCTCTGCTCGCCACGACTGTTGACGCTGCCAGCTGCTCCAATCCGCTGAAACCGGACAATGCCGGCGATCCGAACATTGCGTACCAGGATGGATGGTACTACTTCATAACGACAGGAAGCCCGCCACCATCGCTGACCATGACCCGAGCAACGACCCTGGAAGGACTCAAGACTGGAGAGACCAGGACTGTGTGGACAGACTCGACTCCCTCCAGATGCTGCAACCTCTGGGCACCCGAGATGCATCTGGTCGATGGCTTGTATGTGTAAAGAATCTCCGCGGAACCACATAAGTGGCTGACATCTCAAGGTGGCACATCTACTACGCCGCAGGACCAGAAGGTGATGCTGGGCAGCAGCGTTCACATGTTCTTCAAGGCGGCACAAGCCTCTGGGATGAGTTCCAGTACCTTGGCCAGATTCGCGATGACTACTCCGTCGATGGCACGCTTCTCGTAGTCAACAATCAAAGTAAGCATTTCACCCGGAGGAGGATCGTCCAGTGATGCTCACTCTCTTGCAGATTACTACGTCTACTCCTGCCGAGACAACGATGTTCAGAGCTTGTGCATCGCTCCTCGCACTGGACCCGCAACGACAGGGGACTCTCGGGTGATCTCCAGCCCAACGCAACCTTGGGAATCGCAGAACTCTCCTTTGAATGAAGGACCGTATGCACTGTATCATGACGGCAACACCTGGCTCTCTTTTTCGGCCGGAACTTGCGACAGCCCAACATACTCACTCGGCTTGCTGCAGTACAATGGAGGCGACCCAATGGATATGTCAAGCTGGACAAAGACTGGTCCCGTCTTCAGCTCGGCGAATGGGAATTACGGCACAGGGCACAACTCTTTCTTCGGCAGCCCTGATGGAACTGAGACTTGGAACATCTGGCATTCGGTAACGAACTCGAGTGGCAGTTGCGGTGCAGATCGCATGGCCAGCTCGATGATCGTGCGATGGAACGAAGATGGATCGCCGAACTTGGGCCAGGCACCGCCGTTGGGAGAAGTCATGCAAGGCCCGAGCGGCGAGCCTGGCGATGAAGGCGCCATTGGATCTGGTCGACGTTTTCGACGATGAGGTGGTCGAATCTTAATATGCATTGGAAAATGCGACAGAGTCTGCGGCCTTGGAGGTAATAGCCTATCTTTGGACACCAGTATGAATGATCTGCCAGCATCTCTGATCCTTGGGTTTTCTTATCGACGCTCGATTGAAGAGTCGTATGCGAGATGAAATATGCTCGATCGGGCTCTTGAACTGTCTTCAAACGATGCGCAACATTCGCTGAAGTGAGCGAGGCGATTTGAGAATGAGCAAGCCGCGGGACTTCCAGTTGCCCGCGGCGAACAGGTACACCTCTAGATGACATATATACGACAAGAGGTCATTGAGTTGAGAGGATGTTCAACACATTTCAAAACCTTCAAAGGGTCCATTTCCAGTGACCCTCTCCAAGTTGTTGCAATGAACGCCCTAATGGAAGACTTCCGTTCCACCACGGATCGCAAGCACTCCAGGATGGAAGATCGGGAGCTTTCAATGAAGGCAAAGCAGTACATGGGAAGCATCGGCGCAACGTACAGGAGTGAGATCATAACAGCAGCCAGCGGTCTCTACCTGTACACCTCATCCGGCCACAAATTCCTCGACTGGACATCTGGCCAAATGTCCTGCTTGCTGGGCCACGGTCACCCAGAGATCGTCAAAGTCATCGCCGAGTACGCAGAGAACCTCGACCACTTATTTAGTGGTATGCTTTCTCCGCCTGCAATCTCACTGGTAGAGCGTCTCGTCAATATGCTGCCACCAGGTCTTGACAAAGCTTTCTTCCTTTCCACCGGCGCTGAGAGTAACGAGGCGGCCATCAAGCTGGCGAAGATGTATACCGGCAAGTTCGAAATCGTTGGACTGGGAGCAAGCTGGCATGGTATGACTGCTCAAGCACTCGGAGTTCAGTATCGATACGGACGGAAAGGATACGGTCCGTCTATGCCGGGGATGTTCGCCTTGCCGGCACCAAATGCATACCGCTCAAGATTCCGCAAGGCAGACGGAAGCTATAACTGGGAGGCTGAGATGATGCACGGCTGGTCCATGATCGACATGCAGTCGTGCGGCTCGTTGGCGGCGTGTATCGTGGAATGCATTCAGTCGTCGGCTGGCATCCACGTCCTCCCGGAAGGATACTTGAAGAGGCTTCAGCAGGAGTGCAAGAAGCGAGGGATGTTGTTGATTGTTGATGAAGCCCAGACGGGAATCGGTCGCAGCGGAGACATGATGGCAATCATGCATGAGCAGATCGTCCCGGATATTGTTACACTGAGCAAAACGTTGGGTAATGGGATGGCGTTGAGCGCAGTCGTCACCAGCGCTGAGATCGACGACACATGCAAGTCGCGAGGCTTTTCCATGTATACCACCCACGCCAACGATCCATTGCCGTGTGCTGTCGGAGACAAAGTCCTGGAGATCGTCATTCGAGACAATCTGGCAGATCATTCCAAGGAAATGGGTCATATCCTTCGAGCTGGCCTGCGCAATCTGCAAGCCAGATACGGCTGTATTGGCGATGTGCGCGGCCGTGGACTGATGGCTGGCATGGAGATTGTTACGGACAGAGAGTCAAAGTCGCCTGCAGCCGAGCTAGGTCGAAGCATTGCAGAGAAGGCGTTCGAACTTGGCCTGTGGGCCAACTTGAGCAGCGACTCGTACTTCAGCGGCACTTTGAGAATCGCGCCGCCAATCGTGATCACGGAGAAGGAAATCCTAGAAGGTCTGCAGATTCTGGAAGAGGCTCTCGCAGTAATTCCTGGTACGATGCCTTTCCAATAGCAAGGGGTATGATGCTGCTTGATTAGGAGAGCCCTGGGATAAGCCAGTCATCAATCCAATTTTCCCATGCGAAGGGTGTGTCCGGTGTGTCAAAGCCAATTTCATTCATTGAGGAACGATCGTCCGTAGTTCGATGCTTCGAGATCTTATCCAAGGTTTGACCGTAGTACTCAATGCATGGATCTGCGATATCCCAAGCGGCCTCCGTTCGATGCCGACGTAATGCGTCCATCATTTGCTCAGCGAGACTCATCGTCCAGCCTGCTTCGATGGCCAGAGTCTCTGCCTGCAATACTGTTCGAATGAGAAACGTCATCACCATCAACAGCGCAAGCCCCATCGTTGGCATCCAGAAGCAATTCAGTTGCTCGTCATGAAGTTCTTGAAGGAACAGTACGACCTCTTCTGCAATCCGCAAAGCCGACTGGACGTGCCCTCCCTTGTGCTTTGTAACCAAATTGATGCGCTCCTGCAAGAATTTGACGATGAGGAATGCTAGACGCAGATTTGCTGAGCCTGGGATGGAAAGATCGTTTCCTCGGAGGATAATATTACGGCTGACTCCGGTGCTCGAGTCGGCCCAGGCTTGAAGTCGATCTTTGGGTTCCTGTGCGATGCTCAAGTTCTCCTTGATCGAATATAGCAGACCCAGTTGAGGCGTCAGAACATCTTCGGTCAACGTTACTAGATGAATGTAAATTGCTTTCTGTCTTCTCTCGTTTTCAGGTAGCTTTTCAAACCACTGCTGTTCGAGACTAGGCAACGGAACGTCGCTGCCGTCGATGCTTATAAGCGGCGGAACACCAAACGCAAGACTTTGCCTGTCGGTTTCGTTGTCGGCAATTCAATGAAGTGTCATCGCGGAGGGTAGATTATCTCACCACCTGTCGAGAACCACCAGTGCCCGCCAGACATTGACCCGGAAGGTCTTCTCGTGAGTTGGGATGTCCCAGCGAGTGGGATCTCTGTGCAGGCCAAGGGTATACGCCATTGCCACAGCAAAGCCTAGTTGGCCTGCATTATTGAAGACCATCGACGTTGGGCGACCAGAGATGTTGAGTAGGATGGCAGCAATGGTGGAGATGCTCGGTCCGAGACGCATCTCCAGGAACAGAGCTTCGTTAGCAAGATTCCAGATAAATCTTTGGTCCGGTCGTCGGCAAGAGACAAGTTTGGAGCTTGAAGACCAGTAGGTTAAGGAGTGTGCGTAGAGGCAAGCCAACAACGCAGGCGACATATCGGTTTGTGAACCCTGGATATGGAGCAGGACATTGTTCCCTCCCACGGCGGGGAAGCAGTAGCTCTCCTTCTCTGTGTGTCTGATGCAAGTTAGTATTGAGAATCATCCAGTAGCAAAGTTTTCCTACATCTGAATCACGTCCTCTTGCCAAGGTTCTATCAGCTTCTCAATCACCTCGAGCTTTGCCTTTGCTGGATTGAAAGCTGTGTTTTGCCCGACAGGCCTCCTCCTTGCTTGTGTGAAGACGATTGGTGTAGAGTCCATGTCCGAAGGGCGTGAGCTGAATGTTCTGCCAGGCAAAGTTCGTCGTGTGTCGTCCTGCTCCAGCAGGTTCGAAACGAGATCGCTATCGCGAGCGAGGACAGGTCCGATGTACCTCTGGGCGAAAGTTGCTTGCTCCGGCGACTCCAATGCCTGTGGCCCATGACAATCATCATGAATTGACCCGCCATCGGAAGCTGGCACAGGAAGGGCTTCATCTCCCGCAGATAGAAGATGGGGATCGCCTCGCCTCGATAAAGCTGAAGCTACAATTGAAGAGTCCTCGATGACATCTGGAAGCTCACTCGTCTTCATTCTTGTCCTGCCCTTGGTTCTTGTTCGGATCGGGGGAAAGGCACACTGCGTCTCGTGAGATCTGCACATCATGCATGACGGCGAAAGCTCTGGCTCCACTCGGCATTGCGACTTTCGTTGACGGCATGCGAAGCACGCTGCCACTCTCCGTTTTGCCATAGAGGAAAGGCTGTTGGCCGTCACCGCGGCATAATGAGCACATTTAAAGAGATGATCGAGAGGGAGGATGAAGAAGCTCGACGCAGAGGGGAGAGAGAGAGTCTGCTTGCCCGCGGCCCGCGGCGTTCCTGCTGCTCAGGCGCGGGAAGCGCATAGAAGGATGTTCCGCAAGGATTCTCGGATGGAACAGCTTGGATGTATATCCTTCTCAATCGCTGGCGATTGCAACACTCTTCGCCCTGATAGCTGCACCAAACACATACAGCACGAGCGGGATCGGTATCATCAGGGCGGCGATGAATCCAAAGATGCTCACACCCCATCCAACCCCGAGATCATGCAGCATGTACGAAGTGAAGAGCGGGAATGCCACCGCAAAGACACTTCGCCATAGAATGTTGGCCGCCAAAGCAGATGCCGCCACGTGCTGGAAGGTGTCGACAACGTAGCTGTTGGCCGAGTTCATGATGGTCATGAATCCGAAGCCAATGAAGACTGCCACCGTCAGATTGTGATGGATCTCATTGTGGAGGGTTCACTTACCAAGGCCGATAATAGGAACAATCCAGAAGATATCCGGTCCCGACGACCATGCCAGCATGAAAAGCCCTCCTGCAAAGAAGACAGACCCGATCATGACTGGCGGTAGCCTTGCTTCCGGCACGGACTTCCCTCCGTTCGCCTTCAATCGATTCATATAGAACGGTTGATTGAAATACGTGGCCAATACTCCAATGACGATCCCGACCAGCATCGCGAGGAATGGCAAGGCTCCAACGACTTCATTCCAACCTTGGACTTCTTGGAAGATGATCGGGACTGCGCTGAGCGAGGCATACAGCACACCAAATGCAAAGGCTTGATACCTGTATCTCATCGGTTAGTTTGGAGAAGCAAAGATGTTCTCCAGACTTACGTTGCCATAAGAAAGCCGATAGGTGTTATGAGGATCTAGAACACTGTTAGAGGCGTCGAAGTGCAATCCAGGCATCTGTACTCACTTTGAGCGGCCGTACAAGATAGGTTCTTGTTAGGCCAGATACAGAGACTTGAGTCTCTTCATGCTTTGCGTGTAGCGCCCAATTCCCACCATGTCTTAAAGTCTTGGCCTTCCAGGCCAGCAGGGTGGCTTCATGAGTCTCATCGAGCATGATCATTCCAAGCACCACTTGAAACATGATCCAGATACCTGTAATGTACTGAGTCCAGCGCCAGCCAAGGCTGCGATTCATGACCAGAGCACCGCCGATCAAAGGGCCGACCAGAGGGCCTCCAACGTTTGAGACAGTATACAGAGCCATAGCAGCTCCGCGCTTGTCGGGAAGAAAGATATCAGCCAGCACGCCACCGGCATTCGATAGCGGCGCACTGCAGAAGAAGCCTTGAAACTGCATTGCGTCATGTTCAGCACTCCCGATCCAACTCGCGAGGCCTGGGAACTTACAAAGCGGCATATCATGATCGTTTGGATATCTTTGCCAGCTCCTACTCCAAAAGCAAAGCAGCCCCCGATGAAGACGGGAACCAGTATGGACAGCTTTCTGCCGTAGAATTCGGACAGAGGAGCCCATAACAGCGGTCCCAGTCCGAATCCGACCAGAAAAAGAGATATGCCAAGCGTGGCTATTTCGGTTGACACGCCATAGGCTTCTGCGATAGGAGCAATGGCAGTGGAGAAGACGCTGGAAGCGAATGTGGACGTTGTGGTTGTTGTCTTGTGTCTTGAAGTTAGCTTCAGTCTGCAATGAATGTGGCAACTCACAGCGTAGAGAAGCACCGTCGCAATCTTCTTCCTCGGAGCCCAGTTACGAGGACGATATGGATCTCCGTTGGCACCGAAATCTACCAGCACCTCGGCTGAGGTGTTCTCTTCGTCTAGAGGATGGTGGAATCGTGGCTCTGCATCTCGCATGCGAATGGACGAAATGAAACTTTTGCTTCGCGGTGGGCTCTTCTTGGGAAGAGATTCTTCTGACATGACGTTGTAAAAAGGCAAATGGTCTCGGGGAATGCTGAGACTTCATACGATCTCAGGAGGTCTGAAATTGAAGACTTACTACCAACGACTGCGTTCATCAACGTCGGTCTTTATACAGGACTCCATTTGCCGTGCGCGGCTCAAACATGACCGTTTCCATCATCGTCATCGAAATCGCTTTGACTGCGCTCGGCCGCCATGCTCACTCGAAATTTCATGTTCGGTTGGTCTCCGTGGCGAGGAAGTTTTCGCAGGAGCGAGAGGACGTCGACTTCCCAATAGAACTATTCAACCAATCGGAGCACAACATTCTCGGGTCCGAGACGTCCGAGACTTTTGTGTTCGAACTCGTCCTCGCTCCCTTCTTCGAGGTTCATCTTCATCATGCGTGAAGACATTATGTTGAGAACCATTGACTGCTTGCTTTCCGACGCAGCCTTGCACAGCGCAAGACGTTGTACGGTCGTCGCAGCAGCCTTGTCCAAAACGTTCTCGAAGATTGACTCTGTCCCCAAACACGACGATAATTACAAGATACGAAACTTGCCCATAAGGCCATAATGATCGCTGACCCAAGTATCAGTAGTCGTGAACTCCGCATCCTTGAACGCATCTCGTCCTTCGCGACGGCTCTTTTCCTTCAACTCCACCGAGATGTATCGGTACTCAGGCTTCGAAATGACTTGACCCAGACTGTCGACGACCTGGCTCTTGTACTCCCATCTGTAGGCTTCGACGGTCGTTTGAAGCCCAACTCCCAGTCGTCGAAGTCCTCTGGTCAGTTGGTCCCCTTGCGTCATTGGGACCAGGTCTACAAGTCCGGTGAAGAGGATTTTGTCAAGTCGCTTTCCACTTCTACGGCTGTTTCTTTGTTGATAACCCCAGGTATGACCCTTGGCTAGGCCGTTGGTGAGGTCCTTGTTGCCCCCCTTCCTGACTGGGACGTCAGCTTCTGGACCACACTCCCAACCATCCCGGAGTTGCACATCTCCGGACTTTGGGTACTCGTGCTCTGAGTTGTCAATCGCATTCATGTCACCACCGACGATGCCGCCGACAATGGCGAGCTCCTCCTGGGCTGAGTCTCTCAGCAAGCTGGAAATCATTGCGAGCTGTCCATGTCAATATCGTCTTCCCTCAAAGAGAGACTCGAGATGGGTGGTGCAGACTCGCAAGACCTTGTGCCGGTCAGAGGCCTGCTCAACGCCCTGCACCGAGATGTCCGCCACCAGCACGTCTCGTCCCATTCCAGTGTTGAAAGGAACTCGAAAGGTGGTGGTGATAGGCAGATCATTCGACACCAGCATAGCTGTGAAATACCGAGAGGCTTTCCAGAGGACATCGTGCATGACGAACGTTTCTCCCACTTTGTCATCGCGGACCTCTTCAGGGGGCTGGACGGTCGAGATGTTGAAGTTCCGTCTGATCCAGTCGTGCTCAAGCAAAGCTTCAAGTGACTGCAGTCGGACTTCCTGCAGCATGACGATGATGCGAGATACCGTATCTTCACAAACTTCTTGAAGATGTTCGATTGCAGCAGTAGCTCTCGCTTTTGGTCCAGGGCCAGGAAAAAACAGGCTCCAAGTGATTATCGTAAGCTCTTCGCCTCTCGCCAGAGACTGTCCGGTCGATTTGCGTGTTGTCCATTGGAATTCCGCATAGTCGTAGGAGTGGAACGGGTAGCTGTATGGCTTTGGCGCCTCCTGCAGAACAGGTGGCGGAGGTAGACGATTCCGCCGGAAGTAGAAATGCTGATGCAGAGTCATAGCCTCAAAGTCATTCCTCGTGCCCTTTGAATTGGTAATTTGCCCGTGGCGATTCCCGGCGAACAGCTTCCCAGACTGGAAGCCAGACAGCAAAGGGATTGTGCGCCGACGCATAGCGACAAGATCGAAGAGCGGCAGTGTTACTCGAGACAAGAGGAGAGTGAGCCTCATTTAAACATACTCAGCACCCTTGCCAACTGCACAGACGCTTCACCTGGGTTCCAATTTCGATCGGAAAGTTCCATGCGTCCGCAACGATACAATGGAGGTAGCTGTTACCACAAGTACATTCTTGATTCTTCTCCCATTCATGGTCAAAGTCTGTAGGGTAATACACTTCCACACTGCCGTTGGAAAGCAAAAAGGTTTGCCTTACAGCTCATTGACATCACTCTCTCCAAAGGCGAGCAGGAAGATCCAGCGTCTTTAGCCAGGACTACGTCGACGTTCGCACCTGCACTGGTTTTGTTTGAGACACGCTGTGTCGACATCGCAGGTTGAAACAGGAGTGGAATGTCAAAGTTGAAGCATGTACTGCAGACCAAAATAGTATATAGAAGTGCACGATCCAACATTCGTTCTTACAGGGAATGCATTTTGTGTATGCCTTCCACTTTCGTCCCACCCTACTATTCGGCCTTTAACAGATTCTTTGATGTGGAATGCCAAACGAACGATTGCTCTTCTCGTACCGAGAATGTCTTCAACTGTCGCTATGGGAAGCTTCGTCGAATTTTGGAGGTCGCAAAGTTGGAGCTGCTATCTTTGAGACAAGAGTGCGAGTCGAATCGGAACATACGCGACCCCCTTGTTGTGCGGAACAGTATGTTGGAAGATGCGGTCTTTGCTTCGAAATCATGGTTTTGATGTTTCTCTCTTCCATGTCCCAAGTCCAAAAACATGACCCCTATTCTCGCAATTATTCCCAGGCTGCATAGCTTCGATGCAAGACACTCTCCAAAGGCACTCGCCCCAAGCGCTCCTTGGAAGCAACATACACAGGCGGAATCTTGCGAGCACTCTTTCCGAGTACAGAGTCCGCAATATGTTCGCCACAAAGCCAGGCATTGACCATCCCCACGCCGTTGAAGCCTGCCGCGATCCATTCGCCTTTGCCAGCTCGACCTGATAGCTCTTCTGGCAGACGTCCAACCAATGGACACCCGTCGACAGTGTATCCCATCGTACCGCTCCAGTTGGCTTTGATAGGGCCTTGGACAGGCTGGCCGAAAGAGTCGTTCATGGCGTTGGCGAGACCATTGATGATGTCGTTGCCGGCAATTTTGTCTTCTGCAGTGGAGACCTCTTCGAAGAAAGAGTCAATACCTACGCTACCATATGCGTATATGTCTCCTGTCTGGGGGCTTCGATACATGGATTGAAGCGCTCCTGGGACAGTGATGCACCAAGTGTTGGAGGAGCCACGGTTCTCGAGAGCTGTGGCCTTGGATTGAACCTGAGCAAAGACTATCGTCAGCATTCTCACTGCTCTGTCGCATGGAGAATGATGTGCAAAGGGATACTCACCGTAACTGCACATCTCAAGGGATACACAAAACCCCTGATCGAAGGGATGAGATGTCCGGCGTGAGCATTGGTGGCATGAATGACGTGCTTTGCTCTGATCGATCCTCTTGGCGTCTTGACCGTGTAGAGTCCATCGTCGTTCCAGTTTACTTCGAGAGCCGGTGTTCGGGTTTCGATGGAGAATCTGTCGCCGTGTTTACGAAGCAGCTCTGAGAACAGGCCGGTGAACAGGCGGTATGGCCAAGCGGCACCGGCAGGCTGAACAGCGCCTCCAAGTGCATTCTCGATTCCGTACTTCTGGCAAAGGTATTCAGCAAGCCTTCTTCCGTAGGATCAAGTCTCTCACCTCCGACATCTCTTCTTTCAACAAAAGCCTCGCCCTTCGCCTTACATTGCCCAGATCCGCATCTAGAAGTGCGATCCGTTCTTCTGCAGTTGCCTTCGTCTTTTCGGTAGTAAAGACATGCAGCATCTCCAGCTGACGAAGCTCGCAGTACTGCTTGAGCTCCGGCGAGATCTCGTCTCCGAGCTGAAACAATGCGTCTTGGTTGTCCAGCGTAAACTCAACAACCTCTTTGGCCATCTCTTTGCCGTATGCGCCTTTCATGCCATGGTAGAATAGTTCAGGGATTGAGAGAATGTGACCGCCATTACGACCGGTGGCTCCTGGCGAGACGTTAGTCGTGCAGATATTGCGAATGAGTTCGATCATACCGGATGTCAACGTTCTGGCTTCAAGTACCGTAACTTTGACCTGATCATCTTGCTCCAGCAAGCGGCGAGCAATACTGCAACCTGTGATTCCAGACCCGATGATGATGACGTCTGTCTCCGCCGGGAGTTGATTAGACTGAGCATTGTATACGTCCAAAGTCGGTGGCTCTTGCCATAACGAAGGCAATGGGCTGTCGACTGGAAGTCCAGGATCTTTCTTCATGTGCTCAACGGCAAGCTTGGGGTCAGTGTTGGCGTGTGCCATGGGTTGCTCCAGGTACAATCGACTTGAGGTGTAGGAAGATCTTGTGTGCAATTGCAAGAGCTATAGTGAGTCCTCTCCAAAGAGTAGACATCTATATGTATCCCTTCAAGTCGTCTCTCTGCTCTTGGGGCTGTGCGGATGATTGTCAGCGGAGTGTGCTTGGCTACGTCTTGACACTGTCTCTTAGAAACTACACCGTTGGATGGGCCGTAGTATGCAAGATGAGCTTTCCGCTGTGGCAAGAGTAGAAGAATGGCTGTCCTACTTCTTTTTTCAGCCACCGATCGGCCTCACCAGCTCGATCAGGCTGCACGGAGCCCGCGCGACACGGCTTGGTCGCTTGGCATCATGTCGAAGGGCGGGACGTCTTACATACTCTTCACACAATATTTTGCATCTCTCATCATGCTTACCAAGTCCCGAAGAAAGCTTGCTGCTGACTCAAATGCATACCACGCCACTGCTTCGTTCTGTGCGTTGGTGGACCGGGAGCGGATCATGTCTGCAGCGCAGCCCGTCGGAACAGCCCTGTGCTTTGATGCTGTGAAAGTTGGACATCACCTTCTTAGTGACATCTGCTTCAGAGGTACTCTCCTCAATCTTTCGCCTGGGCTCAGGGGAAGACTGTTCCTTCATGGCTCGGAAACCAAGTCGGCTTGAACGGAAGAAGTTTTGATTGCGAATGACTATACGAGATAGCATGATCAATTCTAAAGCCAATTTGGTACTGTGTCTCCCTCGAGTGATGCCGCGATGTCAATCATCTCGCCCATTCATACTTTCAAAAGCGCATTGTTGCCGAGAAAACAAGAGCATGTCATTACCCGATCCTACACCAGGCTCTCTTTCCCGTTCCTTGCCTACCCGATGTAGCTAGAGCTGTCCTGCATTCTGTTAGTACCCTTATTCCAGACTTGTCTCAACCCGTACGTACACAGCGCTGAAGTGAGATGTTAGCTTTGTATTCATTTCGTTGCGGGAAGGACTTCTTACGCAAGTAGGTATCTACAGATTCAAAACGTGTATGTGTAAGCCGAGGTTTTATTGAACTCGCAGAGCTGTTGCTACAACTTACTCCGGTCTAATAGCCAGATCGCAATGGAATCAGCACAAAAAAGTTAGAGTGGACGGGCTGAGCTTACACAACGCTGTCAAATGTCAGTCTGAGTCTAGGCAGATAATCGACAAGTACTCACGGCACAAGGTGGGATGTTGTAGCATTTCTAAGGGCCGTGTTAGATGAGGGAACTTTTGAAGTCCAAACGTGGGTCAAGACGTACTCCCATACACTACGAGTACGTTAGTACGATCACGAAAGCTATGGGGGAATCTGGGGCAGCCGTTCTTACCAAACGTCCATCGTTGGCATCGTCTCGCTGCTCGATGCGTCAGTCCATAACCGTGACTTGTTGGACTGGATGTCGCACCCCATAGCAGTTCTGCTCGCAGTCCTCGATGGTATCGAATGTCACCTGTTTGCAGCCAGCTGCCTTGCCATCGTCGCAGAGTGGTTGTGTGTCGCGAGCGAAGAGAGCGCTCTCGAAACCAACAACCGGATTGGCTAGCGAGAGTCCGACGAGTGGCGCGCATGCCATCAAAAGAGTGAAGAAGTGCATAATTGGGTGTTCAGGATACAAAGTGGTTGGACAGGTGGGTTGGCAACGAAGTAGCGGGCTTGAAGTACTTTGAAGTGGAGATTCCGGCTGAGTAGCGAGTTTTATGATCGTCTCCCTACGTTTGACCCCCAAGTGAAGGCCGCGGAATGATCTCAGCAGCAAATTGCTGTACCGCGACCATTCGTTGATCAAGACAGCTCCGAGGGCATACAATCCTCCAGCCTGAAGAGAAACGCTAACGAAGGACAGTGGAGAAGGCTGCATACACATTTGCCGGCGTCTTGGCTTACACTATATACCCTATACTACATTCGTCGTTGTTTACGATCGTAGCAGACGTCCACATCCCGAACGGACGATTCAGTGATGATTTCTACAACTGTAGTATGGTGACAGCTGTTTTCATGGCACTAGAAGGATCCTGACGCTGTGTCTTGACCTCCGAGGAGGTTGTCTAGTCTCTGACGATGCACACAGCAGAGAGTAGTGTATTGTTGGTGACGGAATGCTGTTCCATGGTCTTCAATACTCGCGATACTTTCGAAGATCCGGAGCGACTAGAGCAATCTTCATGCATTCGTTGAGTGCGAGAAGTGACTAAATGTTGCGTTGGAAGGCAGCCACATTCATCAGCCCAGAAATGGTCGACTCGGGAAGAAAGGCTCCCAATGTCATGGAAACGAGTACAAAGCGTTACTCTGCCCTCCTGATGGTTGAAGTGACTCGTCTGCATCTTACGCTTGCAGCTTCTGCTTTCACACCACATACACCCATTCTTTCACAAGATTAACCATGAAGCGCATGACTGCGTTCGGCATGCTCCCAGCCTTCACGGCGGCGCTGATTGCCAACAACACCGCAATCCCTGGCATGAAGATCGTCAAGCTCGACGACGATACTTCAATGAGTCGCCAGTATTACAGCCCTGATGCTTTTCCCTGATTAACGTTAACGTTCACCTTGCAGACTCTTGGCCCAGTCGACAGATCCAGGTCCAACAACTTTCGACTTCTACTACGGCCAAGAAGGAGGATGCGACGCATTCGATGTCGAGTTTGTGACCAATGTTGGCCAGGACTGTGACAACTTCAACGGACATCCGCCTGCATCTGTCTACTGGAACAACCCGAGCAACCCCAATGATCCTGACAACAAGCCGTATTGGAACCTGATCTTGTACTTCCAAGGGGACGAGTGTCCTGTGATTGGAC
The DNA here is from genome assembly GCA_002786025.1 of Zasmidium citrigriseum. NCBI lineage: Eukaryota > Fungi > Ascomycota > Dothideomycetes > Mycosphaerellales > Mycosphaerellaceae > Zasmidium > Zasmidium citrigriseum. The sequence goes on from NHNW01000071.1 coordinate 18,567, forward strand.
ATCCGATACAATGCGATACAGTTGGCGCATATTGTGTTACTTTCGCGGAGGGTAGTGCCAGACCTCTGAGCTTCAATATTGTGGAGTCGACCACGGGAATTCGCAACTGTGACGTTTGAAGAGTGTGGAGGAGCTCAGTCCATAGTTGAGAGGTAGTCTTACGAAACACCTGTCTCTGCTTCTCTCGCAAAGTGCTCTCAAATGATCGCTACGATTCCAACGCTCGACAAATACACTCCCCCATGTGAAGAAAATGCTCAGTCCTTGAGGCACGGATCCGGCATGGCGAACGGTCGCTCTTGCATTTTTGCCACAGCCTTACGGCGACGCCGACTATTGTAAGCGATTGGCCTTCGCCACGGGTTCGACATCATGGGCGAACACAAGACGTGCAATGCGGCCGCGATATCATGCGTACTTGGTGAAAACGTGCAAACACATGTGCCGATGACGGCAAGACGGTCCTTTGCTTGCCGCCGATACTACTTTCGTTCCTCGGAGGAAGCAGCCACCTCTTTAGGGAAGGTGTGCGTAGCCTCTTTCATCATTCAAAGCTTCCTTTCATACATTCTTCGCCAGCACCGACGCTTAGATGACGGTATAAGTCAACTACTGAAGCTACGCGGGCACTGAAGAAGCTGAGTTGCGTTTTGGCGGAGCGTGGTGGCTTTCTACTCTCGCCATATCATTCCTTCGCCCAATCTTCCTCCAAGCTCGTGGCATCTCTAATGCACATGTCCTTCGTGCTACGGACTAGTCACTCTTAATCGACGACGTCTTCACGAACGGCCTCTTCGCATCCACCGTCCGCGCCGCGGATGGCGTGTAGACCAGCGGCTACTTCATTGGAGAGCTGCAAGTAAACACTGAAAGCCTATTACGGTACTCTTGGCGTCGGAAGGACAGTCGCTTTGCTTTGGCCATTGACATCCTTCAAGCCATGCGTGGAGTCCAGCGATATCAAGCGCTCTGCCTGGCGCACGAACATCAAGCACTTTGGGTGAAGCATCGAACATGAGCCAACCAGGTCTCAGTTGTCCGACTGCTCCACGGAGATATTGAAAGCACCTGGAAGCCATTGTGATGTCCTTCAGTTCTTGGCCTGCATCGACCTCGCACTCAACGATCAGGGCTGTTCCATCGTTGCATCAGCAATGAAATGTACGTCAAGCACGAAGCTCGCCGACCGGGAGAGTGGAGGGAAGGGCGGAAAGATGCGATGGCTTTTGGCACTTGATACCCATGTGAGAGCAAATGGGACATCGAATGCCTATAAATACAGCAATGGCCAACGCATCCATTGATGTCTGCACAACACCAACTCATCAGACTCTCTCTCCATTGTTGCAGGATATCTCTCTCCTTTGCCAACCACCATGTCTGCAGCCGTAGATGTCATTAGTGTCTTGGGCACAGGCATCACTGCCTACAGCTTCCTTTCGGGCCTCTTCCCAGGTCAGCAGAAGATGGGTGCCACCGTCGAGATCCGCACAAGCGAAGGCATCAACCCAAGCACCGGGAAAAAGGAAAGCAGCAACACTGGCGGCGACATCCGCAACGTCTGGGGTTACGATGCAGGTGGAAAATTACTGGGCTATAGCGGTGGAGGCCACATCGGAGCCGGAGGCAAAAAGGACTTCAAGATCGACCAAGGCAACCAGAACCAGGCACTCTACATCGACGTCGTTGTCGACGAGGATGCTGTTTGTATCCCCGTCATTTCGGTGACGCAGCCTGGTGATGGGCTTAACTTTGCCTGGATCGGCGACGTCTTCCAGGGATGCGGGCTTGCTAACTACTATGGCAATGTGGATGTTAGTGGAGATGGAAACATGCCTCGATGCGGGTGGTTGGGTATGTTTGTGCGAAGAGCGCCAACGATACCTGGGCTCTTTCACAGAGATTCTACATTGCCGCTGCTGACAGTCAGGACAGATGCCAATCATCAGGCCGGCGTTCAAGCGGCATCATTCAAATGGTACCTCCCAGCCTTCAGCGTCGGCCACGGCCAGTCGTATAATACAGATCCAGACTACTACTGCCACCCTCGCCCAGTAAGTCGAGACACGGCAAGATGCACTTCAATTGTCTCTAAGCACATTCCATGCAGTTCGAGATCCGCTACGACGCCCAGCCGATCGAAAAGCGAGACGAAGTTGAGCGCCGCGAACGTATCCGACGAGGCTTCAAGTTCAGCGAGTTGATCATTAGTCCTCACGCCCAACATCCAGCGTCAGAGCTCTGCGAAGACCCAACGACTGCTGGGCCAGACTTTGTCTCGCTGCACGAGAAGACCTTCTGCGACATGGGCAATAAGAAGTGGTACCAGCTCTGCCATGAGGATGCCGGCATTCTGGACAACTGCTTTGCACTGGACATCGTGAACAAGACTTTATCGGGTATCTTTTCGCACCCAAAGGCCCTTGGTCTGGACACGGATGTGTTTGGATACGAGAGGCTGACCCAGTGGATTTGAGCCTTCATGCGAGGATCTAAGGGTGTCGACGCCGGACACAACAGAAGGCTCATTCGTACAAGTGGAGATGGTATATAGATTGCTGATGGTGGAGGTAGATTCAGAACTCGAGAAGCTGCTTTGCAAAGTCAGCACGGTTTCCGAAACGATACTGATCAGAATGGATGAACTTGTTGATAAGACATCGTTGCATTCTTCCCGTTCTTCTCCAGGCTGCCCTCTCGACTGTTCTCGCAAGAATGCCATTTCACCTGGTGCCAAAAAGATCATCCCAAAATAAATGGAAGCACCGCAAACCTGTTGACGCAAGAGTTCGTGCTGACGTCGTACAGCCTTGGCTGCAATGCTAAGACGGATGGACAGGGGCACTCGGCAGCCAAGCCCGGCGCAGCCTCTGCCACCTCCTATAAAACCAACGTCTTCCTCTCTAAACTCCTACTCATCCCATCGACTGATTTGTTGGGTCAATCATCTCGCCGCGGATAGAACATAGTCTGTATCATGACTCTTGCGACCCAAGCAACACTGTCCAACAAAGCACTCCATCTTCGCCTCCTCCGAACTCACCCGATCTTGGCTCCTTGACACCAATCTCTTGGAGTGGACCTCTTCAGTCTTGTCATCCTGCACCTCCATCTTGGCCAGTCGCACGTCTGCTTGCCCAGGAAAATCACGACGATGCTTCGCCTGGACGTGTTTGCGTGTCCGTCTTGGGATGTTTCGCATCATCATTTAACCACGTCACAGTTTCCGCCAGCCGCCGACAATCTTGCTTGTATATTTGGAAACTGTCCCATGCGGTCGTGCGCTGCCGAGAAGATGGCATTCCTGCCCAGGTGTCGCAGGCTGGGAGAGAATGCGTAACAAGGCGCGAAAGGGTGGGAGATGGTGTCAGGAGGCGCCCAGATCTCAACACTGGTGTGCTGGGGTTGGGAATTCTTCATTTCTGGAGTCTTGCCACCTTCGTCTCTTTCTCTTTACCCCCTTCTCACTTTCTTTTTCCAACCTTGACGCCATCGATACTCCACGATTCCGCTACTGACTGGAAAAACACCTTTGCAGATGACTAGCACAGCGTTCGACCGACCATCGGCCCAGGGCGACGAATAACGCCCATCCGACCTCGACTTCCAACCAATATCAATCACAGACACATCGAATCCCGGATCGAGTTTTCAGCTATGCCGCTCCTGGACCTCAGCAACCTCAACGTCTCACTCTCCATCCTCGGAACATTCATCGTCGCATACGGCTTTCTCTCCGTCAAAATCAAACAAGTCTGGTACTTGGGCGAAGCACTCCCAGCCGTAGTGATAGGAATCGCACTCGGACAAGTCGGGGCCCAATGGATCGATCCACGGAAATGGGGTTTCGAGAACGGCAGCGAGCAACAGAATGCCATTACGCTCGGTCTCTGTCGAGTCGTTATCGGCGTACAGCTCGTCGTCGCTGGATTCCAACTCCCGGCCCGGTACCAACTGCAACGATGGAAAGCCATGGCGATTTGTCTGCTCGCGGCCATGACATTGATGTGGCTTTGCACAACTGGGTGTATCCTGGCCACGGTTCCGAAAGTCTCGCTGCTGGCGGCTCTGGTCATTGGGAGTTGCGTGACCTGCACCGATCCGATTCTTAGTCAGGCTATTGCGAAAGGACCCTTCGCCGACAAGTACGTCCGTCGACCTCTTCGAGAGATCATCTCGAGTGAAGCAGGCGCCAATGATGGCTTTGGATTTCCGTTCTTGATGCTTGCTGTGTACCTGATCCGGTACGCTTCAAATCCGGAACTCATCGACGAATCCGCTGTCGCCGACTCCCATGGCCATCGCCTTCTCCTAGCCCGAAGTCTTGTATCTCGAGCAACACATTCCGATCTCGGCCGACTGGAAGGAGGACCCGGCATGGCGATCCAGCAATGGGTAGTCGAAACATGGATCTACTTCATCTTGCTATCCGTCATCTACGGCGCAGTCGTCGGGTTCTTGAGCATGTACGCCATCAAATTCGCCTTGCGTCGCCGATGGATTGATGGTGAAATGTTCCTTCTTTGGCCAGCTGCCCTCGGATTGTTTCTCGTCGGGACCTGCGGTCTTTTCGGGACGGACGATCTTTTGGCTTGTTTCGTTGCTGGGAACTGCTTAAACTGGAACGGGCAGTATCTCGAAGAGACCGAACTGCGACATGACGAAGTCAACAGCTGTAAGATTAACCAAATCCACTCGCCGATGGACTTTTGAGCTGACCTCATCATCTAGGCATCGATGTTCTCCTCAATTTCGGCGCTTTCATGTACATTGGCGCCATAATGCCCTGGAGCGAATTCGAAGACCCCAACGGAACAGGTCTGACCTACGGCCGTCTGATCGGCCTAGGAATCCTCGTCCTCTTACTGCGCCGCATTCCCGCCATCTTCGCGCTGTACAAGTTCATGCCCGAAGTTTGCCAAGACTGGAAGGAAGCCTTGTTCATGGGCTACTTCGGACCGATTGGTATCGGCGCCGTCTTCTACGTCGAACACACGCGACATCTCTTCCCAGAGCCTGGCGAGGCACTCACGACGGAGGAGAACGATCTGACAGCTGTCATGATCCCGGTCGTGTACTGGCTGGTACTCTTCAGTATCATCGTCCACGGACTTTCAATTCCGGCGCTCAACATCTTCTTCAAATGGAGAGGCGTACAGCCCATCTGCGACGAAAAGGGTGGCGTCGAGATGGACATGCTCAGCGTCCGGACGCCCTTGCCCAAGAATTCTCGTCGAAGCACCAGCGTTGGCCCAAGCAGAAGGAATAGCATCATTGTTCACAATCGGTTCAGTCGAGGATCAATCGCCGAGCAGCTGGAGTGGCAGGATAGCGAAAGGGCCGACTTCCAGCGGAGGTGGCCTCGGCGGCGACTCTCTGTTCTTCAGGGCGCAGATCTCGAGAGATCAGACTCTCAAGTTTCGCTTGTAAAGGATGGTCAGGATGAGCAAGACGATTGGGTGCCCGTTCGCAAGTACGTGACAGAGCCTACTCGTGCGGCATTCACGACTCGACGACGGGAGATCTCATTTGCGGATGAGAAGGATCGAGGTCGGAAGCGATCCCTTGGAGGCGACGTCTGAGCGATGCGGTGAGGTGATCGGGAATACACGGATAGATTTTACGATACAGCAAAGCGGCGTTCAGCGGTTTTCGGCCTTTGGTGGTGAATAGATGGAAGGCGCGGGCGAGCACAACATGATATGGCTGGGGCAAGCGATATTGAGGGCCGAGAAGCTCACATAGGTTACAGGCTTCATCGACCTTCTGCAATACCCTGCAGAGGACCACTCGAGGTCTTCCTTAGCCTCATCCAAACCACCACCGCTTCCACAACCGTGATGATCCCCAACCCACTGCCCAATCCAATCCACAACCCTCGGATGCCGAGTTTTGGAGGACCCAGTTCCAAGAGCAGCGAGATCGGAACGGCGTAAATGTAGTTGACAGTGACAGTGACCCAGGCGCCCACGCTCTGCCAGCCAAAGCCCCGGACGACACTATGCGGCCAGTTGGAGGTAGCATCAAAGACGACGAAGCCAGCGACGTAGGGCAACGCCAGCTTCACCAGTGCAGCAACTTCCTCGTCGTCGACAAGGAGTCGCAGCATCAGAAAAATAATACCGCAGCTGAGCAGCGAGTCCAGGATCCCGATGCAGGTGAAGACGAGAGCGTACCATCTCATGACTTTGGTGACGGCGGCGGTCAGTCCTGCTCCGATGAGCTGGCCGATTCGGGTGCTGTAGGCGATGGAAGCGGAGAATGGGATGTGCCAGAGTACGACCGCCGTGGTGGACAGGTATGTTTGCGCAGCCAGAGACTCTGTGCCCACGTACGAGGTGCAGAAGGTGAGGATCTCGAAGCAAAGCCATTCGCTGAGACACATGAGAGCACCGGGGATGGCTAGTAGCACCATGACCTTCCAGTCTTTCCGCCAGCTATTTCGAATCTCCTCGGCAGGCGGCCAGCACTCCAATGTCGTAGGTTTGACGAGGATGGAATATCCAGCAAGCAATACCGGTCGGACGAGATTGGTTAGTGAAGCAGCCAAAGCAGCACCAGCTACCCTCATTCCAGCTCCTTGCACCAGCGCCCATGTGAGAAAAATTTGGATGGGTACGCAGACGACAAGGACGAAGAAGCCCGCAAGAAAGTTCCCCTGAGCTTGCATAAATCGTTTGCCGGCCTCGAAAGTCGCATAGCCCGGGATACTAATCAGCAGATAGCGGAGAAAGGTTCCAGCATGCTCAGCAAGCTCAACAGAGGGAACATGAACGAGCAAAAGAATCCTCTCGGAGAATAACCACAGCAGGGCAATGGGGATGGCGACCAGATGCACAAAGATGGTGAAGCGGATGGTGTGCATACCGACGTCGGTCAGGCGCGAGGCACCGTAGGCTTGAGAGCAGAGGGTGTCCAGGGCGGTGGCCATGCCTTCGAAGATGGCATATCCGAGGATGTTGCTGGTGGTGATGCCCAGCGAGACTCCCGCGAGCTCTTCGGTTGCGAACTTGGAGGCCACAATGATGACGATGAGTGAGTTCGCATATTGCAACAGATAAGTCAGGGTCAATGGTGCCGAATAGCGGAGGAAGATGGCGGCTTCTGCTCGTAGAGAGACTTCGCGAATGTTGACGGCACGGTGAATGTTGGCGAGGGTACTGATGGCGGTCGGTTCGTCGTCGTCGCAGCTGCCCTCGCCAAGGAGCGGCGTTCTTTCCATGTCATCTTCGCGGCCGTCATTCTCGATGCTGGGTGTAGACATGTAGGGGAAGGGCTAGGACGACAGAGGGCATGAAGCCGTATGTCGATTATCATACGCCGTTCGCAGCGACATCGATGGGTTAGGTAGGTAGGGGAAGTTGATTACGCGGAGTTCGGCCTCCCGTGCCTTCTTGCATGAGCTGCGTCGCTGCTGCATGGCTGGTCGATCGGCACTCGGATCCGTTCTTTGGAAACGCCATGGCAAGTTCTTGCACCACCGTCGGCGTCGCCTTCTAGTCAAAGCAGGGTAATGTTACAGTTCACCGATCCTGGCCGAGATGCTTGAGTAGAGGTGTTGGCTTGTCGGACAAGTGAGTCCCATCGGCAGGCGCCTTCCAGCCATTGCAAAGCTATGGGGGCGTTGGCAGCTTTCTCGCCTGGCCAAGTTCAACGCCATGAACAGCTTGAGGAGATGTTATGAACACCCTTCGGCAGGAGGACGGAGCCGAACAGCCGTTCTGGACAGGCCCGTCGCCTCCATTTCGGGCCGAAGAGAGCCACATTGCCAGCCTCCAGCCCGACCGCCACTCGGCTGGTATCCTTTGCTACCTTTTGCCCATTGAATATCGAGTCGAACAGCAATACGCTTCAAAATCGGCAGAGTACTGATGTTGACTCCTCACATCATGCAGCAGTCGCTTCGGCTTTGGCGACGTCGGCTATCAGGAAATCCAGTCTTCTTTTCGAGTTTGGCTTGACGAGGCCATGAATGTCCCCCAAAATGATATCGGAGTCAGATGTTAGGAGTCTGATAGAGAGGGACAAGAACAAGAGCAAACACGAAGTTGACCCCTTCAAAACTGTTGTGCAGCAGGATTATGGCCTTCATATAATAATTAAATGATTGATTAAAGATCAACTATCTGAGAGGTGCGAATTCTGATGGTGTGGCTTCCTTAGCACTTACGTGACCCTGTAGGCATAACACTCCCCCTTAGCATTTAAACAGATTACTTAATACTATTTAATTGCTGTTATAAGTACCTATTAGGCTTATATACTCTTATTACTAGCTTAATAAGTTACTTAAAGAGTAGGTGCCTTCTAGAAATATATATAGTAGTTACCTAACTTCTAGTAAACTTCCTACTATACTAGGGTATAATAATAACCTTCTCTTATAGTTTAAACCTTCTCTTATACTACAACCTTTCTACACTACTTTAGTACACCTTAATCTACTTAAATACTTCTATACCTCTTCTAATATTATTAATAATAAGGTATAATGTCTAGTACTAAGTTTTAAGAGCGCTACTAACTATTTGCAGTTATTATATCTACCTAAATAATAGACTTTTAGCTTTAGGCCGTAGTTAATAATACCTATACTAACCTCTATTTAAGCTAGGTTAATTTACGCTAGTATTAGGATATACTAGAGGCTTAGAACCGTAGCTTTAACTTCTCTATAGCTCGTTAGAAGCTATTAGTTTAGTAGATAGCCTTCTTTAATAATACTACTAATACCCCTCTTTAGCTTACTTAGTCTCCTATCTTTAATAGATAGTCTACTATTATACTTAATAGTAGCGCTAACTACTTACTCTACCTTCTTACTAAGGCTTTAAATAGTCTAGTTCCTTAGGGTAGTAATAGCTATCGCTACTATACTAATCTAAATGCTATAGGAAGGGTCTTTAGAGTATATAATAAGATTACGGCTATTAATAGTACTAGTATTATATACTTCTATAATATATATACTATTTATATATAGGGCCTTTAGTACCTAACTTATAGTACTTTAGGATATATACGATAGCCTAGGACTCCTAAGAAGCTAGTTCGCCGTAATTCTAACGTATTAGATTAGTCTAATAGTTCGGGACGCTCTAGGTAGTAGTAAGGTAGCTCTAATACTCGTTAGGACTTATACTTTACTTATAAGGTTCGTATAGCTAGTAATAGATTACGTATAGGCTAGATTATTATAAACTTTAACTTCTTAGTAAATACCTCTCTTTAGGAGCGGAATAAGATTATAAGGCGTACTCTAGCTCTTACGGAGGAGTAGTTTAATAAGTATATAAACAATAGCCGTGCCTTTAAGCTAGGTAGGTATAACTACCTACGTAGTAGTTAATTAATAAGCTCGTAGTCTTATATATAGATAGATAGCTTATAGTTTCTATTACGATCGCGCTAGGTTATTTATCTAACCCCGTACGTTACATGCTAACGCCTACTAGCGGCTTAGTATTCTCTTAAATAGCTCGCGCTTCTCGCGCTCTTCTTAGAAACTCTATCTCTCGATAGTTTAAAACCCTATACATAACCCTCGTTCCTACTACCCTATAATAGTTCGAGAGACTATTTAATCGCGTAGAGTAATATACTCTACGCTACCGTACGCCTTACTAGCGTACCTCGACACCGCGACATACTATAATATATAGACACCTAGTAATCCTCCGACCTCGAACTATACTAGCTATAGCGGTAACTTTCCGACTACGAACTCCGATACCGCTACTACTCGACTACTAAACTAGAAGAGTAGAAGAGGAAAGCGAGTAATTAGATCGCCCGGAAACTCCTACAAGTTTAGGCTTAGAAGAGCTAGCCTAATATATTAGGCCTAGGTATCCCCGCCTCGTACTTAGCCCGTAACGGGCTCGTAGATAGTAATAGTACACTAGTTACTCCTTTTCCTAAGTCTTAGACCTAAGGTTACGACGAGCCGGCGTATTAACGCGCTCGCTCTCGCTCGACTAGCCGCCTCCGCGATTTAATATAGTAGAGGCTAGCGACTCGAGTAGCTAATAGACTAGATAAAGACGAATCTAACGTAGGCGCCGCTAACGACGAAGACGCTAATAGCGAAGATACGTTCCTCTAAGATACGGTACGTCGTAATAGAGATAGTACTAGTATCGACCTTTCCGCCTACTATAACGAGGGTACTATAGCCTAACTCCCTAAAGAACTTACTAACGCTACTATAACCGACTTCTAGGTATACGGCTCTAATAACTTCCGCCGAGCTATCTAAGATCGTCCTCGATTCTAGTATTATAGCGTCTACGACCTCGCTAATAAGTATTAAAAGTTAAAAGAGAGCCGTAGGTATCTAGAAGAGTAGATATAAGATTTGTAGTAGGAACTCGCTAATATATAAGATAACCTCGCTTAAGCTATTACTAACAATAATAGTAAGAAGCGGGTTAGAGAGGCTACTAATAAGCTTAACGAGGCTAATAGGAAGATTAAGGAAGTAGAGAAGGAAGGCGATAACCTACTTAAGGAGTATTATCGTATTATCGGCGATAAGAACTAGGAAATCTTAGACCTACGAGATAAACTCGATAACGTTAAGGCTTAGTTAACGGTCGCTAACGCGGCCGCTACCTTAAATCCTCCGCTATTAAGTCGACTTAAGCAGATACGCCGTAGTTTACTAGCTACGCTATCTATATAACGTACCTAGTCTATACTAGCTTATCTATTCGCCTACGCTACGTTAGCCGCTCCTACCTACGCTAGTACTACTAGTACTTATTTCTATTCTACGCGTAATACGAAGTTCCTAGATCTAGACATCTTTAACGGTAAGACACCCGAGTATAAGGTCTAGCGCAAGTAGATAACTAGCAAGATTATAGCCTAGTTTAATAAATCTAGTAATATCTAAGAGATCTTCGACTATATCTTATAGCGTACTAAGAGTACCCCTTAGGAGCTAATTAACCTATACTCTAAGAACGCCTAGAAGAATCTAGACGATATATAGATAGAGCTTAACTCCAACTTTAGTAAACGCGATATAGCGCTTAAAGTAGCCGCTAAACTAACCTAGATTCGTTAGAAGGAGGGTTAGCCTTTCTCTAAGTTTATTATCGCCTACCGTTCGCTTCTCGCTAAAGCTATAAAGGAACCTAACACCTATAAGCTATAGCTTAAACTTAACAAAGTCTATATACGAGAAATAAAGCACTTCTAGTATATACTATTTAATAACTTTTATAAGGTAGCTAAGACCGAAGAAGATACGTATTAGACTATAAAGAGTATAAATCCCGGCCTAAGTAGTAACAACAACGGAAACACTAGTAATAGAGGGGGCAACCGGCGCTCTAATAATAACTAAGGCTCTAACGGTAACCTAGGGCGCCGCTAGTTTAGCACTCTAACGTGTATTATCCCTTATAAGTATAAGGGCCTTCCTAAGCTCTCTAAAGCCGATCGTTAAGTCTTAAGGCAATAGAATAAGTGCTTCCGCTACCGAGAGCCTAGTTATGCTAGTACTAATACGCGCTATATTCTCTATTAAGACAAAGGCCGTTTTACGTATAGGGACGTCTCTATTAATACCCCCTATACTAAAGCTAACGCTCGCGTAGTAAACGTCGCTCTTAACGCTATAAATAACGAGTAAGCCTAGTAGTAAGTAGAAGCACCTCCGGAGCGCCTAATAATTACTAACGGCTCCGATTAGGGAAATACCTAGCCTTATAATAAAGTCGCGTTAATAAGGCCCGAATATACGAAGAAGAATACGAACCTAAAACCTAACCGAAGTAGAAATAGTAGTATATACGAGATTACGAGGAGTATATCTCCTATACTACTACTATCTTCTATACCTCTACTACTATAACTACGATATACTAAACCGTATTAGTCGAGCCTAAATATAGTCGATATCTTGTATATACGAGTTTAGTAGTAGTAGTAGGAAATCTAAAGACAAAAGCTAAAGCCCTATTAGACACCGGTAGTTTAGCCCTCTTCGTTTACTCTTCCTTCGTTCGCGTATATAAGTTACTAACCTTTCCCCTTTCCTCGCCTAAGAATCTCTATCTCGCCGATAGCCGTAAGACTTAACTTACGTATACTACTATAATTACTATAACTATTAGAGGATATATAGATTAAGGACTCTACTATATTACTAATCTAGATTAGTATAACCTCGTTATCGGAATATCGTAGTTTAAGGAGTATAATCCTTAGCTAGATTTTAGTAAGCGAATAATTACCTTTAGTTCTAAGTAATGCCGCCTATATAATTAGGGTAGCTAGCTATATATAGTAACTATCGACACCGACAATCGGTCTTATACCCGCGATAGCGACTAGTATACTAGTAACGAATCTAACCCCGACCTCGATATATACTTCGTTAGCGCTAATGCCTTTATTAAACTAGTAAGAGAATACCCCGAGCGGCTCTCTATCCTATAGCCCGAAGATCTCTCTAACGACGTTAATAACGACGAGTATATAAAGTCTTTCGTACTCGTAGTCGATAAAGCTCTCGACGCCCTATTACCTAAAGATATTAAGAAATTCATGAATTCTAATAAGACTAATCTACGAGTAAAGTTACCTCTAGTCTATTATAACCTAGCCGACGCCTTTAAATATAAGACAGAGTTTACGGTGCCTAAATATAGGCTATTAGACTACGCTATTAATCTTAAACCCGGTGCTAAAATCCCCTATAAGAAAGCCTATACTATAAGCCCTAAGTAACTAGCCGTTATAAAGAAGTACATCGACGATAGACTCGCTTAAGGAACTATTAAGAAGTCTAACTTAAGATACGCCTCGCCTATATTAATAGTTAGTAAACCTAGTAGAGGTCTACGGGTATACGTAGACTATCGCGGAGTTAACGCTCTTACGATTAAAGACCGATATCCTATTCCCTTACTTAGAGAGACACTAGATCGACTCTATAAAGCGACCTTCTTTACTAAGCTAGATATCGTCGTAGCTTTTAATAACCTTCGTATCCGTAAAGGCGATAAATAGATAACTGCCTTTATTACGCGCTACGGCCTATATTAGTATAAAGTTCTTCCTTTTAGGCTCTATAATAGGCCTAGCTCTTAGTAACGACACGTTAATAGTATACTACGAGAGTTTCTCGATAACTTCGTTACGGTCTACCTAGATAATGTCTTAATCTACTCCTCGGGATCGCTAGAAGACTATTAATAGAAGGTCCGACAAGTTCTCGTTAAACTAAGAGACGCTAGACTACCTATCGATATTAATAAGTGCGAATTTAACGTTAAGAAAGTTAAATACCTCGGTCTTATTGTTACTACGGAAGGAATTAAGATAGATCTAGTTAAAGTAGAAGTAATTTAGCACTAGGCTATACTACGTAATACTAAAGATATCCTAGCCTTCCTAGAGTTCGTAGGTTTCTATCGACGATTTATTAACTCCTTCTCTAGAGTCGCTATACTATTAACGGACATAACGAAGAAAGATGTTCCTTTTTACTAGACCGACCGCTACTAGTACGCCTTCGACGAACTTAAGCGGCGCTTTATAACTACGCTAGTACTAGCTTATTTTAATCCTAACCTACCTATATAGGTGGAAACTAATACCTCCGACTAGGTAATAGCTAGAGTCCTATTATAAAAGGGAGAAGACGGTATCCTTCGTCTAGTAGCCTTCTATTCTAAGAAGATAAATCCTTAGGAGTACAATTACGATATATACGACAAGGAACTACTAGCTATCGTTAAAGCCTTCGAAGAATAGTAACCTAAACTTATAGGCTATAATAAGCCCGTCCGCGTCCTTTTAGATTATAAGAATCTCGAGTACTTTATAACTACTAAGAAGCTTAACCGCCGGTAAGTATAGTAGGCCGAGTTCCTTAGCTAGTTTAACTTTAAGATTACATACTAGCTAGGTAAGTAAGGCTAAAAGCCCGATAGTCTAACGCGACGCTTATAAGACCTACCGAGTACGGTTATAGACGCCCGTCTTTAGTACTAGTAATAGACTATCCTAAAGCCTTATAACCTCGATATCGTTATATAGTTCGCAATATAAGCTAATAAAGCAACTAGCTTAGATACGACTTCCTTCCCTATATACTAGGCTCCCTCTATAGCTAACGATAACGGCGAAGACGGTAGTATACTACTTAAGGATAACGCGGCCTTAGAGGGAGGGGGTAAAGCGACAAACGACTTAGATTACTAAGAATAAGAATTAGACTCCGAAGAGTATATACTAGAGTAGGCTTACTAATAACCCCTTATAACTACCCGGCTTAAGAGACTTAGTAGCGACCTAGCCGTAGGGAAGCTAAATATATAGTTATAGCGCTAAAAGATCGAGGCAGCCGACTACTATATTACCCTAGACCGGCTCTACGTTAATAAGCGCCTATATATACCGGAGTTTAAGAATCTTCGTATACGGATTACTTAGAGGTATTATAATACCTAAGCGGTAGGGTATTAAGGACCTACTCGAACCTTTAAATTAGTATAGAGATAGAACCTTTTCTAGCCTCTAATATTAGTAGATATCGCGAGGTACTATAGGAACTACTATATCTATCGCCGAGCTAACTCCTTACGACTAAAGAAATAAGGAACCCTCTTAGCGATACCTACCCCTAGAAACGAGTAGAAACACTTAGCCGTTAACTTTATTATCGAGCTACCTACGAGTAAAGATACGGAGACTAGAGCTATATATAAGAACGTTATAACCGTTACCGATATACTTACTAAGTAAGTTAGATTAATCCCTACGACTAGCCTAGAGGCCGAATATATAGCTAACCTCTTTTATAAGTATATCTTCTATATTTACGGTTTGCCTAAGGTTATAACTTCGGATCGCGGCACCTAGTAGATTAGCACCTTTTTTAAACGTCTATATAGCCGCCTTAGTATTATATAGAATATCTCTACGGCCTTCTATCTAGAAACCGACGGTTAGTCTAAACGTACTAACTAGACACTAGAGTAGTATCTCCGAGTATTCGTTAACTACTAGTAGGATAACTAGATTACGATACTTCCTTTAGCTAAGTTTACTCTTAACAACTACACGTCGGTAAGTATAGGTATAACCTTATTCTTCGCTAACTTAGGGCGACACCCTCGAATAGAATTCTACTCGCTAGTAGCGCCTTAAGTCCCTAACTCCTAGCTCTCTTACGTATAAGTAGTAGACGACTTCGCCGACAATATATAAGATATATAGGCTTATCTATAATTAGTACTAGAGTAACTACGTAAGGAGCGACTCGAGGAACTAATAGTATAGTACGTACTTACTTAGGCCCGCTATACTAACGCTACTAATAAGAAGCGAGCTACTATACCCGCCTATCGAGCTAGCGATATAGTCTAGCTCGATGCTCGTAATATTCGAACTACCCGACCTACGAAGAAACTTAATTATAAGTTCCTAGGACTATTTAAGGTTATCGAACCTATCGGACGACGCTCTTACCGACTTAAGCTATCTCCTAGTATAACTATCTATAACGTCTACTATACCTTAGTTCTACGGCGCTATACTAACGATCCTCTACTAGAGTAGCGATAGGAGCCGCCTCTACTAGTCTAACTCGACTTAGAAGACGACCTCGGCTCCGATAAGTAGGAAGTAGAAGAGATATTAGATTCGCGTACTAAGTACTATAATAAGAAGGTATTCTATAAGGTTAAATAGAAGGGATATAACGAAATTATAGAGGAGCTATAGGATAACCTAATACCTAGAAGTAAGAAGCGTATTACTACCTTCTACGAGCGATACCCTAATAAGCCTAAGCCTCGAGTATACGAGCCGATACGGCCTCTACGATAGTTTGGACTTATAGTACTTATCGGTAACGATAAGTAATTATCTAACTATAGTACTAACCTTACTAGTACTAATACCGCTATCGTTACCTTAAGTACTTATACGCTACCTACTCCGTATATAGTCGCTTCTCCGCGCTATAGCGATTAGGCTTAGAAAGAGTCTTCGTACGCCTCTATAAGTAATAACTCGATATAAAGTACTACTACCTTAACCCCTTAGGTATAGTTATAAGTTACTATCTAAAGTAAGCGATATAGATATTATAGACGTTATAGGAGTTCCTTTAATAGAGGGGGGGGTACTATTACGATCGCGCTAGGTTATTTATCTAACCCCGTATATTACGTACTAACGCCTACTAGCGGCTTAGTATTCTCTTAAATAGCTCGCGCTTCTCGCGCTCTTCTTAGAAACTCTATCTCTCGATAGTTTAAAACCCTATACGTAACTCTCGTTCCTACTACCCTATAATAGTTTCTTTCTTTCTTTAGAATAAAAAGTTAAGCTTAGGAAGGAGACTCTCTTACTTTTAGTATTTTATACTTTCTAGATACCTAGTATTAGTATACTAAAAAGTTATTTTAGCTTTTAGATTTAATTTTAATACTATAGAATAAAAAGGCTTGTATGTTACTACTAAAAATAGTCTCTAGTCTCTAGTTTCTAGTTATAAAAGAAATTTAAATAAGTGTAATATATATAAGTATATAGGATATGCTTATAAAAGTTAGTTTGTCTTTCTAGCTTTAGTAAGAGTATCTACTTGCTATTTTGTAGTCTTAATGTACTTAATTAAGATTAGGCTATTATTATATTACTCCCTATAGTAGTAATTTCTAAGAGAGATATACCTTAACCTTCTAGAGTCTATATAGTTCTTAATAAGATAGATAGCTAACTTATTATTAATAAAGATCTTAAATTAGCTAGGGACTTTTATAACTAAAGGCCTAAGTTTAGTAAGTAAATTTTAAAGCTAATAGAGTTCTCTATATGTCTCTATAAGAGTAAGATACTTAGCTTTAGTACTAGAGAGTATAACTTGCTTCTATATCTTTAATCTCTAGATTACTAGAGTACTATATATTTTAATTAATAATCTAGTAGTTAATCTTATAGTATCTAGATCTCTAGCGAAGTCTAAATCTAAGAAGACTTTAATCTTAAGAGCCTTACCCTTCCTATAGATAATTCCCTTATCCTTAGTACTAGAGATATATCTCTAAATATATTTAGTAGTAGTAATATGCTTAGGAGAAGGATTCTAAAGGAATCTAGCTAAATAGTTAATAGTATAGGAGATGTCGGGTCTTATATAGTTTAAGAGGTACTATAGCTCTCTAATAATCTTATTAAATAGGGTATAGTCCTATAGTATATATTCTCCTTTAAAAGGCTTATATATTTTATCTATAGGATACTTAATAGAACGTACGTTATTAAGGTTATAGCTACGAAGCTTTTTAAGAGTATAGTACTCTTATAAGAGCTTTAACTTATACTTACCTCTCTAGATAAGTTAAATACTAAGGAAGAGTATTATATCTACTTCCTTAACCTTCTAAGTCTTCCTTATCTTACCTAGGAGCTAGTTAATCTTCTCTCTTAACTTACTAAGGATCTAGAAGTTATTAATATGTATTATAATAGCTATATCGTTAAGGATAAATACGTAGGGGTTAGACTATAGTCTTTTAAAGCTAAGATTAATTAAAAGTTAAGTTACCTCTTAGTATTATAGTACTACTACTTGTTTAAGCCTATATAGGCCTTTCTTAAGGCGTATAACTATTCCTAGTCTAAAGAACTCTTCGAGTTTAGTTAGAGGTTTAATATAGAGGTCCCTATCTAAGTTAGGGATTAGGAATATAGTCTCTATATCTACTTAGGCTCTAAATAGCTCTTCTTAAACTACTAAAGCTAATAAGACTCTACTTATTATAGTTCTTAGTATTAGGGTAAATATTTCCCTAAAATTAATTCTAGCCCTTTAGGTAAACCCTTTTCTAGTCTACCTAGCCTTAAACTTCTTAATAATATCGTTTAGAAGCTACTTAGTCTTAAATACCTATTTATACTTTATTAGAATTCTTCCTTTAGGTATCTAAGTCTTTTTAACCTAATCTAGAGTATTAGTTTCTTATAAAGACTTAATCTCTTTAACTATAGCTTTTCTCTACTACTTATATTAAGGATTACTAGGAGTAAGAGCCTCTTAAATAGTTTTAGGATTAGAGTGCCTTTTTGTAGCTCCTCCTATATATACTAGGCTATTTAAGTATATATCCTTATAGTTATAGGCGGTAACTTACCTCCTAGACCTTATAGGTCTTATCTTAACCTTAGGTTTAGGCCTTTTCCTTTTAATCTTAGGTTTAGGAGTCCTCTTCCTTTTACTAGTTATTTAGATAGGCTTAAAGGGAGTTTAGGGTATATTAAACTACTCTATATTCTTATCCTAGGTATTCTATATATCTAGGGATTAATTCTATATATCTAGAGATTAATCCTAAGTCTCTTAGACCTTAGGTTCTTATACTAACTACTTAAACTCTCTATTTTATACTCTAGAAGGCTAGGCTTATAAGGAGGTAAGGTTAGAATAGAGTTTAGGCTATAAACTCTATTATAACGTTACTTTATATAGTAGTTACTTAACTTAGGTAATATACTTAATAATTAGAGTATACTATATATATAGAGGCTCTTATAGCTTATTATACGATAGTACTAACTCCTCCTAAGTCCTAAAATACTTATAGATAATAGGTCTTAGCTAGGCTAGGGGTTCTTCTAGTTCCTATTAGGGATCTTATTATATAGGCTCCTAAGTATCTCGTAGGCTCTTACTAAAGAGCTCCCCCTAAGCTATAAGAGGATTAGGAGTACTATACTATCGTATAATATAATAGCTATATAGCTTAGCCTTATTAAAAGTTATATATAGTAAGGTAAAGAACTTATTAATATAGGTGCCCTTTTATTAGTCCTATTTAGGTCTCTAGTAGATATAGTTCGTTATAGAGTTCTCTTAAAAACCTATAAACTAGGTAATAGTTACTCTAGTATTAAACTTAGTAGACTTAAGCCTTATTTTAACTAGAATATAAATATAGGCTTTGTATTTAAAGACCTTAAGTAAGGTTAAATCCTTAAGGCTAGTATCTCTAGCCTTTAAATCCGTAAGGAATTATCTTATAAGTATATCCTTAGTCCGAATATTTCCTAAGATATTAGCTAGGAGGATTATATATTAGATTATAAAATCCTAGAGCTTATAAGGAAGGTTAGCTCTAACTAGTATAGATCTTACTCTAAATAAGATAGACTTATTAGATAACTCTAAGATTCTATTTTACTTAGGTATATATAGGGTAGATATATCCTACCTAAGACTAAGTTAAGTAGCTATATACTTTAACTTATTATTAATAAACTCCCCTCCCCTATCTAAGAAGAAGAGCTTTAGGTACCTACGGTACTAAGTAATTAATTTGTTTATAAAGTGCTAAATATAGGCTATACTATCCCCTTTAGAGGCTATAGTAAAGGCAAAGCGTATCCTTGTCTTTATATCTATTAAAATAAATAGAAATCTATACCTAAGTATAGTTAGTAGCGTAATTAGGCTAACTAAATCTATATAGATCTTATTAAGAGCTATCTTAGGCTTAGGCCTTAGTCTTCTTAAGACCTTTCTTTAAGATCTTACGAGTTTATAAGTCTTATAGTAAGTTAGGGTTAAGATATTAACATTCTCTATACCCTAAGTAAAGTTCTTAGTAAGGTTAAGGATCTTTCCTCTAATATAGCTAAGTCTTTTATACTATAGTATTATAATCTTCGCTAGATTAATAAATGCTAGTATAATAATCTTTTAATCTATATAGACTAGAATCTACTCTTTAGGAGTAGGTATTTAGACTCCCTAAAGCATATTAATATCTATAATTAGTATTATATAGCTAATAACTTTACTATCTATAATAAGGTCTCTAGTTTACGTATCCTAAGTAATATTACCTTTACGCTTAAGTCTACCTTTTAAGAGTAAGTTATAGTAAGAGTAAGGTAAGTATAGCGTATTTGTAACCTTAATATATATTATATACCCGCTTTTAGTCTTTAAGAGAAGTCTTATAACTCCTCTCTATATATAGCTTAATCTTCCTATAGCTTATAAGAAGTTAATAGGCTCTTTTAAGCGCTCTATAGACTTAAACTATAACTTCTTATTAAAGAAATAATATAATGTCCTAGAATTAAAGATAATACTATTTAAAGTAAGCCCTTTCTACCTAGCGCTAGTAATAGTAGCTCTAGCTTAACTTAAATTGTCCTTACTATAGGTATATAACTTAAGGAGGTTATTATTATCCTTATCCTCTTTAGTAGGCGTAGTAGCGCCCTTCTTATAGGTAGATCTCCCCCTACTCTTTAACTTACCCTTCTTAGACTTCTTTTTATTATTTAAATCTTAAGATTTAGGTGTCTAGCTATTAGGGGCTTACTTAGGATATTTAACCTAGTATTTCTTAGGGGTATATCCTTTCTTCCTATACTCTTTATACTCTAAACTTAATCCTATAGCCCTAGTAGGCCTAATCTTATTCTATATAGGTAGAGTCCTCTTAGTCCTTAAGGTTAAGATTAACTTCTCTAAAGTATAATTCTTAGGCCTATAGGCTTATCTCTATATTCTTATCTACTCTAGATACCTTATACTACTTAAGAATAAGATATTAATATATATACTTAGTAGCTCTAAGGTTAGTCTTAGACATGTTAGATTAGCTTAATAGTACTACTCTATTATAATCTTATGCCTTTACAAGTTCTTTTAGAAAGCCTTATAGTATACTAGTACGTTAGTGTCTATTAACTTCGTTAAATAGAGGATCCTAAGAGTACTATAGATATCTAGGGTAATAATTAGTATATATATAGCTCGAATAATATTAAATAGCTCTTTAGCTGTCTTCCTCGCTTACCTAAAGTCTAGTCTAATCTTATTATCTAGCCTTATACTTATTAAGCTAAAGGCTAGGATATCCTTCTTATACTATACCTTAAACCTTTCTTAGTAGGTTTCTATTAGTTCTAAGGTATTACTAATTATCTATCTTTTAGGCTTTAACTTAAATACGAATAGTAGTATATTATTAAAGACAACTTTAATAATATTCTTCTTAAGTAGTATACCCTTAAGGATAGATCTCTATACTTAGAATAAACTACCTCTCTTAAGGATATACTTTATACTACTCTTATCTACTTAGGAGTCTATAATAGGTATAGGGACAATAGGAGGAATGTAGATATAGATTAGGAGGTTTTAGAGGGATTAAATAAATAAATAAGTAAACTAATCTATAAGCGCCGGGCTTATAACCTATTATATAGTAGGATTATAGCCTTTATATAATAATTAAATGATTAATTGAAGATCAACTATCTAAGAGGTGCGAATTCTAATAGTGTGGCTTCCTTGGCACTTACGTAACCCTGTGGGCACAACAAAAACGGCCCCCAAAGTCAATCTCAGGACCTAATCCCGGCGGCTGAAATAGACTTCACCAAAGGTCCGAGGTCGTGCGTGCAGATGACGCTGGAGCTCGAACATTTCCCGTCCAAAAGCGTACAAACCCGACAACAAGCAAGCAGCATGGCCGTCTCTACCGGCAGCTCATCGACTTTCGAGATGGAGGCAAGTCCTGATCTTTGGCATCTCCTTCATCCACACTCAACTCGTCACCGACCACCCTGAGCCCCCTTCACCATGGTCTTCAAACAACCGGACCAGCTCAAAGTGCCGGGCAAAGACATCACTTCATGGTATTTCGATGACCCTAAGGTGAACGATAACAGACCTGTCTATATCGATGTTCAGAATCCAAAACGGAACTATACCTTTGGACAAGCTCGCAGCACAATCAGAAAACTCGTCGCCGGCTTCAGGAAGATTGGTTTGAAGAAGGGCGATGTTGTGTGTCTGCACAGCTTCAACGATATCAACTACCCGTGAGTCTCAATCTCAAGACTCCCTCTTGCCAAGCTGATTCATATCTGCAGCATCCTCGTCAATGGCATCGTGGCCTTTGGCGGCATGTACGCCGGCACAAACCCCTCCTACCAACCGTACGAACTCTCCCACGCCATCAAAGCAGCCGACATCAAAATGATCATCGTCGAGCCGGAGATCCTCAAACACGCATTAAAGGCAGCAGATGACGGAGGCATTCCTCGTGAAAGGGTGATGATCTTTGACAATCGAGAAGGTCAGACAGTACCGGATGGCTTCAAGTCATGGAAGACGTTGCTCGAACATGGAGAAGAGGACTGGGAAAGATGGGATGATGTCGAAAAGTCAAAGCAGACAACTGCTGCTCGCATGTTCAGCAGTGGCACGACCGGCTTGCCCAAGGCTGCTATGCTGAGCCATTACAACTTGATTGCACAGCATTGCCAGATCAATGAATGGCATCCCAAGCCATACGAGGTAGGTCGCAATAAGAGCCAAGTAAAGAAGACAATGGCTAAGGATTCGAGCAGGAGAGAAGAGTAGTCGCCACACCCATGTTCCACGTTGCAACCGCTCCGTGCACTCACTTCTCGCCTCTCAAGAACGGCGTCCAAACCTTCATCATGCGGCGATTCGAGCTCGAAAGTTACCTCAAATGCATCCAAGACAATCAAATCACAGACGCAGCCACAGTCCCACCCATGGTTCTCTCCATCATCCAATCCGATCTTCGGCACAAGTACTCTCTCAAAAGCATCAAATTTGCAACCTGCGGCGCTGCGCCCTTGGAGAAGGCTCAGCAAGCCCGCTTCCAAGAACTTCTTGCTCCTGGAGCTCCGTTTACGCAAGTATTTGGCATGACAGAGACAACTTGCATTTGCTCCAACTTTCCTTATCCAGAAGACGACAATACAGGCTCGTGTGGGAGACCAGTGCCTGGCATCGAATTTAAGCTTGTGGATGTCGCAGATGAGAACAAGGATATCACCGGCTACGATGTCCGTGGCGAGCTTTGTGTACGAGGCGAGACCGTCATTCGAGGGTATCTCGACCAGAACGAGACAGACAAAAGCTGGGACAAAGACGGCTTCTTTCACACTGGCGATATCGCGTACTGCGATAAGCAGACTGGGAAGTGGTACATTGGTATGTTGATTCCAAGTATTGACGAAATACGGCTAACGAGCATGTTTCTGTGTAGTCGACAGAAAGAAGGAACTGATCAAAGTTCGAGGATTCCAGGTCGCACCTCCTGAGCTGGAGGCTGTGCTTCTCGAACATCCCGGCATTTACGACGCAGCTGTAATTGGCGTTCAATTTAAGAAAGACGATTCCGAGTTCCCGCGAGCGTACATCATCAAGAAAGACAATGATGAGGGCAAGAAGTTGGACGCCGAGGGCGTGAAGGAATATATGGGCAGTCGGCTGGCCAAGTTCAAGAAGCCGGATGGCGGAGTTGTCTTTGTTGATGAGATTGTAAGTCGTGTGATCTCCTTTGTATTGCAGGTTACTAACGCATGACCTGCAGCCAAAGAACCCGAGTGGAAAGATCCTGAAGAAGAACCTGCGGGAGAGAGCAGCAGAGGAAATGAAGAAGGAACGGCAAACCTCGAAGTTATAGATTCTGGGCGAGTTGGTAACCTGCAACGAACGAGACGATTTGGTGAGTCGACGACGATCATGCTTCACGTTGATTATGTTGTTACATAGGCGGCATCATGACGGCGCAGCAGTCTGATCAAATAAATTTGGAAGTGAATTGCAAGCAAGGCATCATCACAAGCTCCACACTCGTTACTCAAGTCGTTGCCTAATTGAGACGATTCCATTTCCGGGCTTGTGCGGCTTTCGAAAATCCGGCCTGAGATACCGTACGTGGGAGCAGGCTGAACATTGGAATCACCAAGCCACCGTGCTGACAGCGCATGCACGTGGATTCCATGAACCTCTAAGCCAACTATTCTCATGCCAAGTCATCCGCCTTTCGATCTAAGGTGACCAAAATGAGCAATGGGATTGGCTGGCTCAGATGGAATGTTTTGATTCCATGCTTCAAACCGGAGGAACCAGACAAGATGCTCGTGCGCCGCCACTGACAGAAACGGTCGACTGAATCAGCTGCGCCATTCTATTGTGTCATTTTCTGGTATGCTTGGAATTTCGTCGATGGAATTCGGGGCTGATTTGATCGTGGTCTACGCAGAAAAGGAACCATAAGAGGTGAGAACACTCCCCGAAAGTGTCGACGGCTCTACATACGACTTTCACCAGATAGCTACAATGAAGCTACTCCAACATTCTTCACTGGCCATTGCCTTGGCCGTCCAACTCGCTGCAGCTCAGAATCTCGCCCAGCAAAAGGTTTGTTATCTCCAGTCTACTTCCCAAGATTATCGTGACTGACTACTTCCTTAGGTCAATCAGCTCAACGCCGCGACGTACTCCACCAACAACAAGATCGAAACAACCGGCGAAGGCGTCAAAGTCAACACCTCTAACTCACTCCGCTCTGGTCCACGAGGTTACAACCTCCTCGAAGACACCTCCGGCCGCAAGAAGCTAATCCACTTCGACCGCGAGCGAGTCCCCGAAAGAGTCGTCCACGCCCTAGGTTCCGGCGCTTATGGCCAGTTCGAATCATACGGCGACTGGAGTAACATCACCTCGGCCTGCTGGCTGCAACAAGGTGCCGTCAGTGAAACCTTCACACGCTTTTCGGTCGTTGTGGCTAGCACCGGCGGGAGCGAGGTCAACAGAGATACGCATGGATTTGCGACTAAGATCTATTCCGAGTGCGGGAATCAGGATCTTGTGGGCAATCATGTCCCGTCGTTCTTCATCAATGATGGGATTGATTTCCCTGACTTGATCCATGCTGTGAAGCAGGAGGCTAACAAGGGCTTTCCGACTGATGGCACGGCTCATCCGACTGCTTACGACTTTTTCAATTTGCATCCTGAGGGGTCATTGCAGCTTATGACTGTGCTTTCTGATCTTGGTATCTTGATCTTGCTTCTGGACTCTTGAATCGATGCTGATGACATCTCCACAGGAATCCCACGCGACGAACGCCACATGCGTGGCAACGGAGTGCACACCTACCGTTTCATCAACGCCGCAGGCAAGTCGACCTTTTTCAAATGGTACTGGATGCCAACACTTGGTCTTCGCTCACTGGTCTACGACGAAGCAACCATTCTCGCGGGCAAGCAGGGCAACTGGGAACGCATCGATCTCTACAACAACATCGAGGCTGGCAACTATCCTGAATGGGAGCTCGCTGTGCAGATGTTCCCTGATGATGGAACGTTCATGTACAAAGGCTACGATCTGCTGATTCCGACCCAAGTCATCCCATTTGATGTGGCACCTTTGGTCAAGCTGGGGAAACTCACTCTGAACCGCAACTTCAGGAACTTCTTTGCGGAGCCAGAGGCGGTTTCGTTTGCTCCGTCGAACGTCGTGGACGGCGTCAGCTGGGTGCCTGATCCTCTGCTTCAATGGCGTCTAATGTCCTACGATGACACTGCATCGCACCGACATGGCTCACCAAACAGTTACCTTCTCCCCATCAACAAAGCCATCGCCCCTGTCAACAACAACTACCGCGATGGATACATGCAACCCCTTATCTTCGAAGGCGATCAAACCTCCACGCCAAACCAACTGGGCGGAGTCATGGCAGCCGGTCCCAACGAAACCCTCCCCTACACCTCGCCAGGCGAGAACGCTGGTCAAGGTCCCATTGGTCGATACGCCCCGTACTTCGACAATTTCTACCAGACAAGAATGCTCTACTACGGTCTCAGCAAATACGCTCAACAGCACACCGTCGACGCCTATCGCTTCGAGCTCGCCAACGTTGGTGACATGGCCGTCGTGCAGCGCTACATCGACGAAACTCTGAACAACGTCGACAATTGCCTGGCACGAAGAGTCGCTTACGGGATTGGAGCCACGATGCCGGCTGTTGGCAGCGGACCGATGAACAACTCGACCAATATGCCGAATGCTTACGCCTCGTCGTTCTACGCTCTCGATGCGAACCAGACAAAGAGCAATGTTGGTCTACAGGTCGCCATCATCGCGAACGACACTCTTCTCAGTGCGAGCGATGTCGCTGCGATGATGCCACTCCTGTCAGCACAAAAAGTTGATCTCACGATCATCGCCCCCAAGATTGGCACTCTGGCCTCTGGAGTCAACGCTACAGCCTCATTCCTCATCTCAAGCAGCGTTTTCTACGATGCCGTATTCATTGGTTCAAGTGGAAACTCAACTTCCAATTCGGCGCCTTTGAACACCGATATGACCAGCTTTATCCAGCAAGCATATTCGCACGGCAAGGCTATCGGTGCTCTGGGCAGCAGTGGTATGGCCTTCTTGAGAGGCATGGGGGTTGCGGGCCAACCTGGCGTCTTCAGCGGCAATGCTGGATCTGTCACGAACCAGGTCTTGAACGCGCTCAGCGGTCCTGTCAGGTTCCCCGAACGATTTCCTACTGATGACCTGGACATGATTTGCGGTTGAGACGACCAGCACAAGCTTATCGAAGAACGCTCGCTGTCTATTATCGACTGCCGATGAAAAGGGATATCTATGCATCAATGGCGCCTATTAATCGACTTGTCTCACATCGATACTGACGAACTTCACACAATCAAGTATTTTCATCTAAACTCCTTCAACAATGCAACTCTCTCCCCGCTATATCCCGTCCTCTCCATCCACTCCCTCACAGACCTCACCCTCCCCGGCAAAATCTCATCAAGCAACTCATAATCCCTCTTGATCAACCCCACATTCCCCCTACTCGCCTTGAACAAATTGAAGAAGTTCCTGAAATTCTCACCATAAGTCATGTTCAAATTCTCCTCCCCTTTGCCAGATCGAAAGCCAACTCTCGTGTCCGCTCCGTTCGGGAACGAGCTGAAAGCGACCTTTGCCCAGGCCTCGAATGGAATGCTTTGGTATACGGCTGGCCGGCCAGTGACGGCGGTGAAAGCTTCGGCGATATCTTTGCCGCTCGTATGGGCGATGGCGATGCCCAAGTCGAGACCGGTGGACCGGACAGGATTGCGGAAAATCCATTCGACGTAGCGGCCGTAGTCTTCGAGGTGGATGAAAACCATTTCGCCGTCTTCGAGAGGGAGCATGAAGACATGTTTGTCGTCAGGGGTCTTGGTCGGGAGGAGCCCTTCGGACAGCATCTCGATGTAAGGGCCCGTGCGGGTGATTGTCCAGGCTGTGCGGGATCTAGGTTGAGATTGGATGAATGCTATGAAGCAGCGAGTTAGTACATGTCTGTATCGTGGGATCTATGAAATGGTTGACGAACCTTGAACTCTCGCCTTCCCTTGGAAGTGACCAACGTAGAACTCTGGTTTGTACCCCGAGTTTCTGTAATGGTCATCCAAGCCACTGTACACCACGTGCTGTACATGTGCCTTAGCAGCCGTTTCGTACAGTCTGATGCCCCAGTACGTCTCGGCTTCTTCACCAAGAGAGAAACCGTCGGTGTTCAAGAACACTCCATATGACCTTCGAGCTGCGGCTTCGAAAGCTGCCAAATCATAGCCTTGCGGCGCTGGATTGATCACGGCTTCGACATTGGGCAGTTGGAGCAACTCCTTGCATTGGGCAGAATCTGTGCTGCGAGTGAAGAGGAGGATGCCAAATTCTCCTGTGGCAGCGAGAACACGGACAACGGCTGCTCCTTGGGCACCAGTGCCACCCACGACCAGGATGTACTTGACCATTATCGCGGGAGGATTGCTATTGTGATTGTTTGTGTCCGGAAATGTTTCGTTGGGGTAAGGCCTCGATGATGGTTTGTGGGCAGAACTTGCTGAACGGTCTTCATCTTCTTATACCTTCTCTTTCCTATGCTTTGATCTTTGAGCTCTCGGCGGCCGTAAGGCTGTCCTTGACGTTGAAGTTGTGACTAAGCCTGGTCTGGCCAATGTTTAGTGATCGCCGTCCCGAGCTTTGGCTGACCAGTTGGTATGCGCATCGTCATAGCACCTGCTGCGTTGGAATCATTTCCCTTCGAGAAGGACGACACAAAAGCATGTTTTGTCATTTCGTAGCCACGGCCGTATCTTGCATCCTCGGTTCATGTCATAAAGGTCGCACGAGATGATTTTGATTATCATCTTCGCTCTCAATGAATGCCGAGAAGATGTTGATGAGGCAATGTCAACAGCTTCGTCGCGCATACCTAAAAGAACACCACAATGTTAGAGACCTGCGGGAGAGGACTTCGTAATATGCGCTCATGGGACTCTTTCAGAGGCAGATCTGCATGGGCAGATCAATTCTCCAACAAACACCTTTCATTCGCATGGCTGGAGGGTACTTGCTTGCCGCTGATGCCTGAGCAGCATCATCAAAACCAGTTGCAAGCCATCCAAGAAAGACCAACAGATGTGTTCAAATCAAAACAACGACGTCTTCCGGAAGAGCGGCAGCGAGCAAGTTCGAGCACCGTCCGGCAGCGCTGTGGTTGAAGGCATGGACAAGGTGTTGACGGTACGAAGAGGAGACAGCCTGTCCATCGCGATTTGGAAAGGCGGAAGAGAATGAAGTCGAAGCGAGACCAACATCTTGGTATACCTTGGCTGAAATAGAGGAGGCTGGGATCCTCGGACCCTTTACCGCATTCAGCATCACATGAAGCCGAGGAACCGGGACGCCGGCCGGCTTGTGCCTCAAAAGACCTCACTCCATCAAGACCTCTCCCAACAACACCAATTTTGCTCTGACTTGAGGCCAGCCAACATGGACCAACTCCAGCCTCACCTCGAGACAGCGCAGAAGTTCATCCTGGACAGAATCCCGAAAGACCGCAACCACCAGATCATCCTCGCCGGGACAACCGTCTCGGTAGCCGCCGTGGTTCTCTATCCACTTGCATACTACTGGTCTCTCGGCCGTCAACTACTTCTCACGCACCCCAATGCATCCTCTCGCTCGGCCTCCTTGGAATGTGGTGAAATCAGCTCGCTGGACGAGGACATGCTGGAGAACCCAAAAGCCTATCGCGTTGTCCACGACAAGATAACAAAGTACATCCCGACTTTTACCGTGACGCTCTCGCCGAAACATGAGAGGATGTTCACCGCTATCCTACGCCACAACTTCGAGCTCTTCAGCTACCGCACACCGCAGGGTTTCTTTTTGAGCAGGATGTTTCCCGAGGAGAAGAAGACGTTCGATCGAGAGTATCTCCAAAATTGCATGTTCCAGGAAGGCGACGTCGTCTGTGGAGCATACGAAGTCGTCAAACGGACCCCTATGCGTTGCGAATTGGCGATGCGTGGCAAGGGAAAGTTCGGTCCTGTCGATGGATTGCTTGTGCTCAGTCTGAGGCCACGACGAGAAGGTGCCGTCATGACCAACGAGACGATCCAGTGGACGAAGAAGAACAGTGGGAATTATCTGCCCTTGGAGAAGTGGGTGCCGAAGTTCTTGCACAACTATGCGTCGAGGTGGATTGTAACTTCAGCGGCGAAGTACCTCGAGGAGCTTGATAGGACGGGTGATGTTTGAGAAAATTGATCACGAGTCCACAGTCTGGACCACATTTTCGGTATGTCAAAAGAATGACTTGAGGTCGTTGGGCCTATGGATGATTAGAGGTGCGTTGAAATTGGACTGAACAGGACAGAACAGAGCATGCATTCTTCTGTACATATGCGTATAAGCATGTTAGGTGGCTTGTATCTCGCCCATCCCCTAAAGAAGAACTTTATGTGGGAGGCGTGCCCTGACTTTCTGCCTTCATGCCAAAAGTTGGGTGTTATTCGCGAGCGGCTGCCGTCGGACTACAAGCAAGAATGCACTCCTACGGACGTCTTCGCCCCCATGTGATGTCAGATTGACTCCGTCCCGGGCATTTGCCAGCATTCAAGAGGTGCTTCTCAACGTCGGAGTCTCCTTTCTAACGAGAATGCGACTTACTGAACGCAACCCGATGTCTTGCATGAAGAAAACTGGTACAATCGCTAAATTGAGACTCCCAAGCCCAGCCTGTCAACAACACAACATGGTATCAATCTCAACCTTCCCCGTTCAACTCTAACCTCAATGACCATTGACACCATTCACAGCAACACCATTCGTCTGAGCCGGCCATCCCTGAGGCCACTTACTCCGCACATCCTCCCGCATATCATAGCCGTTCATCTCAGCAATGGTCAGCTTCTTGTCCTCGTCCTTAACTTTGTACAGCGGATTATCAGTGTTATCCGTGAATCCGATTCGCTCGTGGATGTTCTCCCTGGCCCTCGCACTGGCGGCCTGGACCTTGGTGGCTCTGGGATGTCTCACACGCTCGTACAGCTTCAATGCCTCCTGTACACTGCCAGGGTAGAACTCCTTGCTGAAGACCAGACCAAGAGCACCGGAGTCCTCGATAGCCATGCAAGCGCCTTGCGATTGATCGGGCATCATTGGGTGAGCGGCATCGCCCATGATGCAGGCAACGCCCTTTTGCCAGTGCGAGTAAGGCTCGTGGACCCAAAGTCTCCAAGGTCGAATCTCCTGTCCAATAGCGAGATGGCCAAACACTTGACGGTCAAGGTCCGGATACGGTGCGAGAAGGTCCTCGGTGGTCGATGAAGCGTCCCACTTTTGTTCAGAGAAGTCGCCTTTCTCTCGCGGGAAAAAGCAGTAGTAGGAGAGGAGGCTTCCAGAGTTGCAAGGCGAGAGAACGATCTTGTTGAAGGTGTGATGGCCACCCCAGTATTCGATGGCGGAGTTCTTGGCGTAGTCTGGCAGGCCGAGCTTGACAGCCTCTTCGGTAGTGACGTTGGCGTGTAAGCAGCTGGAGTCGGCGGGTCGCTTCTCTACTTGGATGCCAATGAGTTTCCGGACCTGGGAGCCGATGCCGTCTGCGCCGATGACAGCCTCATGTTGCGCCTTGCTACCGTCGTGGAATGTTATGATGCCGTTTTCAGTATCAAGGTCGACAGTCTGTATACATTCTTAGTGACTGATCTGGCGATGACAAAGGGTAGGAACGAACCTTGTGGTTGACGATGAGCTTGACAGGAGTGCCTGCACCTTCTTCTTGCAACGCACAATCCATCAACATCTTGTGCATATCTTGGCGGTGGAACATGTAGTATCTTGCTCATGTTAGCCGACCATGAACTTTCCATTCCAAGCCTGAAAGCAAGAACTCACGGATGACCCCATTTCGCCTCGTAGTCATTCAAATCAACAACGCTGACAGGCTCGCCAGATTCCCAGTCCCGGTTGATGAGTTGCCTCAGGTAAACGCCATCACCCTTGGCAATATCGACATCCCATTCTCGCAACCACTTGACACCGTTCGCCGCACAAGAGATCGAAGCTCCAACTTCACCAGCAAAATCCGCTCGCTCGTAGATGGTGACTTTGTGACCAGCTCTCCTCAGGGCAATCGACACAGCCAGACCACCAATACCTCCACCAACAACGGCAATGTCGAGTGGTCTCCAAGCCTCACCAGGCTGATATGTGTTCGTCGCAGAAGGCATATCGTCGTCGTTTATCTGATCTGATGGAATCGGGATGCCGTCAGGAGTTGTCGTGATGTTGTTGATGGATGTAGCAGCAATCCTTCCTTCGAGACGTTCTTGAAGTCATCTAATATTGCTTTTCGCTATCAATGATCCAGACACCTGCCCTGAGCTAACTGCTTGCCTATCTCAGATTCTGGCCTCCGTAATGGTCTCTTCCCGAAGGCCTGGCAGGGTGGTGTTCGGGCCGTGCACCTGGAGGGAGTTGCTTGTTCGGCGGCTCTGCTCAGGCGGCCCGTCGGTAGCCGATTACACCTCACCTCCTCCTGTTCCGTACCTCTCGGCTGACTGATGCGCGAGACCCTAGGCGACAGGTGAGATTGAGGGATTCTGAGATGGACGCCGAGCTCCTCATGGATTCTGCGCTGTCCGCGCAACTTCCTACTGTAGAAGCACTTGCGGCTGAAGATTCGCTTGAGTCCAGTCAGCTCAGCGCAAAGATGCTGACATAGGGCAGATGAATGTTCGAAGGAAAGGAGGAGATCCAACATCTTCCTCAAGTATATCCTCAGCCATAGAGCAAGCAGGTATCTCAATTGAGAATCTCCATCAATCGTCTTCAGCAACATGAACGGAACCAAGCAGAATGGAGCAACTCCCAAAGCCGGCCTGGGACAAGAATACACCGAGCAGGTCATCAACTCTATGGGGCCAAAGACAGATCCAAGACTGAGAGAAGTCATGGCATCTCTGACTCGCCATCTACACGACTTCGCAAGAGAAGTCGACTTGACCTTTGATGAGTGGATGATGGCGACTCAATTTGTAAGTGGATTGAATGGCCCTTCGAAATCGAAACCAATCTCTTCCATCCACAGGTCAACTGGGCAGCCACAATGAGCACCAACAAGCGGAATGAAACGCAGTTGCTGCAAGATCTCATCGGAATGGAATCGTAAGTCCAAATAGCATCATATCCACGCGGATACTCAGGAATTGCTAGTTTGGTAGACGACATCACCTACCGCAAAGCCGCAGAAGCCACCGACTCTGCCACAGCTTCAGCAATTCTAGGACCATTCTGGCGCCACGACACTCCACTTCGAGAGTTCGGCAGCACCATCACCTTCAACACACCCGCCGATGGGCAGGTTGCATACGTTCACGGTACCGTGACAGATGCAAAGACTGGCGAGCCAATAGCCAGAGCACTTGTTGATGTATGGGAAGCGTCTACAAACGGTAAAGAAATGCAAGAAGCTTTCGGGGAGACATGAGATCTCACAGCCTACTGCAGGATTGTACGAACAGCAAGACGAGAACCAAGTGGAACATAATCTGCGCGGCAAGTTCTTGACGAACGAAAAGGGGCAGTATGCCTTCTATTGTCTTCGGCCTACGCCCTATCCGGTATGATCTGGCACCCTTGCTCATCGAACAAGTTTCTCACTGACAGCCATAGGTCCCGTTGGACGGACCGGGCGGCAGACTTCTAGAGTTGCTGGACAGACCCAAGTTCCGCCCGGCACACATCCATTACATTGTACGCAGTTCAGCAGTTCCGCTGGTCGAAGAGTCCTTACTCACATCTCCAGGTCACGGCCGATAGCTACAAGCCCATCACCACTCAGATCTTTGACTCGTGAGTCTCATGCTTTCACGACCTTGCTTCTCCATACTAACACATTGTCCAGAGAGTCCGAATACCTCATCAACGACGCCGTCTTCGCAGTCAAAGACGAACTAATCGTCAAATTCGAACCACGAAAAGGCGACCCCGAAGCCTCCTGGCAACTCCAATACGACATAGCCTTGGCAAAAGAAACCGAAAAAGGAGTTCCAGACAAACCACTGGCAAATCCAGCATATTGATCTATCCAGAATCATCGCTTGCTTAAAATCAAACCCTCAGATTTCTACACCCGGGGACTCATCTATGCATTGTCATCCTTGAATTTCCCCAACTTAAACAACCTCTTCGCATTCTCCCGTCCAATCATCTCCACCGTCTTACTCCCATCCAACTGAATCCCATCATACCACGTACAAGCATCCTCAAAACTCTCAAAAGGATAATCAATGCTGAATAAAATCCTCTCAGGTCCCAGTTCCTTGATACAATACTCCAACGTGGGCGTCGAGAAATGTCCACTCGTCGTAATCCAGATGTTCTTGTCGAAGTACTCCCGGATAGTCCTCTTACAGCTCAGTCCCAGGGGCTTCTTAACATCCTCAAACCAATGGTTGATTCGCCAGAGATCGAAAGGGATATGCTCGCCCAAATGGCCAATGACGACTTTGAGATTCGGGAAACGGTCAAAGACGCCATTCGTCACCATGCCGAGGAGGTGTAAGCTGACGCCCTGGGCGAAGCTGAGGGGAGGGCCCAGGAGCCATTTCCGGGGAGCCCAGAGCTTGTCGTAGAAGACGCCGGTGGGGTTGCGGGGGTGGAGGTAGAAGGGGACGTCGAGTTCTTGGCAGGTGGACCAGAAGATGTCCCATTCGGGGCTGTCGTAGAAGATCATGGAGCTGCCGGATTCGTCGTTGCGTTGGGTGTCGTTGACGAGGGCGCCTTTGAAGCCGTAGGATTTCACACATCGTCTAAGCTCTTCTGCGGCTGTCTTGGGGTCGTGCATGGAAAGTGTTCTGCATCCTCGTCAGCAATACTCAATCTCACCACAGAGCTCCGTAACTCACGCAAAAGCACCCAATCGATCCTCATGCCCTTTGATAGCACCCGCAACGTAATCATTCACCTCCCGCGCCAAAGCATCAGCCTTGTCCTGCTCCCACACATCCTGCACACCAGGAGCCGTGTACGAGAGGATCTTGTACCCAACACCAAACTTGTCCATCTTCTCGATCCGGAGCTTGTTGATGTCGTTGATCTCCCTCGTGTGTTTGGCGGCATCTATGGCGAAAAGTCCCGCCCACCATTCTGTGATCTCTGCATTGCGTGGGAGGGCAAATGCCTCCTCGAGAGCGACTTTTCCGAGCATGCTGACTGTTGATGTCCTTACTCAGTTGGATGAGGTGTTGCTGCAAGCGATGAATGAAGCGAATTGGAGATTGCCTTCCGACGCTCTCTTATGTACTATCTTCGCACCACGGAAGCACCTGGTAACCGTCCGTCGGACCCGTGGGGTCCGCTCCACTGGCAAAGACTACTCCGCCCGAAAGTCCTGCTGGTCAGATGAGGTTGAGTGCTGACTTCGGGATTCTCGCAATCGGATTTATCGAACAAGTGAGGAGGTGGTCGGCTAATGCACCCTTGCCCGGCTACGTACCTTGGTGAGCCAAACGTTTCTTATCAGGAGACAGCAACGTCTGCTTGTTGTTTGACGAGTTTGGTAAGTTCTCTGATAGAGTGCACGCGTTCCTGAAAGCCGTTGTTACGCGGCCGTATGAGTAGCCAATGCCGCGTAGGACCCGTGAAGTCGTAGATCGGATGTTGATGTAGCTTTCGGCTCCGGGAGGAGGTCGTGCAGTACCGACCGACTGATGAAGTACTCGGTAGGATCATCTTCCTCCTTTGAGATTTGGAATGCGATGGCGATAGATATACTCATACGACCATGTCATTCGGGAGTATGGGGAGTTTCGTCGGTCCTTTCCTCCGAGCGTTGTCACAGCCCTCATCAATTGCCCAAAACCGGCCACAGACTCTCCCAGTCAATGTACAGATTATCCGACAACAAAGGCATGTCGTTCCAGTCATCACTCGGCGCCTGCGGATACAGCGTCGAGTTGAGATCATAACCGTCAAGATCAAAGCTCAACATTGGATCCAAGTTCGCATCGATGCCACCAGCTCCATTCATTTCCCCAGAAGTTGGTGTTGTATACGCAGCTGCATCTCCAGTAGTAGGCGGTACATTTGCAGCGGCCGAAGCATTTGAAGGATCTTGAAAGTCAGCAGTGAAGATCTGACTGACATATCGATCGCTCTTCTTCCGTCGTTCACGGCCAAGCTGCTCTCGACGGGAGTGAATGGCGTCGCCGAAGGTACTAAGGATTTCGAAGTAATGTCGGGCTTGGGGTGATATTTCACCGAGTCGTTCGAGAACCGACACGGCGTTTTGAAAAGCACCATCGACTTCCGGAACTGGTTCCTGTTGGGCGAACATGGAGAAGCCGAGGAGAAGGCCGGCGGCGAACATCCAAGCTCTGAAGCATCTGTTAGCATAGTCACGGTGCGTATAGTTTAAAACATACTTCAGAAGGCACATGTTATTCGACAAGATCTGAGAGCTGATCGCCATCCATCCAGTCTTGGCCATGTACATAGCCGAGTCCAGGCAAGCTTGCGCGAGATCAGACACATGAGAAGGCTCGATGCGTTCTGAGCTCGGTATGCGGTTGTGCGGTCTCCTCCTCCGTATCTGCGATACAAGATGTGATATGAGGAACGGCCTGGTGACCAGGATGATTGTGAAGTAGTAGGTGCAAGCAACGTGCGTGGCGCCAATGAATAGTTCACGGTCGGCTGGTCCGAGAGTGGCATCTTTCATGCTTGCGAAATGTCGAAGTTCGGCTGGCAGTGTTTCGTTCCATTTGCGTAGTCGTGAAAGGAAGGCTTCAGCTGTTGATGAGTCGATATTAGTCCCGTTGCCGATCTGCTGCTCCAGCTCGATGATATGTGAGCAGATGGAGAAGACGGCTCTCGAAGCCATCCATCGTGGTCGATCAGATTCGCCAATGACAAGATCTGCGTCGCCTGAGTTGTCCTCGTCCAGACGCATTGAAGGTAGGCCTCCAGGTCGACCGAGTATTGATGAAACGATGGTGTCCAGAATCAACAAGCTCTTCCAAGTCCGCCATCTTCAGAAGTCAGTACTTGTACATGCGTGATTGCTGTAGCAATGACTGACCTTGTGGTATACTCAACTGTTGATAAGGCTTTATTGGGCTCCTTTCGGTGCAGCCCAAGAGCACAAGCCGCCTTCGAAGCAATGCCCAGGTACATGAAAGCAGCATTCCGATGACACGCTCCAAGCATGTAGAAGGCCATCATCAAGAACACTCTGACCATATCCAGACTTGGATCACAGAGAAAGCCCTCGAAAGCGAACTTCTGTGCGCATGTAAACGATCTGGCGGCGTTGTAAGAGTCCAGCGGATTCTGCCCTCGACATTGACTGCCGATGGCAAGCATCATGTTGAGGAAGGCCTGTTCGGCTTTGGCATGCTTATCCTCTTCGGCGATGAAAGCGCTTGGACTGAGGGCGTTGTGTCGATCGAGGAAGCCATGGACTTCGTCTACCGTGAAGAGATCGAGAATGCCACTCGACTAACAACGGTCAGCCGATGCTTCGTGCATAGATACCTTCAACTTACAGCCTCTCGATATAGCTGCACCAAAGTATACTTCTCACCACGGCTCTGATCACACACAAGAGGGCTTTCGTCCCGAGCTAGCTCAACTTCCAACATATTCTCCTTGAACTGGTTTTCTGTGAAAGCAGACGGCCCCATATACTTCTTCAAGATCTGCCGCAGGAACTGCAAGAACGATAGCGACGCATTTTCGCCAATGTATACTGTGAACAGTCAGACGAGACATTCAATGACTTTGATTCAGAAAGCCTACACTTCTCCCCCTTAGAGCTAAGCAACATCCGACTCTGCGTCAACCGGGATGCCGAATTACCCGGCTCGGGTGTAGGCGTAGTCGTCGCCGTAACAGTATTCGCATGTGAAACCAACAAGGAAGGGTCAATAGCAGGAACAGGAGCAACATGGCTACTCTCGGCGGGACTATGCGTCTCAAACTGCGGCGAAGTATCGTCCAGGCTAGGAGTAGGCAGCGGCGAGGCAGCCTGATGCTGATGATTCGTCTTCTGCCTCTTGCGAGAAGACTCCAGATAGACGCAGGCGGACGTACGCTCGCGCTTCAAGCAAGGCCCACATGGCGTAGCAGCATCGCAGCGGATCTTCGAGGCTTTGCAGGGGAGACAGGCACGTGCGGAGCGCTGGCGGTCCTGTGGCTTCACCTTGGGACGAGGCATCGTGCTGCTGCCGTCATCCAACAGACCGGCCTGCTGGGAAGGGAGACGGATAGCACCGGGACAGAGAGGCCGTACGAGTGTCGGATCCGGGCAGAGTCGGCTATGGGAATGGCGAGATATATCAGAGCGCGCTCCTGCTGCGGTGTAACGAGGTGTGGGCTAAGGCTCGCGAGAGGGCTGCGGCTGCGTTCGAGGCGCAGCGCCGGCTTATGATGGCTCTCGACTGGCCGGTTCTGGTGGCAACTGATAAGAAGACCTCGTCTGCGCTCTCCTTCGTCGTCCAATTCGACTCTTCCCCGTTGCTGGCGCTGATAACGATTGAGGCTCTTGGATGGGCGTGGTTGGAGAGGAGGTGGTGCACGGGCCGGGACCCCACAGTGCTTGAGCATTTGATATCCACTGGTCCGATAAAGGCAGAGGGGCATGCGACTCACGTGCTTGCTTGCATACTCTTCTGATCTCGCACGGCTCGGTCCACTATGCGAGTGCGAGCACTTAAGTTGACGACTCCCAGGAGGAAGCCGGCCAGACACCTCAGGAGCTAGGTAGCATCTACAGGAAAGACCTCCAAACCCGTGCTGATTCACCTCGCCAGCGACTCAAATAATTATTAAGCACCTTCAGAGTGCTCGTCGATCCCTATTGCTTGCCCAGACCCTCCACCAACTTCAAGCCCCTCTCCTTGACCCTACCTAGACTGCCTTTATCAACTGCCTAAAGAGGACAGACCAGACTTCACGGCTGTAAATGCGGCAGATGGCTGACAAATTGAAAACTGAAGATACAAAGTGAGCGCCTCGCGCGAAGGCCAGAAAGCGCAACACTCTTCGAACCATTCGTAGCAGAGTGACGTCTTCCAAAATGGCCGAAACAAACGATGCAAAAGCCACTTCGGGCTTCAAAGGAAGTCCAGACTGGACAATACCCCTCTGGCGTGATGGCCAACAAGTCGAAACCTCCACCTCATTCGACATCATCTCCCCACTAAACGAAAAAGTCCTCTACAAAACCTCCGCCGCATCGCCCGAAGACGCCACCGCAGCCATCGCGGCAGCTGAGAAAGCCTTCCCAGCATGGAGCAGCACCAAGCCTGGCTTCCGTAGAGACCTCTTCCTTCGGGCGGCTGAAGAGTTGCTTCGCAGGAAAGATGACTTGTGGCATTTCTGCAGCACCGAGACGGCGTCAACGGAGCCGTACTTTGACTTTGATTTCAACGATGCTTTGGAGTCGTTGAAGAGCTGTGCGGGATTGATCTCTGCTGCGAGCTTGCAGGGACAGGTGCCGACTATGCTTGCTGAGGATCGAA
The DNA here is from genome assembly GCA_002786025.1 of Zasmidium citrigriseum. Classification (NCBI taxonomy): domain Eukaryota; kingdom Fungi; phylum Ascomycota; class Dothideomycetes; order Mycosphaerellales; family Mycosphaerellaceae; genus Zasmidium; species Zasmidium citrigriseum. The sequence goes on from NHNW01000071.1 coordinate 57,258, forward strand.
GTGCTATGGTGATCAAGGAGCCGTATGGTGTAGTTGTGGCCATTGCACCATGGAATGCGCCGTGTATTTTGGGATTGAGGTCGTTCCTTGGTCCTCTTGCAAGTTAGTATCGCAAACTCATGAGAAGAACAGAACTAATGAGGAGCAGTGGGGAACACGGTCGTTTTGAAATGTCCCGAGAGAGCACCAGGCTGCTACTGGACTCTGGCCGACATCTTCCACAAAGTTGGTCTGCCAGCCGGCTGCCTCAACACGATCGTCCATCGTCCTGAAGACGGGGCACGAATCACCGAGACGCTGATCTCATCTCCCATCGTCCGCAAGATCAACTTCACCGGCAGTACAGCAATTGGCTCAATCATCGCGGGCCTGGCAGGCAAGCATTTGAAGCCTGTCCTGATGGTACGTCCTCGTCAACCCTCCACATCATCTACACACACTTACGACTTCGTAGGAACTCGGCGGCAAAGCCCCAGCAATCGTCTGCGAAGACGCCGACCTCTCCAACGCAGCCCTCCAGTGCACCCTCGGAGCCTTCCTCTACTCAGGCCAAATCTGCATGGCAACCGAGCGAATCCTCGTGCACGCCTCCATCGCAGAAAACTTCCGCGAAGTGCTGGCGGGCACTATCGACGCCGTATTCCCGGACGCAAAAGGCCTGGTCCTCGTCGACAAAGCCCCCGTGGCAAAAAACGCAAAACTCCTCCAGGACGCCGTCAGCAAAGGCGCAAAAGCAATCTACGGCGATCCAGCCCAAAGACTCGACCTCAGCACCGCAATGCGTCCCGTCATCGTCGAAGGCGTGAAAGAAGGCATGGATCTGTACTATACCGAGTCCTTCGGGCCCACCGTATCCCTAATGGTCGTCGACAGTGACGAAGAAGCGATAAAGATCGCAAATGATACCGAGTACGGACTGGCCTCGGCGGTATTCACCGAGAACCTCCAGCGTGGGTTCCGGATTGCGAAGAAGATCGAGACAGGGGCAGTGCATATCAACTCGATGAGTGTTCATGATGAGACGAACTTGCCGCATGGTGGGGCGAAGAGGAGTGGGTTTGGGCGGTTTAATGGGGAGGAGGGGTTGAGGGAGTGGGTGAGGACGAAGACGATTACTTGGAAGAATTGATCACTTTGCCAGTTTGCCAGATTGTTTGAATCAAGCCTTATGCAGTTCCGTGGCATCCACCTTTACCGCCCCAAAACCCCCCTCCTCTCCCCCATCCAAATCCCCCAAACACTCTTTACACTCTCCCTCCCATGCATCTCCTCCCACCACCGTCCCCAACTCGGAAACTCTTTCTTCCACTCCTCCTCTCCCTTAACCCTAAACGCAACAACAAAATAAGGCAGCCACATGAAATCCACGAAACACACCTCCTTCCCAGCCAAAAAAGCCGACTTGCTAAGCTGCCCATCCATAACAGAAATGATTCTATGTATTTCGTTCGAGTAGCGAGTAATGACGTCCGGGAGTGGAGTGGGGTGGTAGTTGATGAAGAAGGAGTATTGGCCGAAGTAAGGTCCTTGGCCTGGACAATTGTAAGTGTTGGGTGTGCGAACATAGGGGGGAGAGGACGGACCAGAAACCTGAAAATCCCTCCAACTCCTCGCATTCCACCTCCCCCCTTCATCCTTAGGAACTAACCGTCCCTCGGCATCATATTTCTCCAGAATGTAGTCGATACAAGCGCCGCTCTACACCCACCCCATTAGCAACACCCTCACAACCCTACACCCCACGAAGCATGGTATCTTACCTCCCAAACCACGATCCCAGTATTGGGATCCTCAATCGTCGGGACGCGGCCATTCGGGCTCAGGGCAGTGTAAGCAGGATCTTTCATCTCAGGTAGTTCGAGGAACTTGTGTTGGTATGGAATTCTCAGTTCTTCGAGGATGAGGGCGACTTTCCAGGAGTTGGGGCCTGTGCGGTGGCCCCAGAGGGTGAGCGGTTTGATGGTTGACATGATGATCTACCTGAAATCAAGGTTTCGTTCGTGATATCGCTTGGACAAGACTTGCTCCATCGTTTTATATATTGACGGAGATTGAGCAATGCTAAGCTGACAAATGTATATCTGCCTCAAGTCACAATCTTTGGTCTCGAGGAAGAGGCTAGCATTCTTCAGCAATGTTGCAATTGCAGATGAGGTCTGGAGAGAGGTACTTTCTTTTACTGATTCCGTATCGATCTACTCCGGAAATCAATGTCAGATGCGATTGGATGTGAACTTACGCGATCTGATCCTTCGCTCACTTTTCTCGAGAGGGCATTACCCAAAGCGGTTCTGCATGCTTGTCTCTCACTTAGCGAGTAGACCTTTGTTGCTGAAGCCTTTGGAAATCAATTTGTAAGCCGTGTTCATTGCAATTCAGGATCGCCCTGCTGTAGCATTTGTGAAGCTATCTTACTGAGCATATGACAAGACCACCGGCCGTTCCCTTGTCGCTTCGTGTCTCGGAAGCACTCATGCCCAGAGCACCATCGCACCCGTAAAAGTACATGCCCGCCGCAAACGCCGCACGCCACGCTATGTCAAATCACATTTTTCTCTTCCGTCTTGCCTTCTTTCCGTTTTCATATAGCCCATCTGTAACTGGCGTAACGCCCGGCCGTCTCCGACTTCCTGATGATCTTGACAACCTGACTTCTCCTCAACCCCAAGTACTTGGCCATGGGATCATCAACCCGAATACGCGGCAGCTGTGTCTCCTTCAAACGGTATCTCTCCAACAATCCCCGCTTCTCCTCTTGACTGAGCAGAATGTGCTTCGGCACAAGCTCATGCCGGCTGATATTCACCAGCAAATCCTCCTCCTTGAACAGCTCCAGCACAGTCGGCAACAGCGTAGGAATGACCTTATTCGCGGCAGAAGTGGGCGCCTGCTGGCAGATGTAGATGCCCGTGTAGTAGTTCTTCTCGGTCAACAAATGCGCAAAGGTCTTCAGATGCTTGACGCCGATGTTCGGCTCGCCGGAGAATTCGACGTGGATGGTGCCGATCTCGGGTTCTCGCTCGGGCTGGCCTGGTCGTGGGAGGGGAGTGTACTTTTGCAGCATCGAGGCGGTCGGTCGGGCGCTGAAGGCCATTTTGGCGCGTTGCGGGGCGCCAGACTCGTCGGCGTATTGGGCGCGGAAGTCGTCGAGGCTGACGTTGCATTCATCTTCGGAAATCTCGTAGCCCTGAACAGTGGATTAGTTTCGAGGAAGAGGGATGTGGCTGTCTTTCGAGGCGCTTACCCGATCATGGCACATTTGCTTGACGGTGCGCATGACGCGCCATAGTCGCGACAGCTCGCGCGAGGCCTCGTCGGCGGACATGGTGGTGTGAGAGGATGTGGGGTGGTTGTGGTGTCGCTGGAGGAAAGTTTTGGATGGCCGGATGCGTCTGAAGTCGCAGAGAAGCGTGACTAAGCGGCAGAACGCCGGCAGATCTCGGCTGCTCCAGATCTCGGTCTCGGATAGCGATCACCACCTGCGCCTGCACATGGAGCTCTCGTTGCTCGTTGCTCGAGTGCTCTTTCCTGCTTGCCAGTGACACCTTCCACTTTCACGAACCGCTCCTGCTTCGAGTATCGATAATACCAAGAAGCGAACGTGGCATGACCTCACCGATTCATGTTCCACAACGACACCTCGGATCACATGCATGGACTACCGATTGAATAGCTTGGGATAGATGGCACACGCGAGCATTGGATGAAGTGACAACAGCATGGATAGCAGCGTGCAGCGTTTGTTGCAGGACAAGCTGTAGGCCGAAGCAAACGACGTCTTATTGCACTTTCGCTAACATCCGTTCTTCTGGTCGGGCAGGTACGATAAGCGCAAGGTACTTGTTCCACCCTGACCATTGCAACAACACAACGCTGACAATTTGCACAGGCAGGAGCATTGGAGTAAGCCCACTCCCTTTCTTTCTCTTCTCCTCCCACCAGTACACCCTCCATCGATCAATCGCGGTCATGGCCTTCCTCAAACGCTCCAAGCCGCAACCCACCCCCGCTCCGGCCTCGCCTTGTCCCTTCAACGACGACTACGAGGTCAAGCTCGACCGCTCCGATAGGAACGCGCTAAAGGAGCACGCCCACAGGCTCGAATCCACCATCCGCCAAGCCCTCACCGACGGCAATCATGAACGCATTGGAAAGATCGTGTGGCAGCTGTGCCATGACTACGCATATGCCGTTCATCAACCACATGCAAGGAATGGAGGTCTCATAGGATTGGCTGCGGCTGCAATAGCTCTGGGATCAGTACGTTCACAAAGAGAAGATACTTAAGAGGTGGATCTAACAGACCCAGGAAGTCGCCCGCTACCTGAGCGAGATAGTACCTCCCGTACTGGCCTGCTTCTCCGATCAAGATGCGCGGGTACGGTACTACGCATGCGAGAGCATGTACAACATCGCAAAAGTCGCCAAGGGAGAGATCCTCATCTACTTCAACGACGTCTTCGATGCCCTGGCCAAGTTGGCCGCTGATACAGAGCTATCCGTGAAGAATGGAGCTGAACTGCTGGACCGTCTTGTCAAGGACATCGTCTCAGAGTCAGCAGCAACATATGCGTCGGTTCTTGCGCCTGAAGCCATGCAAGGCTCGGGCGAGAATACGCCAGACCAGAGCTTGGAGATACCCACCGCATTCAGCTTACCACGGTTCATACCGCTTCTACAGGAACGTATCAATGTTCAGAACCCTTTCGCCCGCACCTTTCTTGTATCATGGATCACACTGCTGGACCAAATCCCAGATCTCGAATTGGTCGCCTACTTGCCAAGCTTCCTGAGTGGCCTGTTGAGGTTTCTCAGTGACTCCAACGAAGACGTTCACACAACCACAAAGACCGCCCTGGATCGCTTTCTGGTGGAGATCAAGAAGATTGCTGCTGTGAAGAAAGGCATCGCAGAGAGCAAGAAGGGCCGAGAGGAGACCAGGAAAGCCAGCGACTCAAGTTTCGCTGTGGAGAGCGACAAGGGCGACGACGCCGAGGCGGATGCTGACCTGACACAAAGCCGTGAGAACCGAGAAAGCGGCACCATGGATCTCCCTGAGCCAGAGCTACAGACTGGTGACACCGAGGCTCAGATTCAGGATGGTGCATCTTCAATCACAGCCGCAGACGACGAAGAAGAGGTTGTCGGTGCTGGATTGGAAGACGAGTGGATACCTGGTCAGGATGTTCAAATCGATTACCCACGAATACTCGAAATCTTAGTCAACTTCCTGGCCGAGTCTCGAGAAGAGGAGATTCAGATCACGACTTTGAAGTGGATCGAGACGTTCCTGGAGATCTGCCCTGAAGATATCCTATCTTTCACGCCAAAGCTTCTACAACAGCTACTACCAGCCCTATCACACGATCGAGAACATGTCAGTCAAGTTGCGCAACGAGTCAACCAGCTTTTGATGAACTATATCATGTCGTTGCCGGAAGATCCTGCGAAGACACAAAGTGGGCAGCCTGAGCCGGCACAGATCGCAGCTCCGGCATCTACCACACCAGCTTCCACTGGCACTCCAGCCAGCGGTGGTGGAGGTAGTCTAGCGTCTGCATTGCGGCTCTCGAAGGATGCCAATGGTAACGAGAAGCGGGAATCGATCGGCAGGTCTGGCAAGCAGGCGGCGACACCTGAACCAGACTCTGCATCGAGGACACCCCAAGTCGCCACTCCTGAGCCACCGGCAGACGACTCGGACGCAACAGACAAGCAGCACACCAATCTCGACCTCGACTACGAAGCTGCTGTCAACGCACTTACTCTTCAGTTCTTGCACGAACACGAGGCGACCAGAGTCGCTGCACTTGCGTGGTTGATAATGTTGCACCGCAAGTCGCCGCGAAAGATTCTGGCCATTCAGGATGCAACTTTCCCAGCTCTCCTCAAGACTCTCAGCGATCCTGCGGAAGCTGTGGTGACGAGAGATCTCTTACTGCTCTCACAGATCAGCAAGAGCAGTGATGACAGCTACTTCTACTCCTTCATGGTTAACCTTCTCAAGCTGTTCGCGACTGACCGTCGATTGCTCGAGACGAGAGGGAATCTCATAATACGACAGCTCTGTCTCTCGCTATCAGCAGAGAAGATCTACCGAACCATGGCGGAGTGTTTGGAGAGGGATGAAGACGACATTGAGTTTGCTGCAATAATGGTGCAGAACCTCAACAACAACCTCATCACAGCACCCGAACTTGCGGAGCTGAGAAAGAGATTACGCAACCTCGACAGTCGTGAAGGCCAGACATTCTTCACCGTCCTCTTCAAGGCATGGTGTGTCAACGCTGTGGCGACCTTCTCTCTCTGCCTCCTCGCACAAGCCTACGAACAGGCATACAACCTCCTCCAAATCTTCGCCGAAATCGAAATGACCGTCAACATGCTCATCCAAATTGACAAACTCGTCCAACTCCTCGAATCACCCGTCTTCACCTACCTCCGAATGCAACTCCTCGAACCCGAGCGCCACCCCAATCTCTACAAATGTCTCTACGGCCTGTTGATGCTCCTCCCTCAAAGCAGCGCCTTCGCTGCCCTCAAGAACCGCCTCAACAGCGTCTCCGCCATCGGCTACCTCCACATCGGCGTCCGTGGCCAAGGTCCCGGCGGTGGGGCAAACACGCCCTCCTCCGTGTCGACATTCGAGCGTCAGAATCGTCTTAAGAGCCGGGAGGACGGCGGGATCAAATGGACGGAACTGCTGGAGAAGTTCAAGGCAACGCAAGATAAAGTCCGGCGGTCGCAGCAGAGACAGCTCATGAATCAGCATGGCTTGGAGGAGCAGCCGCCCGTGCCGCAGATGAAAGAGAGTCGGAATGTGCCTGCTGTTGCGGAGAAGCCGGGGCATTTGAGGCCTGAGAGTGCGATGAGTGGCGGTCTGCCGGCAAGGCCTGGTAATACGCAGCAGCCGCCTCCTGGCGCTCCTGGTCACAGCAAAGGCAAGAGTAGCTTGAGTCATTTGGGGAGGTTTGCGAGTGGGCGGGCATCGAAGGGGAAGAAGTAGATGCGAAGACGCAAGGTCTTGGTACGTTTGGAACTTTGGCTTGGTTGTTTTCAGCGCGGAGTTCTGTTGTTGTTTTGGTATCAACGCCTTGGGTGGCACCATTGTCGATGAGAGAAGGCCGAACAGAACAGCAAGAGCGCAATGTTCATTAAGTCTTGAAACCTCTTGCATCGACCAACTGTCCATCGACAACACGATTCTTAGCCCATTATTGCCCAGCAGGAGTTCCAGCTCGTGTCAGGTTCTCCTTCACACTCGGTTCCCTCACTATGCCCGATAGGCGGGAATACAGTCGAGAAAGCTCTTCACTGCATTCGCACCATTCGCATTGCTAAAGTTCCCCTGCGCACTGATCCGTTCCGTGGCAATGACGAATCTCTGAACCTCGATTGGACGGTAGAAGTATGTGCGACGATCTCGTTCCTCCCGGGTCTCTGTATTATATGATTAGCATCGGCTTCCACATAAAAATGATGGGCGGTCCCTTACCAAACGTCGGGTTGCCACGGTTCTTCAGACACAGGATCATGAGTGACATGTCGACTGGATTCAAATGTCCGAAGCAGGCTTTGGCGATCCGGAAGGCTAAGTCGACATCTTCGTAGAAGGTGACAGAAGGTTGCGTCCATCGTGAGCGTAGTTCTTGAGTTCGCTTGGTCCATGAGTCCGCCCCGGCCACTTCTCGAAAATCGGGATAGATGTCGAACAAACGCGCCTGGGTCAGCTCCAGGAGAGACGTGGTGCAGGATCGATCGCGATGAGTGAGAACTCCCTGGCTGAGCCACTCGCCGTTGTCCCAAGTGCCTGATGTCCTCCAATCCACCAGGCGTCGCAGATTCGGGTCCTCACTGTTTGCACAGCCCAGGATGCGGAAAAGAGCGAGATCTCTACAGAATTGACCACGCGGAAACTCAGTCGTGTCGACGGCGATGATTTTGACGTCAGCGGGAGAGTGGGCGTACTTGCGACACCTCCAGATGGCACCTTGGATTGCAAAGAGGAGTGAGCTGGTCCAAGACATCAAGTCATCCTTGGGCGTACCATATTCGGCACCCATCTCGAGATGACGATGGAGGTTCAAGGTCGCCTGTACTTTGCTTCTCGACAGAATGTCGACTTTGGGCTGCCATGGATCTTTGTGCAGGCTGGCTGCGGAAGCCACCATGAAGTCGTTCGTCAAGCCTGAGCTGTCAGGGCAGAAGACTCTGAACAAATAAGTGGGAGCGTCGACGATTTTTCCAGCTTTGTCGAAGTGCGCCAAAGGCCAGAACAATGTGGGTCCTCCGAGACAGCCGTGCAATGCCCGTCTCCAGAATGCGATCCACTTGCGGTTGTCGCTCCCCATGAATGCTGTGTCTTGGTTGACTGACTCAATGCATAGCACACCGCCGTCATTGATAGCTTGATTGTAGCACTCTTCAAGCATTCTCCATATAGCGCTTCCATCCTCGGCGTCGAGATGCCGTTGAATGATGGGTCTGATCGTGTACCAGAAGTCCGACAGCAAGTCCCGCACGTCCATGTTCGGATTCTCCGGGTCCCCGAGAGTTGCGATCTGAGCCATAATGTATCCCTCTGATGTGTCTCGGACCGTCTGGATGTTGGAGCTCAGACACTTTGCATTGCGTCTCAGAGTGCACAATGTGTTCATTTTGTGGCTAGACTTGGAGTCCTTGTCCTTGATGATGCTTTGTACTTTTCTTGCTTGTGCGATGACATCTTCGGCGGCTTGAATGAGAGTCTCTGTGGAATCGAGGAGCCTCTCCGTCGGCCTGTCACTCTGGCGGGAGTAGATAGACAACCCACGCATCATGTCAGCGACATCGTCCGGAGTTGGAGCCATTGCGGCAGCTAGAAGAGCAGGGCTGTCATTGAGAGAAACGGCGCGAAGCAGAAGAGAAAGTTGGAATGAAACGAGAGTTGCGCGAAGCCCAAGTGCCCTTGCTGTATGTTTCCGAGACCATCAAACGGAGGGAAGTGACAGCGGGAACCCGCAGGGAAGGCACGGTCGACCTGTCGATTCTAGGCGACGCCATGTCTCTACCACTGATACTCATCAAGTCAAGTCACTTGTGTGAGAAGAAGATTTCGGATGCCCGCAGATTTGATGGCTGAGAACTTCGAACGATGGAAGAGAGCATCTCGAAAGTGAGTGAGGTTGGTGAGGTCTGGTTGACAGTCCCCAGACCACGCAAGCCCCCACGCTAACCTCCGCTCGTGAGGGTCTGAAATCTCAGCGATCGGCTGTCCATTGACCACCACAACCGGCAACAACGTCTCGCTTGATCCTTCATTATCCCCAGCCCATCGCAATCTACATGTCTTGCAGGAGCCGCTGCTATAATAATACCAACCATCACGACCGCATCTGCAACCCAGTTGATGATTCAGACGCCCCCTTCCACCTGCAAGGTCCGCCCATGAAACGTCTCACTTGCACGGTCCGGCTTCGTGCTTCCGCTTGGCGATGACACCTCACCAAACCAATATCCCGGAGACATGAATTGCAAGACTTGATCTGAACACGCATGTAAAGCCACAGCACCTTTGAGAGAATCAGTCTCGGGAGGAGTCGCTCTTGCGGCGCTTCTAGCTCGTGGAGATGGGTCTCACGAACCCATTCAAATCCGACGGCAATGGACCTTCATTCCGGGGCGAATACGAGCTGGTTAACAATGGAGCGAAATCCACCCAAAAGTCGACCGAAGACAGCGAAGAATGGATGCCCACCGAGTCAGAAAAAGCAAATCTGCGAAAAGTGTCAGATAAACTTCCCTGGTCCGCCTTCCTCGTGGCGATAGTCGAACTCTGCGAACGATTCACCTACTACGGACTCTCAGGCCCATTTCAGAACTACATCTCGAACTCGTATCATGACCCAAGTGGCCTACCTGGAGCTCTTGGATTGAATCAACATAATGCCACCGCCTTGACGAATTTCTTCCAGTTCTGGTGTTATCTTACGCCTATCATGGGCGCCATTGCTGCGGATCAGTATCTGGGGAAGTACAAGACGATTCTGTACTTCAGTATGATATATCTCGTTGGCGTCGCCGTGTTGTTCGTTACCAGTCTGCCTGCTTCCATTGAGGCGGGGTGGGCATTACCCGGATTGATCGTGGCGATGGTGGTGATTGGACTGGGCACCGGAGGGATCAAGTCGAATGTCAGTCCGCTGATCGCGGAGCAATATCGGAATACGAAAGCTTTCGTGCGAACTTTGAAGACAGGGGAGAAGGTGCTTGTCGATCCGGGAGTTACGGTGCAGAGGATATACATGATCTTCTATCTATGCATCAACTTCGGGAGTTTATCAAGTTTGATCACGACGACGCTGGAGTTGAGAGTCGGCTTCTGGGCTGCGTATGGAGTATGTCTATGCATGTTTGTGGTTGGGCTGGCGACTTTGGTCGCAGGGAGGAAGAAGTACGTTTTGAAGCCTCCGAAGGGGTCGGTGCTTCCACACGCTGCGAGGATTCTATGGATCGGGTTGAGGGCAAGGAACTTGGACGCTGCGAAGCCGGAGTACATCGAAGATACCATGGGACGGAAGGCTGAGGTGCCATGGGATAGCACGTTCGTGGAGGAAGTTCGTCAAGCACTTGTAGCTTGCAAGGTGAGTGAAGTCAATGATCTTCATCCGATACAAGCTGATGATCGTTTCCAGGTCTTCCTCTTCTACCCAATATACTGGTGCGTCTACGGGCAAATGCTTAACAACTTCATCTCCCAAGCCGGCCAAATGGAACTCCACGGGATCCCCAACGACATAATGGCAAACATCGACCCCTTGAGTGAGTCTAAAGGGCAGAAGCCATATTGTTACATGTCTGAGACATTCACTGACCTTCTGCCCTTTACTTTTAATAGCGATCATAATGGTAAGCGCTCGCCTTTCCCCACCCAATTCAACCCAGCTAACCCCCTCATCAGTTCATCCCCCTCCTCGACACCCTCCTCTACCCCCTCCTCCAGCGCCATCGTCTCCCCTTCCCCCCAATCCTCCGCATAACAACCGGCTTCATCCTCGCCAGCCTCGCAATGCTCTACGCCGCCTTCGTGCAAACCACAATCTACGCCTCACCCCCTTGCCACGCCCACCCCCGAGCCTGCCCCGCAGCCCTTACAACGCCCGCCTTCAACAACAAGATCCCCACCTCGGAACGACCACCCCTCTTCTACCGGCCGAATGAAGTCCACGTCGCGTTACAGACGCCAGCGTATTTTCTCATGGGTCTGAGTGAGATCTTCGCGAGTGTGACGGGTTTGGAGGTTGCTTTTACAAGGGCGCCGGAGAGTATGAAGAGTTTGGTCATGAGTGTGTTTTTGTTGACGACGGCGGGTGGGGCGGTTCTTGGGGCGGGGGTGAGTCCTTTTGCGAAGGATCCGGGGGTTGTGGGGTTGTATTTGGGACTGGGTGGGGTTTGTGCTGTTGTTGGAGCGGTATTTTGGGGGTTGTATAGACATTTGGATCGGGAGAAGCCGAAGGTGGTGGAGGAGACAGAGGAGAGGAGGTTGAGTCTCGCGGTCGATGAAGTGGCGAGTGTGATTGCGAGGGAGGATTTAGAACGAAGGAATAGAGATGAGCGATAGCATTGCGCTTTTGAAATCTATCATGTCCGTGAATGAACCAACACCCGCCAAATTTGGTATCTCGATATACAATGCCCCAAGTATCTCTACATCACTTCGCCTTCAAAGCGCCAGTGCTAACCTGTTCCCATGCAGCCGACGCAGCGAAACGCCCGGCATAGACCCAAAACAACAATGAGATCTAATCCCTCGCGCTTCCAGCACTTGGAGCACGAGCAATGAAAGCCGACCTCCCAAAGCAAACTCAAAAAGAAAAGTCCTCCTCATCCCATTCATCCCTCCCATCGAATCTTACACCCCTCGAAACTCTTCCTGAAGCTTTCAACTCTCTCTTGAACCCACCCACAATTCCAATGCTCCGCATCCTGCTCATCACTCTTCCCAAACCGAATCTCCTTCCCCAGCTGACACCTACCCGGCGTAAACATCCACTGTATACACTTCTTCTCCCCCTTCAACATACACGCCTTCGCGCATGCTTCTTCTGACTCCGTGGCTTCCTGCTCATACTTCTCCAGCGAATCCCATTCGTCATCATCATCGGTCGCCATATCGTACGTCGCGAAGCGGTAGTCTTTCGACATGTTGTTCCAATGCGTGCGGTTGACGGAAACGTGCTGTGCGAGGAAATGGTCAAAGACGTCGCGGTATAGATAAGGTTCTTCCCACCCGTGCGCGTCGGTCCAGGCGTGTTCGAATTGCCAGTAGGAGTCGACTTCAATGGGCGTGACGTGGTGGAAGGTGATGGGTGGGGTGCACCAGTGGTTCTTGGTGAAGTCGACGGTGCTGATTGTCTCGCCTTGAATTAAGGGCCAGGCAGGTGTGAGGGGGATGTTGACTGCCATGAAAGCGTCCGCGACGACGGCGTCGCCGCAGCAGGAGGCTGCTGTTACTTCCTCCCACTTTGTGTCGTAGAGCTCCTTGCCGGCGTTGTAGCGAGCTGCTTCGAGGACGTCTGCGGCTTTCCGAGACATGACGATGCCGCTGCCTCCGTGCGCGAAGGTGGTTTCTCCAATCACATTCTGTGCTCCAAGGTAGTATGGCTTCTTCGGATCCATCGTCTTCAGCCAGAGTAGCAAGTTCAGCCACGACAGACTCGTATCCGCCTCAGTCATGACGAACCACTCAATTTCATCATCCGCCGCCTCGAATGCCTGATGAAACATGGGCAAGAACTTCCACTTATCCAGATTCCACCCCTCATCGCCTTTCAGCTTTCCCATATCTTGTCCTTCCCGCTGCCATTTCTCAATCTCTCGATATAGCTTGAAATCCTCGTGCTCTTCGCGGATCTTTTTGCTAACAGGCGCAATCGCGTCGTGGATCTTGACGTCGCCGAATGTTTGTTCCAGGTCGGAGAAGATCATGAATTTGGGGATGCAGCTGAATGTTGTGACGAAATGTGTGGGGAGTTTTTGGTAGAGTTCTGTCGCGCCGGTTTTGAGCATGACCATGACTTTGTCGGCGCCTGGGAGGTGAAGACAGGATTCGTTGAATGTATGCGCTGGCCTTTCACTCGGTGTCACCAAATCGGGCTGAGGAAGAGTTATGGAGGGCCCGGCTGCGAGATCTTCGCTGTTGCTGGGAGGTAGTTCTTCGTGGTGTTGCGCGAATGTTCCTTTGGCGTGGTTGTATGCGTCCTCGGCTCGAGGGAGCCATGCGTCCCGGAAGAAGAAAATGGCGAGTACAATAGCGAGTATAATGGCCACGCGGGTGAGCGTCACGCCTCTGCTAGTGAGCACCATGCTCATTGTGTTGAGCCTCGCCTATCTGGAGCGCTGCAGTTGAAAAGAAATCATGAGAAGCGAAAGTTGGTAGGAGTTCCGGACTTTGGGTGCAATCGTCCAGAGGCAGGTGGGACGGGAGTTGTCTCAGACGGGCGACAACAGCGTGTACTGCAGGAGTACATGTAGAAGCAAAATTGAAATCAAGGTCGGTGGACGACACGAGTAAAGGAAAAGGAGCGCAGATACGAGAGCTGCTTCATCACCACCTACCTCCTAACCCACTTGCCCACCACGCAAGCCATGGTTCAGGGCAGCTGACGTTGAACTTTCCCTTTCGCTTGGCTGCAGGGCCAGAATAGACCTAGGCTAAACTGAATTAATGCTTAGTCAAAGGCTTGTTTGGCGTTTGACTTTGCCTGTGGAGATGTACAACCTCGCACTTTGTTGGTGCAATCATTGATGTTACACGGTCTCCGAAACACTCATCCAGGTGCTGGACGATGCGCAGGCTCGACGTCAAGATTCGCACCATCTTCCATCCACATCGATCGAGGAGCTGGCACGAAAGCCTGTTTGTCATTGCCATTGCCATCGGCCTTTGACATTTCCACCGCGATACCACAATTTCCCGGCGTCAAGAGGACTATCGCACTTCTGCTCATGCCGAGACCAACGGCGTGAGCAACCCCATGGGCGCGGATGCCGTAGGATCGAAGTGTCGCCAAATCCGCGGAAATGCATTTTAAACCAGGGTAGAACAATGGTGTGCTCTTGAGATGCACCAAAACCTCAACATGGTCGGCACGGGACGATGTTTGAGGCCGAGATGGTGGTGAAAAGCGTCACATGGTCGCGCAAGCCGAAGTCATTCTTCTCAGATCACGTCTCTTCTCAAAGCAAGGCACGCTGTGCGGAAGGGAGTCTCGATATCCGCTGTAGGACGGCTGTATCAGCGTCGGTCGAGGCTGCCGTTGAGGCTTTGCGAGGCGCCACGGCGGGCTGAGGCTTGCGCAGAACAGTCCAGCTCTTCATCATACAACCACATGCCGATAGAGGGAAATCATGACAAAGAAGTGAAATGGCGAGCGAGGAGGACGAAGTCGCAGAGAGACCCACATTAAATTCGGGCCCTTCCGCTGACTCCCAGGGCATCACGTGACAGCCAGGAACGGCCTAAACTCACATCGTCAACCAGTAACTCCACCTCGTGCATCGACCTGAAGGATCGACAACAATGACGCTACTTCCGCTCGAATGTTCATAACCAAATCTTCTCGCGATGGCGCCCAAATGCCACCTTTCTCGACCACCGTCTCCAAACCCCGGAGATTGCCATTGTTCGTCGCCACAATGCTGGTCTTTTCTCTGATCACGCTCGCGGCCTTCTCTAGCTGGACCGGACCTGCAGTTGCGCAATTCCGGCCTCCTTCTCATCACCAGCCGGGATGGGGAAGTCCGAAAAGCTCTCTGGCAGATCTGGCTTTGCAAAAAGTACTCCAGGATGCATCGCCAATTTTCGGCATCTCCGACGATGAGCGATCATCGACAGCAACCTGGATGAAAGCGTACCACGATGATACACTCCTGGTCCACATGAACATCCCTGGAACTCATGATGCGGCTACGTGGAATTATTCTCTGGCGACTCAGCAACGCCTGAAACCTGTGACAGATCTGGCCAACATCACCGAAGTCGATCCATCATTCTATCGATGCCAGGATATGTCCATGATCAAGATGCTCGATGCTGGGATTCGAGCTTTCGATCTGAGGTATGCCTACGACGTTACTAAGACGGCGCTCGTATTCTGGCATGGCACTGCTTTGCAGTCTGAGACCGCAACTGTAGACGATGTACTGTTCGCATTCTATAACTGGCTTGATGAGCATCCGAGTGAGGCAGTGTTCCTTTCTTTCCAGCATGAGGGTGGGAATGATGATGAAGGGACGCAGAGGATGCTTTACGATAGCCTGACCTCGCCAGCTGCGAAGAAGTACATTCTCCAAACGCGAGGCTCCATCGGCACTTTGGGTGAAGCGCGTGGAAAAGTCACACTCCTCCGCCGTTTCGACCTAAACCTCCTTCCCGCATCATATGAAGAGACCATCCCAGGCCTGCACTTCTCACCAAACGACTGGACAGACAACGGCCCAAACATCACCTTAGTCTACAACCAAACAACCGGCGGGACAGCCTACATCGAAGACTACTACCAGCCCCTCACGCCTCACGGCTCCACCGCTGAAGAAAACATCCGCTGGAAAGTCAACGCCACAGAAGCCCACCTCCACATGGCCGCATCAACACACAGCGACTCGCTCTTCTGGTCGTTCGCATCGAGCACAAATACTGCTAATACGCCGCCAGATACCCCCGAGATCCAGGCTCTCGGGAACGGGACTTTGACGCCTAAGGGAGGAGTGAATCAGCAGCTGGTGCCGTTTTTGAGGACGATGAAGGGGAGGAGGTTGGGGATTGTGATGTTGGACTTCTTTGAGGAGCCGGAGGGGTTGGTGGAGTTGTTGTTGGGGTTGTTGCCGCCGGCGGAGGCGAGGGGGTATCACTGAAAGGGGTGAGAGAAGCAAAATAGATATAGACTCGTACACTGACCTCCTGCAAGAAGCCTACCATACACTTGTCAAATCAGCCCTTCGACTATGCGTCTTTCAGGTCAAAAGTTCAGCTCTGACGAGGCTACAGCATCAAAACCAAATTCTAAACCTAAGTTGACAGCGAGATCAAACCAAAAAGTAAAGCCTCATCTGGTCTCGCTGCGAGTCGAACGCAGGTCTCCTGGTCTTGGGTCATCGGTGATCAGCCGTGACGCGGCAATAATGATCGTGCCCAGCCTCTCGGCCTACATCGATCTGCCGTATGTACCAGGCGTGCTAACCGCTACACCACGAAACCATTTTATGTGTTGATGAGGTGGAAGAATGAAATTGATATATAAACATCAACCAGTACAAAGGAGAGTGTGCAAAACGAAAGACCCAAAAGGCAGCAGAAAGAGCAAAAGGTCATGGTCTCGCTGCGAATCGAACGCAGGTCTCCTGGTCTTAGGTCATCGGTGATCAGCCGTGAGCGTGGCATGGTGGCGACTATGGTCGTCCATCATGTATGTCCATATATACCAGGCGTGCTAACCACTGCACTACGAAACCATTTCATGTTGTCGTGTGGTGATGATTATGGGTGGATAGGCTATTGAGACATATAAGCATTCTCCAGGCTGGCGAGACTGAGAGATCGACATTGATTGTGTAGCACGGGAGGACTTTGGCCTGGATATCTGCAAGTCGTGGAGAAGCAGGATAAGTCTTCGAAAGGAGTCGAAGCATAAAACGAAGGATTCGGAAAACGATGATAAACTTGCTTTTTTCGATGAAGAATCGATCAATTAAGAGCTGACGATATCAATATCAATGACTCCAAACGAATCTTATTTGCTCGCCTCACCTATCCGTGTCTCTCTCATGTCCATCAATCCCAGCCATTAGTAATTGCAATGCACCAAATCATCAATATCCAAAATCGTCTCCGCAGCAATCACACTCGCATCCGCAATCCCAAAAGTAACATTCTTCAACCCCGTATACCCAGCCGGCAAAACAGCATAGTTCAGCTTATTCCCCTCGAGCATCGTCGGCGCGAACGAGAACGTCGCAACCGGAACCTGCTGATCCTTATAATTATACCCCGTGACGGAGATCGTGCATCCCGTAGCGGCAGAGGCTACGGCATTCTGGAGATCGAGCAGGCAGCCGAAGTAGAAGCTGTAGAGGTCGAAGTACTTGACGCCAGGGGCGGCGGACATGCTTCCGAAGGGGTTCAGGGTGATGGTGCCCATTTCGACGAGGTTTTGGGCCATTGCTGCTGCGGCGACGTTGGGTTTGCTGTGGGGGAGTACGCCGGAGGTTTGGCCTGGTTGCTACATTGATTGTAAGTAGAGATGATGGTGAGAGATGTTGGGGTGGATCGTACTGCTACGACCCATCCTGAGTAGACGAGGCCGTGGTAGGTGCCAACAGTGGCGAGCTGAGGTGCGACTGGGTTGGTGGGCAGGTCGTCATACTGAATGATCAGGTCAGTTCTAGTTTAACGCTGAGGATGGAATGCATCTGCAATGGTCGTGACGAACATTATCATCGTAGAGATTGCAGAATGGCTTGCTTGGCTGACTAGGTTGCTTGCCACCAGATCCTCCACCACCTCTGCCAAAGGCGGCCCCGAACGCAGTTCCCAAGAACAAGCTAGTGTAGTAGATGGACCTCATCTTGGTGGCTGAAGGTCTGTATTGAGGTTTGTTGCTGAGCAAGAACCATCTGCCGTGAGCGCACCTCCCATCTACTTTATACTCACCGCTGTCATGATGGATGATGGCATTCTGGTGCCGCTGACGTTCCAGGACTTATCCATATAGACGGTAATGGCCATGAGGCGTAACTCACTGCTTTGGAAGCTAGACCTATCCGAATCAGGGCATCGTAGCACCTGAATTCGACAGCAGTGCCGGCTCATGTGCATTCACTAGCGCGCCGCAATGCAGGATAGCTACATCTCTTCCCCGGAGTCAACATTCTAGCTTGAGCCACTGCAAGCTACGATGCTGATTGGCAGCCATCTCATCCGGAAAGGAGTGCGCATCGGAGCATGGGCCGGGAATAGAGCTTGATGATGCTTGATTGCGAAGATCTTGAGATGAGCTTCGTTGGGAGCATTTGTCACGGCTCGATTTAGGATCTCCTGATTCAATGTCAAAAACGATGGAAGTGATGAAGTGTTGAAGTGAGTGAATGTTGTTGTTTGGGCCAAGGTGTGAGGTCGTGAGGTCGAGGTTGGGCTGGCATGTGAGACAGCTGAATGGCCCGAGCGTCGCGGGCACCTCAAACCTCAAGCTTGGATTCGCTATTGACTTGAACCTCGACAACACCAACACCAGCGAGCATCGAAGATATGTACTCTCAATTCCAAGCCTCATACCAAAGCCTGGAATCCAGCCTTTCTCGGCTTGTGGATTCGATTGCAGCCTGTAAGTACAGCTCCGACTAGTACCTGATCTGAGACGTATGCTGATAACAGTCCTCGTGGTTAGATAATCCTTCTGCAACCGCCGCCGACGACCTCGTTAGTGCAGATGACGCCGTCCAAGAGAATGTCAAAACATGTACGCATATCAGCACTCACCCTCATTTCTCAAAAGCTAATGAGCTCTTGCAGTACTCCAGCACCAGAAGAACCACCACCGCCTCGAAGAGCTCCGCCGCACCACCGACTCGCTGGACGAGCAGATCAAAAACACCCTCCGCCGTCTCGCCGACATGCGCAAAGAGATCCAGTCCATTCCCTCCAGCGAGACAAGCGAATCCAGACGCGAAGTGAAAGTCGACGAGCTGCTTTCCTACGCCAAGTACATCGCGAAGACCACCGTGCCTCCCACTCTACGCAAACCTACCGCTCCTCTCCCTCAGCCGAAGCTCGACGCTCAAATCACGAACGGCATAGCCACCCCGCCACAGGCCACGCCTCAGCAGGAAGGAGATAGTACGGCAGAAGTGGGCGACAGTCGCGGCGTAAAGGAGCTGGGCGAGGAACAGCGAGCGTTCATCATACCTCAGAACCTCACATTCGATGCCTGGCCGAGCGATGTTCATATGCGGAATGGCGCATTGGGTCATATACAGGCCATGGTGGAGGCTGGAAAGGATCCCGCGAGTGTGCTGAGTCCCGAGGAGCAGGCCGAGGTGGATCGCAAGAAGAAGGAGGAAGAAGAGAGGCAGAGACAGGAAGAGGACGAGAGGCAGAAGAGGTTGCAGGCTGAGTGGGGATATGGAAGACGCGGGACGGTGGTTGCAGAGCCTTTCAATCCGGATGATCTATAGGAGGACAACATCCGCGATATTCTGGAGCTGGACGACTAGCCTGTGGATGACCTTCTTTGCTCACTCACGTACGCGCTGGGGAACCCCTTCCTCTTCGACCACCGCATCGGCCTCAGCTTCTCAGTGCCTGTCGAGTGTGTTGGCGTGTATCCCGGCCGCCATCCGCGCTCTACAATGTCTGAAGCGCTACTACTGGATGTCGCGAACACTTTCTACGCCTGCCCAACTTCGGGAAATACTGCTTCACGATCGGCCAATACGCCGCACTCTGCGTTCACTGTCTAAACGTGACGGAAGACTGGACTCTTGCGGTCTTCGCTGCTGTGGCAAGCATCACCTTCATCTACTGTATAGTCTGGGACATCCAGTATAACGACTCTGCGAAACCCCTCTGCACGTCGACGGGGTCTGCGCGACACGCTCACATTCCGCAAGCAGTATTGGGTCTACTACGCAGCAATGCAACAGATTTCATCCTTGGCCTGAACTGGATTGGATTCCGACCCGAAAGGACGTCAACGCATTGTCTTCAGGGCATGGCCACAAGTCTAGAGCATGAGCTGTGGTCACAGCGGAGGGCATGGCTGTGCGGAAGGCGCATTGGCTACTTCAGCGGCTGGCTCTTGCCTCCCAGAGATTGCGTCTCCTCGAATTATCTCGCGAAGGCAAGAGCCAGCCGCGTCTCCAGCGGACGGTCGACACGCGATGAGTCCCGTGGATACGAATGCCAGTTCTACCAGCGAATGCGTTGGCATTCCACCTCTGCCACGCGGTACCCAAAATATCTGGTACCGTGACTCGTGTCTGCAGTGCGGCATGGGATCCGTGTAGAACGATGTAGATCCGCCACGATCAGACCATGACTTCGCTGTCAACCCGCATCTGGATATGTTCGCCTGTCCAGATACCTCTTCTGACTATTGAATGCATACCAAGATGACCATATAGGAGAACGATTGGGCACCGCCGGTCCAGCAGGGCGAGCAGATCTCTCCTCGGCAGGACCCGCTGTCCACAAACTTTCGAAGCGAGGTGCCTGACTCTATTCGCACCTCACTTAATCCTCTCTCTTATACATCTTCCCACTTCCCATCAACAGGTCGTCAAGAATCAAGTCTCACGTCGTCGTACCAAAACCGGCTTGTCTCGTCCCCGATCGGGATGGCGACCCATTGTGGCGAGCAGCGCTTCGACAGCCGCCCGCCCAAGCAATCCCAAACACACCAGGAGGCGTTTCCATCCAGCCGTTGTCGCATCCCTGCATGCGACTCTTACACCGTCCATGCAGCCACGCTCGTCGGCACTGCATCACACATTACTGTTCCGGTTGGGTCACGATGTATCTCTGATGGACTGCTTTCTTCTGTAGGTCATGGCGTTTCATGCATGTTTTCTTCGCGCCCGAAGATGGGATGGACAGGTCATGTGCGCTTGTACCTGCACCCTGCGTCGCGCGCGCGTGAGTCTCTCGTCTCTCTACTCTTTTTCTCGTTGTTGGTATTTTTCTTCGGCACCGAATGCTCTCCCGATCATGTTGTTGTTGTGTTGTGGAAGAAGAATAGGATTGCAAGCGATTGCAGCTGAGAGATGAGCTGGCGAAACCACCGCTGGAGGGAAGAATTCGAGCATTTTGATGAAGTCTGGGATGGAGTCTGGTCTGCGATTGCATCTGAATGGGAAGAAAGGACTGCTGTGCCACGGACGCGACCTGCTTCGACGATGGCCCCGGCGCCGCCGCCACCAGGAGCGCAGGTGTTTACAATTTCGGTGACGACGACGATATTATCGACGACTTTTGTTACGGTGCCGTATTCGAGTTCAGAGTCAGTGGCGGAATCGACGAGCACGTCCTCAAGTTCAACATCAACGTCGACTTCAAGGACATCAACATCGAGCTCGAGCGCAACGACAACAACCTTGCAGACCATCCTCCCTCCCATCGTAACAGCAAGCTCATCAATCGAGCTTCCATCATTGATATCTGCATCTCCAACCATCGCACCTTCTGGATCCCTCGAATCTCAAAACTCAACAACGACAGACTCCATGATCGGCCCCGACACGCAATCCCAATCTCAAAAGCACGCAGTCATAGGCGGCCTCTCAGGAGCAATAGCGGGCCTCATCTTCATCGGCGTCATAATCTGTCTGATACTGCGCATCCGGCGCAAGAAACCACAGCCCGAGGACTTCTGCGAGTCAGAAGCACATGACGAGAAAGGCGGTTTCCGACCCTTGTTCTTCCGAACCTGGACGGGTCTCTCCATGGCGAGTCATCGCCCACGAACCGCACAGAATCGTCCGGAGAGTACATCTTCTGTGACAGTGGATGAAGACCATAGGATTATTAGGATGAATACCCGGCACTGGCCCCGCCCCTTCGCCCCAGGAGCGGGAGAAGGGTATAGAGATTCGGCGCCGCAACACCAACTCCGCGTTACGAATCCCGATCTCTCGCGACCCATGACACCAAGAAGATCGTCTGAGACGCCATCGAGTTTCCTCCGCAAACCACGCTCTGCATTGACAGGTTTCGTTCTCGGGCGAGCGAGCAGAGAACTCCCACCGACGATTACAGTCGTTGATCCTACTCTATCCAGGGACTGCAGCATAGCACCCTACGCTCATATGAGGACCCCATCATTCAAATCCTACCCTTCGATCAATACCCTGCCGATTATTCGACACCAAACACCCGAAGACCCCTTCATAACACCACCAATCCAGACATCAAGTCAACTCGGCCACGACCCGCCTCCACCCACTCTCCGCCGTCCCTCCCTGGCAACCCTGCAATCAACAGCAACCCGAACCTGGTCCCATCTCCTGCACCCCTTCCGCGCAAGATCGAACACTGCGAGCTCCCAACAGCCGACACAGAATGTGCGAGGGACCTCACATTTCTCATACACGACTAGTGGATCGAACTCCTCCAGAAGAAGTGATCCTTTTGATCTGGATGGACCGAGTATAAGGGGCAGTCATCATTCCCCGCGGATGGGCAGTGAATTTCAGCGACGGAGTCAGATTAATCCGAATTGGATTCTTTATGAGGGGACGTGAAATCAGCCATGACATGATGGATGAAGACAGGATTGCACAGGACTGAATCTTGTATGTATGATAGGATGCGAGATACCCACAGATCAAAACTTTTCTTAGGCACTTCTATGTCGCTAATCACTCACTGTATTCACACCTCCATCGCTTTCCATCTATTCCACCCCCTCGACCTTCCATACCTTAACCGCAGCATCCGCACCACAAGAAATGACCTTCCCCTCCTCACTCCACACAACACCGCCCACACCTTCCTTATGCGCATTCCGCGCCTGAACTCTCAACCCCGGATCCGCCAAACTCCAGACAAAAACATTCGTATCCAGCGCTCCGCTGACGGCTTTCTTGCTATCAGGAGACCAGGCGATACAAGTCACCCGCGCGGTGTGTGCAGACCAGCGGTTCGTTTCGAGGGTCCAGGAGCCGGAGGCGTTGGTGTAAACGAAGATCTTGCCGTTGGCGAGACCGGCGGCGAGGTGGGTGCCGTCGGGGGAGAAGGAGAGGGAGGAGATGGGGGAGGTGGGGTCTTTGAGTTCGGTCATGGCGTCGAAGGAGGCCGGTGAGGCGGCTTTGAAGAGGCGGATGGTTTTGTCGTCGGAGCCGACGGCTACGGTGTCGCCGGTGGCTGCGATGCAGGTGGGTGGGGAGGGGGTCTTCTGCTTGGAGACTTCGCTGCCGTCGGCGTAGGTCGTGATTCCAGAGGCGGTGGCGACGAGGGTGTGGTCTTTGCCGTTGAGGGTGGCGACTGCTACGCCTCTGGGCTGGCCGTCTGTCTTGATGGCGTTGCCGGTAAAGGATTGCTGCGATGCGTCGATGGTTCGGAGAGCGTCGTCCCAACCCACGCTGTAGATGCGGCCTTCTTTCGATGCAGCAGCAATGCCAGAAACGTAGTTTGAATGCATCTCCCCGTCAATCAAATCCGCAGCCCCACTCGACAAATCCCACGCTCTTGCCCTTCCGTCATAACTGCCCGTCCACAGCGTCTTGCTATCCTTCGCCGCCGCAGCAGAAGTAATAGCTTTCGAATGTCCCCTCACCACCTTAACAGGCTTCTCGCTCCCCTCCTGGAAATAATTCAAATTCCCCTCCAAATCCACCGAAATCACCAACCCATCGCTCCTTCCTCCCGGCCACGTAACACCAACCTGCTGATCCGGTATCGACACACTCTCGCCTCCCAACCTCCAACTCTGCGTACACTTGCCCACCTCCGCATCCCAAATCTTCACCGTCTGATCACCACTGCACGTCACCAACTTCTTGCTGTCCCCAGCCCAACTCACGCCAAAGATGCTCCCCTTATGCTCCCCAGTACCAATCTCCTTCACCGCCTCGCCCGTCTTCCCATCATACAGCCAGATCTTCCGATCACTCCCCACCGTCACCAAGCTACTCCCATCCGGCGAGAACTGTGTCCCATACACAAACTTCTCATGCTTTCCCCTCACACTGGTATTAAACTTAAACGGCGCGCCATGATAAAAGCACATACTCGTATCATCGCTCCCGGTCGCCGCGCGGAGCGGTCTCTGCTGCCGTATACTCACGCAATTGATCTGCTGGCTGTGTCCACTGATCTCGCCCACGCTGTTGCCTGAGTCGGCGGTGATGCAGTGTCCATACCGCTCTTTCCCGTCACCGACCGCGATGATCCGCTGGCTGTCGCCGTCCCAGGCGATGTCGTTGATGCGGCCTGCGATGATGTGGTATTCGCCTTTGGTGTTCTCCGCGCCTTGGGCGTCCCATACTCGCACGGAGCCGGAGACGTCGCCCGAGGCGATGTAGAAGCCGGAGGGGGCGAAGCGGGCGACGGTCGTTTGGGCGGTGTGTTGCGTGTATTGTTTCGAAACGGCCGGATCGTCAATAGAGCGGACGAAGATCGATTTGCCGGAGGCGTACGTGAGCCTCTCGCCTTTACTGTCCGAAGAGAGCGGACTTGGGGACCCTCGAGTCGTTGCCGGCGCGGCGGCGTAGATTGCGTCTGGAGGATATTCTGTTAGCCATTGACAGATAGGGATACCTTGCAGAGCGCATACCGGACTTAATCGACATGGTTGCTATGTTGGTTGAAAGGTATCATTTGGGAAGCTCTAGGTCTGTTGACTTTGACTTCTGCCTGCAGTCTGACGTATGCTCGAGGGGTTGTTTCATGTTATTTTTGGCCACCACATCCAACAAAACAGAAAACACCATCAGTAGATCAAGATCATGTACGATGCATTCTATTACTGACTACATTATGCTAATCACTACCACCAATGATCATCATCCCCACCCCAATAATGCACAACATGCGGCGGATGCGTATCATTCCCATTAACATCCCCCCCAAAGACCAAATAATCCTTTATATCCGTCGGCGGCACGTTCGCCACCTGGGCATAATCACCCATAACCCACACACTCTGCATACCCATGATCATATGCTGAAGAATATGGCAATGGATCATCCACACCCCAGCATCTTCAATCCGGATACGCCAGAGTCGCCAGCCGGCATTGGCGCCCGCGATGGTCTTCTCGCCGTATCTGTATAGATTGGTGGTGTCGCGGAGGATGGGGTTGTAGTTGGCCAGTTTGGCTTCGTTTTCGGTGGCGTTGTAGGTGCCGTTGCCGCTGCCGCAGTCGTAGTAGTGGCCGCCGTGGGCGTGGAAGGGGTGGTAGTCTACGCCGCCGTTGTTTTTGACCAAGGAGCCGGTGTTGTACCAGAGGATTTCGATGACCTGGTTTCATTAGCATGAGATCATACCTGTAGTGAAAGGCTTGTGCTCACCTCTCCGATCTTCGCTGGGAACGTCAAGGTGTACGGATCCCAGCCTCCGTTCTCGAGAGCAGCGGTATAGTTTGGAATGGCAGATGGTCCCTTCTCGTAGATCTCAACAAGATAAGGAGCGTCACCTGGATAGGGACTAGATGTCTCATTCCATTGCAGTCCATTCATACGCCAGATAGTCGTCTGCGTTGCGATCTGCCGGCTGTCAATTGTGAGGCGTCGGGTGACTTGATCCGCAGTCGGGAAGTTGTTAGGGTACAGCGGCTCGAATGCATACTCAGCCCAGGCGTAGGTGGCATTCGAGAAAGGAAGCGGTGGCTTTGCAGGTCCGGTCGTGATGGATGGCTGGCCTCCAGAGTAGCGCAGCACTCCGTATCCGTTGTACACGGCAGGGCGATCCTTGGTTTGCATTTGGATGAGGTAGTCGGTCTTGCCATTCAACTCGCTTTCGCTCTTAGTCTTGAAAAGTACGTCGAATCGCTGGCCAGTAGAGACCTGCATGAACTTCTCGGTGTGAGGCTTGGTGTAATGGCCGTCCACCTCAATGATCGGGAACTCCTCATGGTCCACGATCCCAAATTGGGTCATCGACAGTGCCGTCGCCCCAATAAAGCGCATGCGGTATGTTTTGCCAGGGTCGACATTGATCACTGGCAACTTGCAAGATCCCTTCCCAGCGGTCTCACCAATCGACACTCCAACGCCATTGATCAGGACGGCATTCGTCTCACCCGACCATGTAAAGTTGTTCGACACAAGCCCACTCTCTACCGTATGATCGGTCTTGTTGAAGTAGTCGGTAAGCATGACAATGCGCTCTTCATCATATTGGTATGGCGGAGGTCCATCATCTTCGACGATGAGCGGTCCGGCGCAAGACACAGCCTGGAAGCCAACATGCGAGTGGTAGAAGTATGTTCCCGACTCGTCCTTCAATGGACGCACTTCGTAGTCGAAGTAGTGTTTCGCTGGAATGGGCCACTGACTAGCTGCCGGAGTGCCGTCCGCGAACGGAGCAAGGCGTTGACTGAGACCGTGCCAATGAATTGTCGTGTTATAATCGTCCATGTCGTTGTATACTCGGATCCAGCTAGTCTTCCCCGGCGGTATTCTCAGGGGCGGGCCCGGAGATGTGCCGTTGACCACCACTGACGCTCGCGACTGACATCCCACCGAGATGTTCTGGTAAGTGATCCTCAAGATATGGTCGGGATGAAAGGTGTGGTCGTGCCATTGAGGTCCGCCGTAATGTGGAGGCCGAGGATGACCGCTTCCTCGCTGCCATGCAGAAACAAGAGCGAGCCAAGAGGCCGCCGTAAGAAGTGAGAGCCGCATGGTGGAGAAGGGAAGGGTACAGGAACGAAGAAAAGTGATACGGGAGGAACAAAGTTGAAGTACGATGTCGACTCACCAGGATGACCTTGTCTCACACGATGTACGGGGAGTACCTTGCGCGGCTCTTCTCAAATATGGTCTGTGGTGACGATTGAGTTGCGGCTGTCCTACGATCCAACAAGGCCCGTGTGCGAACATCCGCCGCTATCCCTTCGGCCAGTCTAGGGCCAAGTCTGCGACCATTGGGCGTGGGTAAGGCTCAGCTGCGAATCCTTTTGCGCGTGGCCAAATCATGGCGTTTCTCGCTAGCAGTGCGCAGAAGGATGCGATGGCGGTCCTCGATGAAGGCATAGGTTGGTACATCATCGACTGTAAGAGGCTCACGCTCGTACAGCACGTGTGCGTAGCCGAGCTACCCTGGTCGTGGACAGCTGGGCCGGAACATTGACATTTGACCAAGGAAGCGCCCAGTATTCCTGTCTCGGCAGGGAGTCGACTACACACTGATTCCTGGTGGCGGCGTTTGCTGGAAAAGGCGACTTTCGAGGAAGTGATGATGAAAAGACTGCCAGAGACGGAGCCGGTCAGCGAGGCAACGAGGCTGATCGTCAGGATTCAGCGCTGCACTTCGATGAATCCTTCAGCAAGTGGACATGATGTTGGACTTTTGTATAACGGTAAATTCGCCGGTCCATGATCAGTAATTCTGTTTGCGAGATGGTGTCGCCGTCAGTAGCCGACAGCTTGAGCAGAGTTCCAGATGCGAGACGAGACGAGGAGGGTCGTCGAGGGCGCAGCGTTTTCAGCTTCCGGCGATCGCGACGCTTGCCATGTGCGGCAGAAGTGCGAGAAATGGATACAAGCGATGAGGATGGAGGGCTGATGATGATGGAGATGATGAGGTGATGAAGCGAATGTCTTGTACAACTTGTAAAAAACGATGAGCAGGTTTGCGCTAGTTTGGCAGAGCGCCATCAGGTCATTGTCATTGTCGTGGTCGGACGTTTAAAAATAAGCCTCCCTCGATGGAGGCTCCACTCTTGAAGGGAATCCGGAAGCTTGTTGAGACCTCTCCTTCTCCCTCATCACAAAAAGAGCCTCTTGTATGGCCTATGGCATCTGCCGGCGCTTTTTGAAAAAGATAAGAGGTCTTGATGAGAGTATTGCATTTGGCACTTGTGCCGATGCGTTCGTCTCACAGCTTTCCACCAACCTGCAACTTCCCAGCCATCGCGGTGTAGCTCAGCGGCACAGCGGTGGGATGGTGAGATCCGTCATGATTATCGCATCCACGTAGACACTTATGGCATCGTCGCAGCGTATGCCGCCTTCTTCGAAGACCGCCAGACGACAAGCAGCTCCGCGGATGCTCCAGCTCCGGCTGCAAACACTTTGCATTCACGGCAATTGCCTTGAGCGTCTGACTTCACGTCCTCTTTCAGCTGACGCGAGAGGCATCCATCACAACATGATCATCTTTATCATGTGTTACGACGAAGCTCACTTTCAATTCTTGCAGCTGAGCAGACATCTGAAGACCACCACGTGCAAGACCGAGCCTCACACATGCCCACCGCCTTGAGCAAGGACAGCACAACGACATGTTGCCACTGACGGACGACTCAAAGAACCACCGGCCCTACTGCCGCTTTTGCGGCCTGAGGAACGAACGTTCTCTGAGCATCTTCACTTGGACTCCTCGAATTCACTTCCAATCGTTGGACCCACTTCGGCAGCCAGCCAGAACCTCCCACAACACCCCACTCTTTGCTTCACTCCCAAGAACGCACCCGTCCCATTGGGCGACAGCGGGACCCATCCAGCCCAAGCCCGAAAGAGCAGGAAGCAGGTGAGGTTTGGTGGGTCCAACAATAGACGACAACGGCAAGGAGCTTCCATTCTCCCAAAAGAATAGGACGAACAGTGAAGTGCACCTCATGGCCGCCTTCAAAAGCCCACTTCTTCGGGCAGTTTTTCTTCTTCCTCCCAACACCTTCAAGATCGTTTTCTTCGGCTATACCGCAAGATCTGCTGCCTATACGCACGTGCAACAACACTTTCGTCCTCTTCAGCAACCCAGATCACTTCGAGATGGCTTCCAACGCGCTCACTACCACTGCTGCCACTGCTGCACCAGCTCAAGACAAGATCCAAGGTCTTCGCGAACAAATCATCGGTACAGTCCTCCACCCACCCTCCAAGGACACTTCACTGACACATGTCACCATCCAGCGAACGCTAGCATCCTCTTCCCACAACTCGTGGCGATCAGCAAGACTACCAATCCAAAGGAAATCTTCCAGGTAATCATCACCCGCGAGAACTCATCTTCCCGCGCCCTTCTCCTCTTCGGCGACGGCCTAGCCAAGCGGATTGCGGCCAAGGGCCCAGCGAGCAGCGAGGGAGCAGAGCAGGCATTGAGCGATCTGCTGGACGTCACGAGCGAAGCACTTGGATGGTACACGACCACCTTGTTGGGCGAGATGGAGAATGGTGAGGAGGTTGCGGGAGGTGGCGAGGTGAATTTCCTCATGGTCGAAGAGGGATTTCACTTCGCGGCTGAGGAGAGATGGGTTGAGGCGAACTGAGAGGATGGAGCCCTCTGAGCTACCCAAGAGATGGAAGGTGCACCATCAACCAACTTGGAAGCGATCGAGCATGAAGGGTGTCAGTAGGAGATGAGACGGAAGGTACGTTCTATCAGTCCCAATGTGTTGACCTCTGACTGACTTGTGACAGCAGATATTCCGACTCAATGAGGTCTCTCAGAAGCACATGAGTGAGAACGGCATGATGACAGCTGCTGCATGCAAAACGCCGGACGGTTGAAAGAGCCAGCATGACATCAAGCAGCTCGACAACAAGCAGCACGCAGAGCACTTTTTGCACAGAACCACCGAGAGAGTTCAGCAGCAAATTGCAGACATCCTGAAAACTCATGCCTCTCATTTCTCATTTCACATGATCACTGTACTCGCTTCAAATCATCATGTACATCCTTCCCTTCCCTCAACCCCCTAAAAAGCATTCCCCATCCCAACCCCCTCCCTCTTCCCCCTCTCCCTCTCCGGCTCCTCCATCTCATGCACACTCCCCCTAACCCCCTCCGCCGCAAGCTCCATCGGCGGCGGCGAAGGTACCTGTCCATAACTCGGTTTCCCCTGACTCACGCTCCTCGAGACCTCACTATGCGGCGAAGACGCAGCCATGGTATATGCATACGAAGGATCCATCAGTGGCGCGGGAGCCCAGGTCATGGGCGGAGGTGGGTAATACGGCGTTTGAGGAGTTTGCGGATATGGACCTGTTGGTGGTGGTGGGTGTTGCTGTTGGCTCGTATTCCGTCTCCGGCCGATACAGTACAGACAGACTCCCAGCCCAGCAAGGAGGAGCACGCCGCCAGCGACGCCGACGCCGATGCCGATTTTGGCGCCTGTTGAGAGGCCATCATCATCTTTCGAGGACGAAGAGCTTTCCGTCACAAGACTCTCCCCACCCTCACGAGTAGACGTGGCGCCTGCTCCACCAGCAGAAGTCCCACTCCCCTCAGGACTAATCGTCGGCGCACTTCCCGTCCAAATATACGCACTCGAATAGCTCTTCCCATCCGGCGTCGCACTCTGATCAACCCACACGCTCGTGCTAGGCGCATCACGATACGTGGTAAGTTGCCTGAACTGCGAGGGAGTGTATCCAGGAATTGCCGTTTCAACCCAAGTACTACTCCCGCCACTCACAGTCGGCGAGTAGTACCCCGTGCTACCTCCCGGAGATAATGGGAGCGAGACATAAGGCGCAAGTTTCTCTGGGGCGTAGAGAGCGACGAGGGCGTCCGAGCCCATGGCTTTGCAGCCTCGGGGTTCGAGAACGAGCATGTTTTCGGAGGGCGGCCAGGTGCAGCCGCAGGATTCGGGGCCGTGGCAGATCCAGGTGTTGGAGAGGTTGGGGATGTCGGAGCAGTATTCGAGGGCGGTCCAGGGGGATTTGTCTGTCTTTTCGTTAGTGCTCTCTAGAGAATGGTGGTACTGGTGTTTGGGGAGACTTACCTGGATCAAAGCCGCATTTAAAGGGGCACGTCTTGTCGGTGTATGTGATGTCTGTACAGCCGTATTGATAGAGGTTGCCTGTGTTGGGGTTGTAGCAAGTATTCCCACTCAGACATGTATCCCCTCGTAGACAACATGCTGACGCTCCTGTCGAGTTGCAAGGCACCAGGTCATCCGGTCCGCGGTATTGGCCACCGGCCGCAAAGTAGCATTGCTGTTGACCAAGGACCGTCACAGCCCAGAATGTAAATAAAAGTATAACGCAGGCTCTCCCCAACATCTTGAGGACTCCACTTTCATCCAAAAAGTCAATCTTCTTGGAATGTGGAGACAAGAAAGGAACCGGAAAAGAAGGAAAACGACAAGACAAGCACTCTTCGGAACAGAGCTTACCTTTGAGCGACCCAACGAAGATCTCCTGAGCACTGGGCATCAAACCCGCATATAGTACCATGCGGAGGACCAGTCTGGAGTCAGCCAAGCTGAAGAGCGAAGACATGGGTACTATGTATGATCAGCTTTCGGTGCGACATCGAGTCGTCGGATTATCCGAGGGACCTTTGCTTGAAGCAAGAGGTAGAGCATCAACGCGAAGGGACACCTACTACTTCTGTTGCGGGAGGACTTGATCGTTGTGACTGAAGTCGGCTACTCCTTGGGCTGAATGCAGTTCTCCGAGGAAGCAGGATGGCTTATGGTCGTACAGCGTCAATGCAGTCTGGGAATGATTGGTGCTGAGCCATCTCATCGTGGTGCAAAGTGACAAGACCACGAGCCAGGTTGCATGTAACAGCGTTCTGTTGACCGAGTGGAAGCCAATCCTCGTGGTCTTGTATCATCGCTCTGCCGGACGAGACCCTCTAACATTGGCGTGGACAATTGGTGAGTTGTGCTGCCAGAACTTCAGCTTTTGCCCTCGCTGGATACCATACCCTGCCGTGGCTTGCATGATCGTCAGGCTGGAACTGGCAGCCGCAGGAACAGCCGCAGCAGAGACTTCGGGGGATGGATAGCGAAAGCGTGAATGCGAGAGCGGTGACTACGAAGCCGTCATTGATGCATGCGTCGTGGAACAAGGCCAGTCCGTGTAAGAGGACCAATGGTCTTGTCCAGCTGGGAATTGTGGCTTTGCGCAGTGTGAGAGTGATGATGATAGAAGGCGTCAAGTCCAAAAATAGGAATACGATTCGCAACTCTACGGGGAGTCGCCAGCGGTCAATTGGAGACGTCGAACAATGCTTCATGGTCGCGGGGAGAGTTCGTTCACCTGTGAGCTGGCTCTTTGGATCATCTTACACATACCCATCAGCTTGTAGCCTGTTCTCCATCTTGATCGACCCACAAACCTGAGCACAACACAATTGCAAGCCGCCTCTTTACCCGGTCCCCCGACCTTCTCAGAAGACATACCGCTGCAAGTTCCTCAGAACAAGAGCATCGCTGCGCGCTCTCTCTGCATTCCTCGCCGCAGTCCGCGCCGCCGACTGTTCGTATGCCTGTTGTTGCGCACGTAGCTGCTCGGCCGTGAAGTGAATGCCGCGATCTGCCCACTGCCGACGGATATCCTCAATGGTCCTATCTTCCTCTGGATCACCGAGCTCCGTCTCGACCGAATCGCGGTACCGACCAGCTTGACGGCGGGCGGCGCTGGACATCTGGCGCATGCGTATGTTGTTGGTGGGTGGAGGAGGCGTGGGAATGCGGTTGCCATACCAGGCGAAAACGCCCTCTGGGTGTCTTCTAACCAGGTGGAGCTGAGAAGGGGTTCAGTAGGTGCCAAGTTCATCGACGTCGGGCAAGGTATCGTACATTGAGATGGAAGTCCAGAATCCCACTCAGCCAGAGCACCGCGAAACAGATGGCGCTGGCGATGCAATAGATGATGAGCAGCCAGGTGGCTGGTCCAACCCATCCCGCCTCGTACTATGGCTTCGTCAGTATCTCACTCAGCAGACCGTGCCTTATCCAGCTCTTAGCTTACCCATGGTCCCGTGAATGGCGGTGGCGTATATGTCTGCAGCGTGGGAGTCTGCGTGGAGGTAGAGGTGGACGTCGCATTCGAGCTACTCAAGATAGAGCTCGAGAATGGCTCAGGGACGATGCTCTTGGTGGGCGTGGGCTCGAACGAGTAGGAGTTGCTCCCCGTGGTATGGACATGCTGCCACCAGGGCGCTTGCTGGTCGTCGGCCATCTTGTTGATGATTTGCACAATTCCGAGGGGCAGACTTGGGCTGGCGGAGGATGAGGACGTTGCGGTGGGGGTGGTGATGGCGGCCATGGTCGAGGCCGAGGTGTGGACTGCGGATGTGTTGGCGGTTTGTGTGCGCACACTTCGAGGAGCAGAAGCAGCGGAAAGAAGATCGCTGGACCCTGAAGCTAAAATGGCGCGCTTTCCCCGTGGGGAAGGAGCAAGTGAATGACGGCAGGTGCACTAAACATTAACGGCGCTCAGATCCCCGGAAATCTTGCGGCCACATTCTTGCAGTGAAGTGTTGATCGTGCCTTTCAATCAAGTCCATTCGACGTTGAGCTTGCCGCGAGGTGTTGAAGATATATACAAACCGCTCACCACCCATCATCCATCCAGCGCCGTTCCATGCATTTCCACGTCCCAGGTCATTATGATCATGAGATCTTATCCCACGGCAGCGCAAATGTCCCAACCCAGTCCTCCACCTCTCTCCTCAGCTCAACGATCTCCACCACCTCTTCGCCCTCCTTGACGTACTCTCTGAATGCGGCCACGCTGCCTGGGTTCTTCCGTCCACTCTTCTCAGCAGCGTCCTTCGCCTTTCCATCAAGCATCTTCGTGATATTGACCGCCCTATGGACAACATCTGCCACACGCTTGAAGTCGGCACCTTGGAAGCCTCGAGTCGTCATGGCCGGAGTACCCATCCGCAAACCACCTGGCTTCATCGCGGACTTATCTCCTGGGACAGTGTTCTTGTTGGCAGCCACACCCACGAGTTCCAAAACGCGCTCCACTCTTGCACCGTCGATGTTCTTGTCCTTGAGGTCGATCAGAACGAGATGGTTGTCAGTGCCGCCACTGACGATATTGTATCCAAGACCGTCAGACTCCTTTCCATTTCCAAGTCTCGCTGCCAGAGCTTTCGCGTTCTCCAGCACTTGTTGCTGGTACTGCTTGAACTCTGGTTGCTGAGCTTGGTGCAAAGCAACGGCCAATGCAGTGATTGTGTGGTTGTGTGGGCCTCCTTGGTGACCTGGGAAGACGGAGGAGTTGATCGGACCTTCGAGATCGTACTTTGTCTCAACGCCCTTCTTGTCTACTTTCCGCACACCCTTCCGGAAGAAGATCATAGCTCCTCTCGGTCCCCTCAAGCTCTTGTGGGTCGTGGTGGTCACCACATCCGAGTACTCGAACGGCGATGGAATGACACCGCCTGCTACAAGACCGGAGATATGCGCCATATCACTCAGCAAGTAGCAGTCTCCCACCTTCTCGGTAATCTTGCGGAACCGGTCGTAGTCGATAAGCCGGCTGTAAGCGCTCGTTCCTGCAATGATGATCTTGGGTCTGTAGAGCATTGCCATCTCTTCTAGTCTGTCGTAATCGATGAGGCCGGACTTCTCGTCGAGGCGGTACGGTAGAGTTTCGAAGTATTTGGAGATTGCGGAGATCTTCTTGTTCGGTATTTGGTAGCCGTGGGAAAGGTGACCGCCGTGAGGAAGATCGAGACCCATGATTCGATCGTGCGCATTGAGGAGGGCAGAGTAGGCGTAGAGGTTTGCTGGTGAGCCAGAGAGTGCTGTCCTCACACATCAGTATACTTTCCATCCTTTGTGGTTTCGTGCTGCTCACGCTGGACATTGACGCCCCATTCTGACTCCTTCAAACCGAATGTCTGCAGTGCTCTTTGCTGACATAGTCGTTCTGCCTCGTCGATGAACTCATTTCCACCGTAGTATCGCGCTCCAGGGTATCCTTCCGAGTATTTGTCTATCCCGAGCGTAAGCAATGCGTTGTTGCACAGCTGTCGGCCATCTTACTTTGCATAATACTGCCCAGCGCATCTAGAACAGACTGGCTCGTGAAGTTCTCAGAGGGAATCAGGTTGATGAAGTGCTTCTGCCGTCTCTTCTCCTAAGCGGTTGTCAGAACGGCTCGAGGTATATCGTTGCTCGTACGATGTCGAACCTTGCGGATGATGTCGAAGATGGTTGGGTCAGCCTCTTCGAGGTGTGCAGAGAGGAGCTGGCATTCAGTCAGAACAGTCATTCACGCATTCGCGCATTCGCGCATTGCACATTTTCCAACCTTCTGCTGACCCTCTGTTGACAATGCCCGCCGGCTCTGCGAGATGAACGACTGGGCGGTGACCGGACGCTTGCATGCTCGGCATAGCGAGGAGCCAGACGACCTGGCCGTCGCCCGGAACGTCGACATGGCTGTGATTAGGAGGGATGTCGAGGGAATGAAGGGAAGAAGAACAATGGTAGTGTAGCAGGTGGCTAGCGACCTTGAGCATTCATTGACGCCTCTACCCAAAATGGAGCTAAAATGTGGGGAGGCCGGTAAGCGAAGCGGCTAGAGAGGAAGCGATCCGCAATATGCGCCTTTCACGTGTTGACAACGTGAGTGAAGGATGGAAAGAAGAAAGATTGGTTTGGGTCGATACCATTGATTTGAACAAGATGTATGGCAACTACAAAGTCAGAGGGAACGGCTTTGACGGCCCTCACATCCATGTCGACTTGAAGCTTTCATGCTGATGACTTCGGGGCTGCCGGGATATTTGCAGCAGCCATTCCATCTCAACCAAGCACCGGAGGCCGTACGGTATCAGGGCTGCTGGAAAAGAAGCAGGAAAGCCAATGATGCAGCATCCAGGGCCTCAAACGAAGATGACACAATGCCAACGTTGGACGGTCAATGCTTGTCTGGAGAAGGATGGCGGAGTTGGACGTTTCTCCGGCGACTTCTCAACCAGCTGAGGCGGATGGTTGCAGCAAAGTGTTATCTTCAAGTCCAGGCACGGGGTTTCTCTCCTTTCTCTCCGGTGGTTGTTGTCGCTGGCAGCTCGACGCACGTGAGAGCCGGCAGAACGATGGGTTGAGAGACGGCGGCCAATGAGGCCGATGACGCGATTTGGCGATTTGCATCCAGCGACGTCGGAAGTCGTGGTGGAGGGACTCGGTGGCCGAATTGTTGTTGTGCCGCATCACTGCCTGGAGAGCGATTCGTAGACCAATATATCATTGACCGCGCCCGAGAAACAGGTGCTTCTTCATATTGTCCGCTCAATCCACGGCGCAGCATTGTTCTCTCACACTTCCTCCATCCCAGCAGCAGAACAGAGGCCACGACTTGCTTCGGCCCTTGCAGACCAGCTCCAGCAGCCCGCCAGCCCGCCAGCCAGCTTGATTTAGGTTTGCGCCCCACGTCCTCCTCCGGCAGTTCTCACCATCCCAGCGGCGGGACAAGTTTATTTTCCTCTTCTCACTCGATTCCGACTCTTCCTCCTACAACAACCTCCTCACCTCCTCCTCCACGCCTACAGAAACACTACCAATCCCCTCTCACACCCTCAAACAACCACACAACACCGACACAATGGCTCAACCGTAAGTCTTCACCCATTGAGCTGAACTCGACCAAGACGTGACGTCGCTGACCTGCTCTTTCTCTCCCACAGAAAGGGCACCTTCCTCTTCACCTCCGAGTCGGTCGGCCAAGGCCACCCCGACAAGATGGCCGACCAGATCTCCGACGCCGTGCTCGACGCCTGCTTGAAGGAGGACCCCGCATCCAAGGTGGCTTGCGAGACGGCCACCAAGACCGGTATGGTCATGGTCTTCGGCGAGATCACCACGAAGACCCGTCTGGACTACCAGAAGGTCATCCGTGATGCCGTCAAGGACATTGGCTACGACGACTCCGGCAAGGGCTTCGACTACAAGACCTGCAACGTGCTCGTCGCCATTGAGGAGCAGAGCCCAGACATCGCACAGGGTCTCCACTACGAGGAGCGCCTCGAGAACCTCGGTGCCGGTGACCAGGGTATCATGTTCGGCTATGCCACCGACGAGACCCCTGAGATGCTGCCATTGACCATCATCCTCGCCCACAAGCTCAACAAGGCCATGACCGACGCCCGCAACGACGGCAGCATCCCATGGCTCCGACCTGACACCAAGACCCAAGTCACCGTCGAGTACGAGCACGACAACGGTGCCGTTATCCCCAAGCGCGTCGACACCGTCGTCGTCTCTGCCCAACACGCCCCAGAGATCACCACCGAGGAGCTCCGAAAGGAGATCAAGGAGAAGATCATCAAGAAGGTCATCCCCGCCAAGTACCTCGACGACAAGACCGTTTACCACGTATGCAAAATCCTCACATCTCAATCTTTCATGTGCTAATGTATTCCAGATCCAACCATCTGGCCTCTTCATCATCGGTGGCCCACAGGGTGACGCCGGTCTCACCGGCCGTAAGATCATCGTCGACACCTACGGTGGCTGGGGTGCCCACGGTGGTGGTGCTTTCTCCGGCAAGGACTACAGCAAGGTCGATCGTTCCGCTGCCTACCTCGGCCGCTGGATCGCCAAGTCCATCGTCCACTCTGGCCTCGCCCGCCGTGCTCTCGTCCAGCTTTCGTACGCCATTGGTGTCGCCGAGCCCCTCTCCCTCTTCGTCGAGACCTACGGCACCTCCACCAAGACCTCCGACGAGCTCGTCCAGATCGTCCGCAACAACTTCGACATGCGTCCCGGTGTCATCGTCAAGGAGCTCGACCTCGCCACCCCCATCTACCGCGAGACGGCCAAGAACGGTCACTTCACCAACCAGAACTTCTCCTGGGAGAAGCCCCGCACCCTCAAGTTCTAAATCCCCCCGACTTGACGATACCCAACTGGACCACCTCTTTCAACCCTTAATTCAGGCTTTGGCATAGCCGAGCTGCGAGGCTCCACCCTCGACAGACTCGCAACACAAATCGGCGTTACACACGGGACTTTTGTTACTATTAGACGGCGGGAGAAAAAAAAGTTTTAACGAATGAAATGGACGGAGTGAAGATGGAGAGCGCAGTGATACCCCCGATACAGCCCCTGCTCGCGGCAAATTCTTGAAGCATTATTCAACATAGACCTCGGGCAGGTCCGAGTGCTAACCACAACGTTTGGCATTTGACGGAAAAAAAGCAGTATTAGTTTACTCCTTTGGTGGAATCTGACATTTAGCGTCGGCGTTCTGGAGATGTGTTCAACATTCATCTCTCCTAGGGCGTGACCAAGAAATGCATCGCGCTTGATAGTGAATGAATGGGAACTTGATGTTTTTGTGGGATCATACTTCAACTTCTCTTTTATTGTATGCTGTAGGTGTTGACTTGACTGCTAATCTGCTGGGTGCTGTCCTGCTGTGGTTTTCACTCGGTGGAAAAGACAGCTTTCCCGCCCTGCCCATCCCATATGTACCAGTACCGAGAATCTTCAACAAACAAAGCCATAGGGCATCTATACTTTAGTGTTCTTCGCCACAAACGCCGATGCTGGAAAGGAACCATATCAAAAGCACAAGCAAGTCCTCCATCATCTCGACCTCCTTCACGACTTCTCGCACTCCTCCCTCATCTCCCCAACAACCCCCTCCACCAACCGCGCCAACTCTTCTGGCCGACTTGCAAAAGGGACATGATCCCCCTCAAACTCCTTGACCTTCACTCTCGAGTTGCCACCCCTCAACCTCGCAATGAACGCATCCTGCTGCTCCAGCGTCATGGCCTTGTCCTGAAGATCCCGAACATACACGCATGGAAAGTCTTTCCAGCTCGCATGGGATGTGGTCGCCAGGAATGAATCCGTGGCTTGGGGAACCAGGGCGCTGATCAGAGTGGTGAGGTAGGTTGACGGGTTGGTGATGAGGTTGAAGATATTCTTCGCGCGATCCTCAGCGTAGGACAGTGCGCCGTCGATGCGGACCCATGCGGCGGGAGGTCCAGGTAGGGCGGAGACGAGACTCTGGCCTGCTTCTGCGACGAAGGCAGAGACGAAGACGATTCCGAGGATGCGGCCGAGTTTGGTGTTTCCCTTGGGTGGCTTTTCAGGTAAGTCGGCGAGGGCTTCGCAGCCGGGGATGCCGCCGTAGGAGTGGCAGACCAGGAGGACATCGTTGCCGGCGATGAGTTCGTTGAGGATCGTGGAGTGGAGGAGCTCGATGTCGGTTTGGAAGGAGTTGGGTGGTGGGTTTGCTGAGGATGAGCTCTGTTGTGGGCAGATGGCCTTGTCGATGGTGGTGCTTTTGGTGATGGCGGAGAGGAAGCGGTCGTAGTGGGTTTGGGTCGAGAAGGCGCCGTGAGAGATGATGAGAGTCGTTGAACTCTTCTCGGTGGGATGCGGTCTGGAGGCGAACTTGGCGATTGGTTTGATGGGTGGAGAGGAGGTGTCGGTGTCCTTGCTGTTGGTGGTGAAGCAGCTGAAGCTGAAGAGGCGCTTGAGTCGGTCCATGATTGCTTCCTTCCTCTTTTTGCTATCGATGATCGGTAATGTCGACGTCCCCTCAATCAACCAAGATCCTCCTCCCCTTCGTAACCGAACACAGCAGCAGCGGCTTCACGTCGCCCAGCAGCTGAAACTCAGACAGCCTCTCTGCTTCGAAGCGAAACAGCTGCCTCCTGCTGTGGAAGGTCGCTTCAGTAAAAACCGGTCAGGCTGCAACCACCACCACGTGGGATAGGTTGCGCCGTGGCGTTGTTCGGCGAGTTCAATTGGCGGGGCGATGGACAAGTTCTTTGTTCTGCGCAAGTCGGGGCGTCTTTGAGCTTTTGTGTGAGGGTGTACGCTGGGTGCGCGTATAACGAAGCGAAGAGGATTCGATGGTGTGCCTGTCGTTTGGTCGATCCCAGGAGCTCTGTAGGGTTTAGAGTTTCTGCTATAGACGTTTGCAGATGGCGGCCGCCCTATTCTTTGGAATTGATGATGAGGCGTGATTCCAGGAGTAATTGAGTTGGAGTTTGGATGGCAGCTGCAAGTGCCGTGTGGTGAAGCAGGTGCTGTTCCGCGGAAAGCTCTTTTTCTTGCTGTGGAAGGCGCGGAAAGAAAGTCAATGCTCGCAATTGCCCTTTTCGTAATGCAGAGTAAGGGAGGTTGGAATCGAAAAATGATGAGGCGAAGGAGAATTGCGAACCCTCTGTACGAAAGTCGATCGCTGTGCGCCATAGAAGTGAGAAATCAGCCTACCTATTTATTTCACAACCTACTCTGCATTTTGTGATATCGTCCAGTTCTCGCCAAAGGGATTAATTACGCGAGATGGGAGATGCATGTGAAAGTTGAGTCTTCGAGAACCACGCCGCCTCCGCCCTCTCTTCCAAAGTGGCATGCATTTCGGCCGTCTGGTTCGGGCTACACGCAGCGGTTACACAAATCTGATCACGTACATATCGTTCCAGCCCTGTAGATTGGAGATCCGCGGGGTTGGTATGAGACGCGTCACATGTGAAAGGGCAGGCCAGCTGCATGAAGGTTGTGTGCGGTGATGCTCGTTCGCAGCGCAGTGGAGGAGGGTCTGGATTTCTGCGACTTCTCGAATCGCCGCTCTTCAAGACAAGCTTCGATGAAATGGTGCTGCGTGGTCTCTTAGGAGATGTATCACAGCAAAAATCTGGACCGATCAGCAATGTCGTGCGGATATTGGATACGGTTTCAAGTAGCGCTGAGCCTTGTTATCGGGAATGAAGCGTTCTCTCATGCCGTGCCCAAGATGCGCTGCAGACTCCCGTCGATGTTCGCTTAAAATGTCGGAAGAATTGTGATCTGAGGTCGGAGCAGATCGCATGCTCGTGCGGGTGGAAGAAGGCCAAGTTTCACTTTGCTGAAATGTTCCCTTCAACCTCTGAAGACTAATGATTGAGACCTGCAAATGTCAGGGCAGCTTCTGATGTGCAGTTAGCTTCTCGATTGCACGATGAGATGTCGTCGAGGAAGGGACGGTGGGTCCCTGCCAACCTCGTGCCTGCCTTTTCTTTCAGTCTCCTCCCATCCAAGGTGGATACCGCGAAACTTTAGTTCGACGACATGTCCTCTTCTTCGTAGTATCTCCAGATTGTATTCCTCGTCAGAGAAAGTCGCTTGAACGCATCATCCTCAATCCGCCGTCCAGGTCATCAGCCCAGCAAGCGTTTCGGCCCCGGTAACCACGACTCCAAGGACCCCGATCGCAATTCTCGGCAGAACAGTGCATGAAGCCAAGAACGTCCATATATGTGTCGAAAATTCCATCGATGGATAAGAGATCAAAAATATCCCGCTTCCGTGGAACTCGTCCTATCGCATCGGCTTTGGGCGGAAGAGGTGGATGCGAACAGGAGAGTATGCAGTCGGCCCGCCAGGATATCAAGAAATGATCACTAACGGTACATCAAGCCTTGGAAGGGGTCGGGCAGTCTCTGATGACGCAGCAGCGAGAGAAGTCCGTTCTTGGGGGCGCAGCGCGTCGGCATTCGACAATGGCACGATTCCATTGATTTGTATGGTGGGATGCCGAAG
This sequence comes from Zasmidium citrigriseum, assembly GCA_002786025.1. Lineage (NCBI taxonomy): Eukaryota > Fungi > Ascomycota > Dothideomycetes > Mycosphaerellales > Mycosphaerellaceae > Zasmidium > Zasmidium citrigriseum. Next base: position 98,199 of record NHNW01000071.1, read on the forward strand.
ATATAGCCGGCCGCGGCATACAGCGGCTACATAGAAAGGCCAGCGGAAAAGGAGCAGCATCGGACATCGTTCTTTTTCCGACGAGCGGCCAGCAGCATCAAAGAGAGCCAAAGACATCGCCGCCGTTACGCAGAGGCAGCACAAGCAGAAGCCGGGGAAAAGCGAGTGATTGCAGCTGGCGGCATCGCGGCGCCTTACGAGGAGGCTTGTGTAAGCGTGACAGAGCGTTTGAAGGCCGAACAGCGTCCGGAAGACTGCGTGCTGCTGGCGTGTGGTGCGGTGGTGGGGTCCTCAACGATGATGGAAGCCGCCCAAAACTCTCGTGCTGCAAGCTTCGTCCCTTCTCACAACACAACCACCTCCACCATTCTCTCGACCAAATCCTCTTCTGCTGCATCCTCGCCGCAGCGCCGCATCGACTCCTTTGCTCGACATCTCACGACTCGCAACATGTCCTCGCCGGAAGCAGTGTAAGCGAATCTGAATCACCCATTAAGCCCCTCTTTCGTCACCCATAAAATTTGATACCGCCGCCTTCCGACACAGCACACCGCCAACGAGGCCACCACGCCGGAATTGGTAGCTGTATATCACATGGAAGAATATCGCCATCATCAGAAATATACCATATCACACTCCAATCAATGGCAGCACCAACCCGACCCCGCAGCCCCTCCATCGAGATAACAGCACTCAACCTTCACAACACACGTTTCACGCCCATACTGACAATGACTCTTCTATAGCGGAGACTTCGGTCTCATCGGTCTGGCCGTCATGGGCCAGAACCTGATCCTCAACGCCGCCGACCACGGCTTCACCGTCGTCGCCTTCAACCGTACCGTCGCCAAGGTTGACCGCTTTTTGGACAACGAGGCCAAGGGCAAGAGCATTGTTGGCGCACACAGCATCCGCGAGTTTGTCCTCAAGCTCAAGAAGCCCCGCCGCATGATGCTGCTCGTCATGGCCGGCAAGCCCGTCGACGACTTCATCGAGACCCTCCTCACTGAGGGCGGCGTCGAGGCCGGCGACATCATCATTGACGGCGGTAACTCCCACTTCCCCGACACCAACCGCCGCACCAAGTACCTCGCCTCCAAGGGCATCCGCTTCGTCGGCTCCGGTGTGTCTGGTGGTGAGGAGGGTGCCCGCTACGGCCCATCCATCATGCCCGGTGGTAACGAGGAGGCATGGCCATACATCAAGGACGTGCTCCAGAGCATCTCCGCCAAGTCGGACAACGAGCCCTGCTGCCAGTGGGTCGGTGACGAGGGTGCTGGCCACTACGTCAAGATGGTGCACAACGGCATTGAGTACGGTGACATGCAGCTGATCTCTGAGGTGGGTTTAGAGTTTGCATCGGAAGCATCAGAATCTAAATGCTAACATTGCAAAAGGCATACGACATCATGAAGCGCGGTCTCGGAATGAGCGGCAAGGAGATGGGCGATGTCTTCGCTGAGTGGAACAAGGGCGTCCTTGACTCCTTCCTCATCGAGATCACCCGTGACATTCTCTACTTCAACGACGACGATGGCTCTCCGCTCGTCGAGAAGATCCTCGACTCTGCTGGCCAGAAGGGTACCGGCAAGTGGACTGCCATCAACGCACTTGACATGGGCCAGCCTGTGACTCTCATCGGCGAGGCTGTCTTTGCTCGTTGCTTGTCCTCCCTCAAGGGCGAGCGTACCCGCGCCAGTGAGAAGCTCGCAGGCCCAACCCCCAAGTTCGAGGGCGACAAGAAGCAGTTCTTGGCCGACCTTGAGCAGGCCCTCTACGCCTCCAAGATCATCTCCTACGCCCAGGGCTTTATGCTCATGCAGAGTGTAAGTTTTTGTCATCATCTTACAACTACGAAGCTGCAGCTTGCTGACCTGATTCTTACCTCACAGGCCGCCAAGGAGTACGGCTGGAAGCTTCACAAGCCAGAGATCGCCCTCATGTGGCGTGGTGGCTGCATCATCCGATCCGTCTTCCTCAAGGACATCACCAAGGCCTACCGCGCCAACCCTGACCTCGAGAACTTGCTCTTCGACGACTTCTTCAACAAGGCCATCCACACCGCGCAGTCCGGCTGGCGTAACGTCGTCTCCAAGGGCGCTCTCTGGGGTATCCCCACGCCCGCCTTCTCCACCGCCCTGTCCTTCTACGACGGCTTCCGCACCAAGGACCTGCCCGCCAACATGCTCCAGGCCCAGCGTGACTACTTCGGTGCCCACACCTTCCGCATCAAGCCTGAGTTTGCCAGCGACAAGTACCCCAACGGCAAGGACATCCACGTCAACTGGACTGGCCGTGGTGGCAATGTCTCAGCTTCTACGTACACTGCTTAGAAAAGTATCATATCAGCAGTTACAGCAGCGGTATGGGATTAGAGCATGGAGCATTCCTGTGGGGTTTGTAGATGGCACACCACATCTAGCCACCAGCAAGAACAGTTATGAAAATGAAGGAAAGATGGCTCGGGCATGTGAGTCAAGAAGGTTGGGTTTGTTTCCTTTTTGGAATTCATGACATGGCATGACCTGGCCTTCCACCCTTTTTAGATAGATCGGTGCTGCTGTATGTGTGAGCTCCGGGACCAGATGATCAAAATGAAATGCACGTTAGACGAAAAGCAATGACTTTCACCCCAAATCGAGCCAGTGACTGTTGCAGGAATAGCATTCGTAGTCCTAGTCGAATGAGCTCAATCGACAACTGATGATAAGAGGTTGAGAGAAAAAGAGTGGATGAAGTACATGACATGCGCCCTGACTTTTCACAGGCGCCCCCAAACTCAAAATGCATTCGATCTACCCTGATCATAGTGGTAGAAAGCAGAGTCCCTTTTCTGCTCTTCAATAAAGTACAAAATAGGCCGGCGCTGATCATCTTTGTGATGAATACAACACCACACATGCCATCTCTCAAACTCAAACTCCCCTTTTTGGCTTGCTACTCATCATCTCTCGTCGTCGTAGAAGTACAGCGGTGGTACATTCCCGTCAGCATCCCTCAACCACCCAAAATGCTCGCGCATCACTTGCGCGGAAAAAGAGGTATCTCATCCCATCCCATTATGCAATTCCCACCACCAATACCGGCAGAAAGCCATCCTTTTAAACGACAATCTGCGTCTCCATCTGCTGCGAACTGCTGCCCTCCGCCTCCTGACTCTGCTCGTTCTGCGTCTGCATCGCGTCGCCAGTGCCGTTCTGCTGCTCGCCCTGTCCCTGTCCGGGCAACACAAGTTCCTCCTCGCCGTTCTCTGTCTGCTTTGCGAAATCCGCAAATCGATCCGCTTTGCCGTTGCTCTGCTGCTGCTGCTCGCCGCCCTCCGCCGTCCACACCTTATCTTCAAACTTACCTCTCTTCTGTCCATCCGCATGCTTGTACATGCAACTCGGGTTCAGGCACGGGTTGTACCGGCACATGATCGTCGGGTGTGCGAATTTGCACGTCGGATTCGAGCAGTCGCCGCCGAATTTGCATGGTTTCTGGTCGGGATGCTTGTAGGGGCAGCTGGCGCCTGCCGTGCAGTTAGGGAAGAAGCGGCAGGGTTGCTGGCTCGTGCCTTGGCCGCCGTTGCGCTGGGCGGGGGATGGGTGACGTCCGCTGCACTTGTGGTTGGTGCAGACGGCGCCGTGGGTGCAGGTATCTGACATGTCGACTGGCGCATTTGGTGGTGCTGCGGGAGATTGATGGGCGAAGCCACAGCTGGGGTTGGTGCAGTTGAGGTTGAACCGGCACATGGTGGAGAACTTGTCGCCGTGGTTAGCTTCATCCCCATCGACATCCATACCTGAGCCGCCATTGCTGGTGTTGCTGCCGGGAAGGGCGCCATCAGGCATCTTGCCGTTGACTGCGTGGAGCTGCTTGTGGCCACCCCGAGCACCACCTCTTTGCCCGCCTCTGCCGCCGCGTCCGCCTTGTTGGAAGTTGCCGTTCATATTGGGCATCTGGCCGTTCGCGATGAGCTGGGCCATCATGTTGGTCTGCATCTCCATCATCTGCATGAACTGCATTTGTTGCTGAGAGTTGGCGGGGCCGCCCATCATTGGATTCGACATGGCTCCCATCATGTTGTTGTGGCCGCCACGTCCGCCGTTCATCATGCGCTGCACTCCGTTGGCGACACTCGAGCCTCGTGGCCCTCTTGGTGGACCATCACGACCGGCGTGCTGGTTGATGCGGCCTGAGGAGATTCCCGAAGCGCCTTTGATTCTGCGAAGGTTGTCGGGGAGGTCGGTGGAGCGGTCCATTGATCTGTTCATCTGGCCGAGCATGCGGCCTCCACGTCCACGGCCTTGGGTGCTGCCGTTGCGCATCGATCGGGGGCCGGTGGGACTGTATGGATCTTGAGTCAGTTGATTGTAAAGTTGAAGCTGCTGATAAGTGAAGGGGTTGACCATCATCTGCGGCGGGTAGCCGTGATAGTAGGGGTGAGGGCAGACGGACTCGGCTTGCTCGCCACGTCCGTTGAAGTTGTTGAAGTAGGAAAAGTTGACGTACGGTGCGTCGGCGGGTGCTGAGGAGTCATCCATCTGGGCATCTTGGACGGTGGGTATGGGCTGCGTCTGCTGCTCTTGCGGTTGCGCAGGCTCTTGCTGTTGCTGCTGAGGAGCCGCGAGCTGGCGCACCGTGTCGAACAGCCACTGCGCGAATGCGCCCACTGCCGCATCGTCTTCGCCCACACCCAGCAAGTCGCCGCCGAGTTCTGTCTGGACGCCTTTCACGTCCTTGCCTTGGACAATCATCATGGTGACATATTCCGCGAGCGTCGTGTCGTTCTCTTCGCCCACCCAGCCATTCTCGATCAGCTTCGGCTGCACGACTGCCTGGATGTTGGCCTGCAAAGCGCTGCCAGCGTCGACCTGAGGAGCCGCCATGATCGTGTGGGGTGGAGAGTTGTGAGGTGGCGGAGAAGTCGCGATCGAAGGAGAGGGAGAGGCAACGGCCTCAGTCGAAGGAGCGAAGGCGCGCTCGAGAAGAAGGTGCGCGGTGGACTAGATGCGGTCGTGAAGGCGGTGCGTTCGTCGTCGGTTGTTGCGGTGAAGAAGTTGAATTGGGTGAGGTTTGGAGGGCGAGGTGAGGTTGTGAAGGCGGAGTCTCTTTGAGATCGCGTGCAGCGACTTCCTCAGGCGTCGATTCGGGAGACGGCCGCTCCCGCGATTTAAGCTCGCCGCTAGCGTGGAGGGAGCTTCGATAAATTTCGAAGGCGATCAGATGTCGAGACTGCAATTGTCAGCAGCGAGCGCGCAGTCGATGTCGCGGACCGACCCAATGGCCAGATCGAAGAAGGCGGAGAGCGCGAAGAAGGTGCAGGTTGTCGAGGAGCCGGCGCCTTCAGTCCACGAGGAAGAGAGCGACTACGAGCAAGAGTCCGATGTTGAGATCCAGGTCGATGGCGAGCCAGAGAAGGACCAAACCGAGGAAGAGCTGGAGCGCTTGGTGTTTGGCGACAGTGCAGGCTTCAGAGATGGCCTGAGAGATGTCTCGTTGGAGGATGTCGAGGATGCTGAAGAAGAGGAGGAGCAGGACGGGACAACTGGGCTCGAAGGTCTGGATGATGCACAAGTAGGTCAGACTGCTCTTTATACTGGCGCGAATTAGCTGTTTCTGACGTTTCAAAGCTGTTCTTCACCGACACAACCCCCGGCGAGCAATTATACCAGCCACCTGAGACCGGCCTCGAAGATCAAAGCGAAGATGAAACATTGCGATCCAAACAACCGCCGGCGTGGGAAGACAGTGATGATGAGCGGACTTTGGTCTCGCTTGCTTCTGTGCCACGATTGCGAAAGCTCCGACGGACAGAGGCTGAGGATGTGGTGAATGGCAAAGAATACGCACGCCGACTGCGCAAGCAATTTGAGTTGTTGAACCCGGCACCTGAATGGGCACAGACGGCTTTGCAGAGACCGGCCAGAAAGAAGAGACGATTGTCTGGGACAGATGAATCCTCCGAGGAAGAACAATCTGGAGATGAGATGGATGTGGACGACGACGACGATGATCTTCCATCAGCCGCGCCCCTCTCGAAACTCCTCCAGGACGCAGAATCCCTCGTCCGACAATCAGGCCCAGGAGCAGGCAAGAAGCGCAAAGTCCGCCCCGAAGTCATCGACATCCAGCGAACGAAAGACATATCCGGAGTCCAACCCAGCGCCATCACCTCCCTGTCATTCCATCCAATCCTCCCCCTACTACTCTCCTCAGGCCCATCATCAACCCTCTACCTCCACCACCTGGCCTCCTCACCACCAGCTCCAACACCCAACCCCCTCCTAACAAGCCTCCACGTCCGCGGCTCCCACCTCACAACCACCGCCTTCCACCCCACCGACACGCGCATCTTCCTCTCCTCCCCCCGCCGCTACTTCCACGTCTGGGAGCTCACAACCGGGCGCTTCGAAAAGATCTCCCGCATATTCGGCCACCAACACGAGCAGAAATCCATGGAACGTTTCAAGCTGTCTCCCGATGGCAAATATATGGCCCTTCTCGGCAGCACGAAAAAGGGCGGCGGAGTCATCAATTTCCTCGACGCCACAACCCTCCAATGGACTTCCCAAGTCCGCATCGAATCCCGCGGCGGCATCGCAGATTTCGCCTGGTGGCGCGACGGCAAAGGCCTCTGCATCGCGGCAAAGAACGGCGAAGTCACGGAGTGGAACGTACACGAACAAAAAGTCATCGCCCGCTGGCAAGACGAAGGCGCCGTCGGCACAACCACCCTCGCTCTAGGAGGCCACCACGAACTCATCAAATCCCCCATCGGCACCGACCGCTGGATCGCAATCGGCAGTTCTTCTGGTATCGTGAATATTTACGACCGTCGTGCCTGGCTGGATAAGAACAATACAACGATCCCGGAACTGCCGAAACCGACCAAAACGCTCGATCATCTCACGACGCCGACGTCGCATTTGGTTTTCTCGCATGATGGACAGATTCTGGCGATGGCGTCCAAGTGGAAGAGAGATGCTATGCGTTTGGTGCATTTACCCAGTTGTACGGTCTTCAAGAATTGGCCGACGAGTTCGACGCCGCTGGGGACTATCACGGGCGTGGCTTTTGCGAAGGGGGATGTAGTAGAGGGCAGTGATGCGTATGCTGTGCTGGCGGTGGCGAATGAGCAGGGTAAGATTCGGATGTGGGAGGTTCGATAGATGGATGTTATTATAATGGCTTTGTTCATTCTCTCGTGAAGTTTCTTTTCGCTTCTTGCTATTGGATACATGAATCTGAGAGTCTTCCGCCTGTGACGCCTCGCTGAAAGGTGCAATCCAAAAAGCAAAGAAAACCCCAGAAGGCTCAGCCAGCAAACGAGCCATGACCCAAAAAGCAACTCAATACATGCCTGGGTATCATCTCAATCCCCTTCCACCTTAATTTGAACCTTCTTGGCCCCTGTCGAGCCTTTCTTCACTTCCTTTGTGATCTCAACTTCATCTTCGATCTTGATCTTCTTCTCATCCTGTACTGCAGCTTCATTCTTGTTCTCGATGACGTTTTCGGGTTTGCTCTCCTTCTTGAACCGGGTCTTGTTCTCCTCCTAAGAGTCCCGACTTCCCATAACCTTACCCGCCTGCACCGCCTGCATCTTGTTATGCCAACCCGGAGCCGCCTGAAACTTGCGCACCGTGCGCGTCTCATCGAGACTGTAACCCGGAATACGAATATTGTAGTTCCGCTCAAGAACCACCTGCACATCGCGGATGTCGAGTGTCTGATTGGGACGCATCTTGGCGAGACGGCATGCCTCGGTGATGACGCTGTCGACGAAGTCGTCTGTCATCTGCAGGATGTTTTCCTCGACGTCGGGCGACAGCACGCCGCTGGACTCGCCACCGCTGGAGGAGGGTGCGGCGCCGGTGACTTGCCGGACGAGCTCGTCGAGTTTGCGCTTGCTGAGGACGCGGTCGCCTTCGCCTTCGAGGGTGTAGGGTGGCGGACGCGTGACGCCGGGAGTGCCCATCATGCCTTGGTTGTTCATGGTGGGACGGGCTGGTGGACCGCCGACGGCATTTTGTGTGCGCGGGTCGAGGGAGAGCTGCTTCGGGATGGGGAATTTGGTGTTGGCGCTGCTGGTCTGGGTGGTCTGCAGACTCGGGTAGGCGGCGGTAGGAGTGTTTTGCTGGGTCGCGGAATTGGGCTGCTGGTTGCTGAACGGGAGGCCATTGGGGACTTGAGGCTGCGGCTGTTGGCCAGGCTGGCCCTGTTGTTGCGCGTGCTGGCCATTGTAGCTCTCAGCGGCTCGCGACATCGCTTGCTGGTGGTTGAGGGGTTGCGGGCGTTGTGGATTCTGTTGCGTCGCGCTGTTGGGCATGCCCGAGCCGGGAGTCTGCTGCGAGGGCGCCTGTCCCATCTGGTTCACATTCTGTCCCTGCTGCGTGTTTATTTGTGGCGGACGCTGCTGCATATTCTGCTGCTGTGGAAAATTCTGCTGTTGTTGTGGATGGGTAGCGGACTGCGGGGTCTGCTGTGGGTGTTGGGTGGGAGTCTGTTGCTGGGCCATGTTTTGCTGCGCGGCAGTCGCTTGCTGGTTCGAGGGCTGCTGCTGCTGCTGCGGGAAACCACCTTGCGGTTGCGGCGGAGAAAGTGACGTTCGCTGTTCAGCGTTCACCTGCTGCTTGGCGTCGCCTTGTGGCTGCTGGGCTTGCTGCGGCGGCGCATTTCCGCCCTGCTGCGATTGCGCTCTCTGCTGTTGCTGCTGCTGGGCGGCAGCTTGGATCTGTTGTTGAGTCAAGCCCAGCTGTCCCGACTCTGCCATGTTCTTCCAGTGGTTCCATCGATTGTTGGCGGTCTCGATCGCCCTCTTCGCCTCCTGGAATTGCTTAATGATACTGTCGGGCGGTTGCTGTCCTTGTTGTTGCGCTTGCTGCATCTGGGCATTGATGCTGCGTGCTCGATTCATAATCGCCTCGCGTCTAGCGAGCGTCTCGTAAGCCTGCTTGCGCCATTGTGCCTTCAATCCCTCGAATTGTTGGGAGCTCATGCCGTTGGGCTGTACTATATTGACATCGTTCAGCATCTTTTGCGCGCTCTCACTAAGCCTTTGTTGCGCTTGTCCCGGCTGCCCTGCCTGGCGAGCCTGTGCCTGTGCTTGTGCCTGCGCTTGTGCCTGCGCTTGAGCTTGTGCTTGCGCCTGAGCCTGAGCCTGTGCCTGAGCCTGTGTCATCTGCTGAGGATTACCCTGCTGAGGCTGCATTCCTCCTTGGCCGGCAGTGTTTGGCCGCGGTTGACCGGCGCCTGAGCCAGGGCGGCCGCGACCTTGTGCTTGAGCCAGCTGGGCCATCAGCTTGTGACTTGCCGTCCGGATCTTCTGCTCAGCTTCAAGGCGTGGAGGACTGCCGACAGGGTTGCTTTCAAACGTGTGCCATAGATTCGCAAGTCCGGACTTGTACTGCTGCTTGGAGGCGTCGTCGAGGAAAGGCAGGTTGTCGATCTGGGCGGGCTTGATCATCGGCGTCGGGCCCTGCGTAGGGCTCGCCATGGTGGATAGCGGAGAATGTGGACAGAGTGGTACGGTAGATGTCAGATGAGAGTCGGAGGTATATTTTATAGCCCACCGGCTCGGAGTGCGGGTGTGGGCAGGTGATCGCGGTGGAGATGGGTGGAAGGTGGTATCGAATAGCCGTTGGAGCACTGGTCAGCAAGTCGCGGATTGGATTGGGAGAGGTGTTGAAGATTGCGTGACTATAGAAGAGGACAGGCCTGGATTCTCGCGAGTGAGTCAAAGCAGTGAGAGGTGAGGTGTAGTGAGGTAGAGAAGGCGATGGAGAGCACATGCATGTGAAGTTCGCGACGACCCACTTGGACGCCTGGCGAATGCCAAGAGATTTCCGGGAACCCCACACCCGCCTCACATATACCACTTCAAACTTCACTCCTCTCTCCAACTTCGTAACTAATCAATATCACGATGCCACCCGCGGACATCGAAACGTGTCAGGGACAATTTCCTGCATCAGCAATGAGTTCGGCGGATTCCAAACGTGCACGGCGAGTATTAAGAAACCAGTTGACCACCAGCTTCACAAGGAAGCGAGGATGGACGATTCAACTTCTAGGTCTGCAGTGTGGCCAGCCGTACATCGACGAACGAAGGGATGGCCGACCGAAATAAATGTCACTTTCACGACTATTCGCCTGACATCGATCGTGCTTTGGAATCGGGGAATGCTTTGATCGAGTCCATGGTGTTTGCCTCGAGTCAAGGCCGATTCTACAAAAATGGTTACCACTTAAGAACTTTACCAGTAAAAGCTATTGCCAGACCCAGAACTTCCCGCCGGTGAGAACTTCGTGGCAAGTTTCACGTGAGCTCGTGATGCGGAGCAGTCGAATGTACTTGTACAAACGTCCAACAGCTCATGCAGGGATTCGAGCTCCCTCACTGCTCGTCGTTCAAGTCGCAGGAATCCGAAGAGGGGTCAAAGTCCCTTGTGCCACAGACTGTGATGGACGATCTATATTCTCCTTTGCGCCGAAGAGGTTTATATTGGCAAGCATGAGGACCCGTTTCACAGCATTGAGCTGCTCTGTAAGAAGATCTCACTCACAGCCTGACCCAAGTCTCTCAGCCTGTCTCAATCATTCAATTAACACGTCCTATCTCCAAAATGCCATCCCAATCAAACGGCACCAATGGCCAGCACAGTGGCTCGGCCCTCTGCACCCTCGATGAGTTCCTGGCGCAAGACAGCTACGACTACATAATCGTCGGCGGCGGAACAGCAGGCCTCTGCGTCGCCGCCCGTCTCACAGAGAACCCCAACGTAAAAGTCGCCGTCTTAGAAGCAGGAAAAAATCTGTGACAACCAATCTACCCATCCCTTCGCACAAACTAACGATACCCAGCATGGACGACCCCCAAATCTCCACCCCCTCCCTCTACCCCACCCTCCCTCATAGGCCGCGAGAAGTATGACTGGTGCTATCAATCCGAGCTCGTGCCCACAGCCGGAAACAAAACCTACTCCATGCCCCGCGGCCGCGTCCTAGGCGGCTCCTCCGCAATAAACTACCTCATGTACGTGCGCGGTTCAAGGGCCGACTACGACGGCTGGGCCACGCTCGTCAACGACAAAGCCTGGAGCTGGGAAGGTCTCCTTCCGTACTTCAAGAAACACCAGCATCTCGACCCGCCAGAGAATGAGAACCCGAATAAGCAATTCATGCCCCTTGGCGCAAAGGATGAGTTCCACGGGAATGAGGGACCGATCCACACGAGTTTTAATGATTACTGGGAGCCGTTTGAATATGATTTCTGTGAGGCGGCGTATGCAGTTGGTGCGGGTGAGAGGACGCTTGTTGATGCGTGGGGTGGGGATCATATGGGGTTTTATTCGAGTCTGGCGGCCGTGAATCGGACGGATGATCCCGGGAAGAGGAGTTATGCAGCCACTGGATATTTGCGTCCGAACCTCCATCGTCCGAACTTAAAAGTTCTCTGTGAAGCTCTGGCGGGAAAGGTACTGCTCGAGGGAAACGTGGCGAAGGGTGTGGAGTTCCATCATGCCGGGAAGAAATATTCGATCAAAGCGGAGAGGGAAGTGATTCTCTGCGGTGGGGTGATCAACAGTCCGCAACTCCTGGAGTTATCTGGCATTGGCGATCCTGAAGTTCTCAAGGCTGCCGGAGTGGAATGTCTCGTGAAGAACGAACGAGTTGGCGCCAACTTCCAAGACCACGTCCTCGGAGGCATGCTGTACGATCTCGCCCCGGGCGTGATATCGATGGACGCACTGCAAGGCGCCGAGTACCAAAAAGCTCAGCAGGAGCTTTACGACAAGACCAACAACGGACCTCTCGGATCCCCAGGAATGTTGATGGGTTTCGTCTCCTATGCCTCTCTTGTCGACAAGGAGACTCTCGATGAAACCATCTCCGAGATCCGTAAGAACTCCCTCGCTAAAACAGACTTCGAAAAACGCCAGGAAGACGTAATCGTCAAGCAAATCTCCGATCCAACCTTCGCTAATATCCAGACGTTCTGTATCCCATGCCAACTCGACCTCAGCCAAGGCACAGACCAAATCGGCTTCTTCAGTCCCCCTCCCCAAGGCAAGAACCGGGTATCTTTACTCGTCTGCCTCGAACACCCCCTTTCCCGGGGCACAGTCCACATAACCACCTCCTCGCCCCACGACCCTCCAAAAATCGACCCAGGTTACTTCCGCAACGCAGCAGACGCCAAAATCCTCGCTCAGGGCATCAAATGGATGGACAAAGTCGCCCAGCAACCAGTCCTGGCTAAGAGTCTCGGAGAAAGGATCCAGCCGCCTCAAGATGCGAGTATCGAGAAGGAAGAAGAGAGAGCGGAGTTTGTCAGGAACCATATCTCAACGCAGTACCATCTCATCGGCACGTGTACGATGGGCGAAGTCGTCGATACGGAGTTGAAAGTCAAGGGCGTACAGGGCTTGAGGGTGATCGATGCGAGTGTATTTCCGGGGCATGTGAGCGGGAATATCATGTCGACGACGTATGCGGTGGCCGAGAAGGGTGCGGATTTGGTGAAGAAGGATGATGAGAGGTTTCTTGCGAAGGTGGATTCGGCGAGGCATTACATTCTGTCGTTGGAAATCGTTCATCGGTAGAGGTAGTTATTCGTAAACATATTCCCGTAATAATCCATCTCCTCGTCACTTCGCATATTGTTCGACCTTACAACCTGGACAATCCCGCTCCAGTAGCCCTCAGTCTCAGCTTCAGGATGGCCAGCTTCAACAGACCGTTGATGAGCCAACTTTCGCTCCTTCCGAAACGCCGAAAGTAAAGCAATGTTGTCAATCTTCGGCTTCACCGGCGCTCTCGCGGAAGGTTGTTGCATGACAGGCTGTCCAAAACTGACCTCCTTATCATCCGACTGGAAAGCAAAGCGACCAGATTCGATGGTAGGGAACACGACTTCTTCCTCGCCAAAGAAGCTGAAGTCTGTCTCAGCTGCGTTCCACAGGGCCTCGCTGTCGCGATCTTCCGTCATCGATCGGGTGTCCTGATGCTGCCAGGGACTCGCTTTGCTGTTCCGTCGGTCATTTTCTGAGCCCATCTCCAGCACGATACGGCGAAGGGCGAAGATCTTCTTCGCTGAGTGCTTTAGAGCTGTGGCGTGGTCTCGTCGTCCAGGCGGCAACGCATAGTCGAGCTCCGCTTGGCTGCGAGCGAGTGCAGCTTCTTCGGCACAGTTCTTGATGAAGCAGATGAGGCGGTCTGCTACGTCCCGATCCGAGGAGAAGGGTGGGACGTCTGTCAAGACGAGTGTCGAGATGTGCGGGAGCATTGCTGGGTGGAGGTTATGGCCTGCCGTGACGTGGGCGTTGAGGCGTGCTTTGCGTTCGGTTGCCATCGAAGAGTAGCTCCGTGGGCGGGGCTGGGGTGTTGGAGGAGTCGAGCCGCCAGGGCTATCTTGAGGAAACGGAGACATCAGGCTAGGAAAGCCAGTGCTTGTTGTCATTGTGCCGTCTTCCATGGCAGACACCGGACTCAAATGTGCTTTGCGGTCCATATCTGAAGCCAGAGTATCAACGACCTCAGGGGCAAAGACGCTACCTCTTCTCGCGCCATCGGTACTCTCTCCTGGAACATCGATCTGGAAAGTCTCGTCCCTGGCTGGCGACACAACGAACTTCATTGGGTCACCTTCGAGCTCATACCGCGGAGTTTGTTGGTCTGTGGGCATCTCGAAAGCTTCCGGCCGCACAGAGGTCCCATCGAGTTCCAGAGCACCAGAACAAGATGGCAGCTCAGTATCGCCAAGCTCCACACGCCCATGCACAATCTCCTCTGGATGCATATTCGGTGCTTCCTTGGTAACAAGGCTGTGATCGATTCGTAGAAATGTTATTGTCTCGCCTCCATATTCTCGAAGGACTGGCGTGAGCTTCTCAATGCCAGGCATTGTGAGATCTCCATTCGACTCCTTTCCCGAGGTTGAAGGATGTCTTCGGAGGCTAGGCATCAGAGAGCCCACATCGAGGACATGCAGTCGTTGTGACCTGATCAGACCAGAGACTCCTTCCACAGTGATCGGATTTCCAGCAATGTACAGATGCGTGATACCGCCGCTTGGTGCGTCTTCGATGGCCAAGCGGCTAACAAATCGGCCAGTGAAAGCATTCCGTAGGTAACCTTCGAAGTCTTCTCCCCGGTAGATGTCCAGCATCTCGGCACCCATGTAAGGCAAGAGGGTGGGTGATCTCGGTCCATTCGCCGCTGATATTGTTCCATCGAGTTGTTGGCTTTGCACCAGAAAGCATCGATCCAGCAGAGTCCTCACCCCTCGATCCGTAATCTGATTGTCTCTGAGATCCAGACTCCGCACTCTCAGTCCAATCGCCCTGCTCAAGACATCGATACTCTCATCCTTCAAACTGATTCCCCTCAACTTCAACACTTGCAAGCCCATCAGCTTCTTCAACGTATTCAGCACATTGTCCTCCCGTGCCGGATAGCTGAACGACAAATCCAAATACATCAACCCCTCAAACCTCGCCAACGCACTCGCAAGCCCACTACTCGTAACATTCGGACACCGGCTCGCATCCAGTAACCTCAACCCAAAAGAAGGGACAAGCGTCGTCGGACTCTGGAAAAAACTCCCCGCACTCCCAGGTAATTCCACAACCCCCCTCGGCGGCACCCTCTCCTCAGGAGGTCTCTTCTTAATCAGACTAAGCGCCTGCAACGCCGCATAATCAAAAAACGGCACTAGAAGTAAAGAATAGAAGGTCAGTAGATGTCTCAGACATATCGCAGCATCTTGACTGTACGTACATCCCCTCACAACCAAACTCTGCAAACACGGCAACCGTTCCAACAAATCCCTCAACCAATCCGCCTGCGGCCCATAATAAATCTCCGCATGCGCAGGCGGGAAATGCAGCGTATGCGTCTGAGACCTAACAAACAACCTCGCGGTTTGGAGAGTTTTCTTGAATCTAGTGAGGGCGACGTACACGGCGTCGTTTTCGATGCCGAAGTGCGAGGCTGGGTTGCCCCAGATGTGCGGTGCGAAGGTCGTGTGCCAGCGCGTGTTGACCAGGGCGGCGGAGCAGAGGTCTCGCGAGGGGAGGTATTGGGCTATGAGGTCCAGGTGGTCGATTAGAGTGGCGGATTCGTAGGATGGTGGGGCGGCTTCCATTTTGGTGGGTTACATAGGGAATGCTTCAAGTTGGATAGTAATTTCAGGATGTCGTTGTTGAAGTCAAAGATTGAAGCCATGATTCTGAGCGAGGCAGTGCTATAGGTGTGGTGGAGAAGGAGCTGAGGACGTCCACGCTAGCAACTAGCGTCCGCGAGGTGTGGATGACAGTAACACGTGATGACTCCTTTGAACGGACGTCACTCCGGCGGCATGGTCATAGGCTCATCGCTCGAGAACAAAGAGCCAATATGGAATGGCAGGTGGGCGAATGAGGAATATAATTCGTAATTATTACCGCTTATATACAACCCACCCATCAGTGTGCCGTTCATCCCACATTCTCTATGCCTCAGGTATTCGTATCCGTGATCCAATAGGTCTATATCCCGAAGAGAACACATGCGCAGTACCCAGAAACGCCTCGCCATGCAACAACTGTGCGCGTTCTATTCCGATGAATTTTGTTGTGCCTTTTCCCCTCTCCCCAACCGTCTCTCATACAATTCCATATACCCTCTTCGCAACAACATAACAGGTAACGCCAAAAGCGACCAAGCCGGCGGTGATGCAGAAGAACCACCTGCACATGTAGATTAGTGGTTGATGGCATGTGAGAGAGTGTGACATTGGACTTACGTTAGATCCCCCTCGTACTCCTGCCCAGGCACCCACACGTTCATGCCCCACATACCGGTGATGATATTCATCGGCAAGACAATGGTACCAAGGACGGTGAGTTTACCCAGGATGTCTGCGTTCTGCTCCGCACGTTCGTTCATGCGGATGTTGATCTGAGCGACGTAGTTGCTGTGAGCTCTGCTGAGAAGACTGTAACGGAATGTCAGCTAACGACCTCAAGCAAGTGTCGGCATGTACATGACCCACCTCTCGAAATGAGACAGATTGCCCGTCATAGTCACAATATGATCCTGAATGTCTCCCAAGTACAGGCCAATCTCCGACCGAGGCGCCACCTCCCAGTGCTCGTTACAACGCTTCGCAAAGCCCTTGATGACATCTGCTTTATTGCCGAGCAGACGATACATACCCATGACGGTCTTTCGGCAGGTACCAATCCTTCTAAGCATGGCACCGCCGCTTTCGCCAGCTGTTTTCTCGCCAGCACCGTCGGCCTTCAGAGCACCCATCGCACCTTGCGTCTGCGGTCTCGACTCGCTGTTGCCACTGTCTCGTCGGCCTTTAGAGCTCTTTGGTCGTTGCTCTTGCTTCTGAGAATTCTGGGCTTGTTTGGTACCCTCTGCATTGTCGGCCGCGGTGGTGTGCATGTACAGAATCTCTTCGTCAATGTCATCGACTTCTCTTTCAAACTCCGTTACCAGAGGTCCGTAGGCGTCCGTCACGTCATCAATGATTGCGTAGCTAATCCAGTCGGCCGTGGGGCTCATGTAGTCGTTCAGCTGTCGAATGCGTCGTCGTACATTGGCGGGATGCGGGCTCATCTTGTGGTGGAAGGTGATCAAGCCGTGGCGGAAGACCACAACGAACATATTGATTGGATCCATGTAGTCTTCACTATCCTTGTCCTGCTCAAAGGTGCGGTAGTTGATGAAGTAGTACGATGGGAAAAGCTCGACCTTCTCGCGCTGCTCATCCATTAGAATATCCTCAGCGGTCAGCTGATGCAGACCGAATGCCTTGACAAGGACTTTCATCTCAGCTTCAGTCGGTCTAAGCACGTCCAGCCAGAAGGTGGGCTTTGGGCCATATCGCTTCTTCGCTGGCCTGGGCGTTGCTCTGCCAGACCCTGGAGCGGACTCTGCGGTTTTGCTGACAATCGACGCCGAGCGAATGTTGGCCAATCTACTTCCAGCATCCCCCAGAGTCGACTTGTTCATCTCACCATCACTCGACGGACGATGAGAATGCATCTGCGGGCGTTGTGATGCGTTCTCGTCCGTTCCGTTCGTGTCCTCGTCGTCGCTGCTGTCATCGCTGAGTTCAATGGGATCGGGTTGGAACAGCTCCCTGAACGTTGTGCCATCCTGCAGAAGATCGCTGATGGTACGAGCATGAATAGTACCGTCCAGTGTCTCATTGAAGTAGGTGAACCTGAACGGAGCATCGTCTTCCTCGGCATGCCATGCAGTGGTTCGGCCAGGTCGCAAGCGTCCCCCAACCATCACCGGCTCAGAAATCTTCTTTGCCCGCAAGACTTCCTGATGCGTACGCTCCTCCTTTTCATCCCGAGCCCACTCCTCAAGCACGTCGAGGTCAGGCCATACCTTCCCACGCCTCCGTCTTCGCCTGCTTGGAGAGTCTCGGTGTGGATCCAGCACAGACTCTTCACCACGCACAGAGCCCTCTTCTTCCTCAAGAGGAAAGCACACATCACGCTCAGCCAGCTCAGCAATGGTCGGCCTACGGCGCATGCCCTCGGGAGATGAACTCGGATATCTATCATCGTTCATTGCGTCAATGCTAATGATCGCATCGCGGTCTCGTCCTCTGTCAGAGCCTGGCGGGATGAAGAGGTCGTCCACAGATTCGAGCGTAGGCGAAGCAGGGACAGAAGGCGGATTGTTGACATCGTATGAACCCTCTGGCGCGTTGTTGTGAGGATGCGTAGCCATGAGCTCGCCTCTTCGTTTCGAAGAAGCCTTCGAATTATTTGACCCACGCCGGCCTCGATGATGACTGCCATAGCCATATGCGCTATTATTACGAGACAACTCTGGCTTTGAGCGATTCCTACTCGAAAGCAAAGGGGTGCGATCATGCGCAATGTCCTCCTCCTCATCGTCAACAAGAGCCGTCTCATGGGCTGTTGACAGTCGCGATCTGTGTCCACTCGGTCGGCTATTCGAAGCCTCGGACGAGCGATGTTGTGACCTGGTGAAAGGCATTGCTACTCTTGCCAGAGAGTTCTTAATGGTATCTCGCCTCGACCTGAGCGGAGGCTGCTCGCGATGATCCAGCAGCGCCTCGCTCTCCAGACTGGTGTTGCTGCGGTTCCCATTGGACTGCAGGCGATAGAAGCTGGCCTGCTGGGCAGAGATGGCGCGCGACTCCAGCAGACTGGGCCTACCATCGCGGTCTGTCGTGTCCTCTGTCGCCTCTGAAGCCGCAGCAAAGCTCTGCCTCCTGTTCTTCTTCTTCCGCCCTCCTCTATGCCGCTTCTTCTTAGGTTTGCTCGCATCGGCCGGATTGGCGGAGGATGACGCGACGTTCGAGGGATTTTGTGAACTGCCTTCGGCGGCGCCTGTGGAGGTAGAAGCTGCAGGTTTGGCCATGGAGTCTGGTCCTGAGACTCGGGCGAGCTCGTCGCGGGAGTTGGAAGCCATTGCGCTCGGCTGTGCCACGGAGGCTCGAGTGCAGTTTTATCGGGGCAGTGGCGACGACATGTAGACGGAGAGGAGGAGGAGGAGTTGTCGCAGGAGGAATAGATGCAACAATGGCCAGCTCCGAGGGCGGTTCACAGGCTAGACGAACCTTGGGAACCACTCTTCAGCCGCTTGGCTGTGGCGTCGTTCGCCGACTTCTGCTGGCGATGACGTATGAGGAAAGCGGTCGGTGAATGAAAGGCAAGTATCGTGAACGCAGAAGACAGGGAAGAACGACTCAATGCTGCTGTATACGCTGTATGCGTTGTTCGACTGTTCGAAGTTCGACAAAAGGACTTCGGATGTCGACATGTACATCAAATGTTCTCCGCCCTCATCCATGGGTTTGGACTCGCGCTAGAGAGAACTCGGCAGCTGAGCATGCGACATCTTGCCGCTCTGATCAGCGATGAAGGAAAACTCTGGCTGTGCGGCTCCATGGTCTCGAAGTCAATGCCGGCACGCGGTGGCGTACAGCTCGACTCGGCACTCTTCACAGGACGATGTGGCTACGACTGGCCACCTTGATGGATATCTATGGACTGTTGCTGATGCTGGGTCTCTTGTCTCAATGGTCCTGACTCGTACAACAACCACTGGCTTGCCGGCCAGGTACTGTGCCTGTGTGGTACGCATATCAAGTACTCCTTCTTGCATCAGCATATGAATCACCCTGACATCACCAAATTTGGAACTAGAACAGGCCGCGTTCATTGCCTGCTGTACGCCACCCCGCCCTTATCAGCAGCAGGTGGTGCTACCTTCATTCGTCCAGGCAGCTGCTCGTGTGCTCACTTGCTCGTAATCGAGCCAAAGGTGCCGGAAAGGTCGTATCTCAGTGTCTGTGTTGTCGATGCGGGATCCGACCCTAAGTGCCATCCGAATGGAAGATACATGAAGATATCGTTAGCGCTTCGACTCCCGATATCAATGTCTTTTCCCCATCATCCTTCTCTGCAAACCTAAGCTCATAACACCCGCCCTCACAGCGCGAAAATACCACCGCGTCTCAACATCAACAGACCCACGAACTTCCATCTGAGCGAGCACCTCCAAAGCATTGCGCTCCCCGGGTGTCAAAGGGATCTGCGCTCCTCTTCGTTTGCCAGTGATGAGTACATTGAACTCTGCGAGCCTGCGTCCGTGATCCAGAGCCTTCACAAGAGCTGAGAGTCTCTCTTCCAGAGCAGTAGCATCGCCTTCCTGAGGTAGGTAGAGATTGACCTGAAGATGGCGCAAATGATGAAGCAGGTGCGGATACTCCCAGGGCAGGATCGGCGTGAGAGGCGTATCAATCGATGCTGGAACATGTTCGCCTTTGTCAATGACATCCGCCGGC
Organism: Zasmidium citrigriseum; assembly: GCA_002786025.1. NCBI lineage: Eukaryota > Fungi > Ascomycota > Dothideomycetes > Mycosphaerellales > Mycosphaerellaceae > Zasmidium > Zasmidium citrigriseum. The sequence goes on from NHNW01000071.1 coordinate 118,015, forward strand.
GCTGGATATGTTGATGGATCTGAACGGAGCGTTTGTTCGGTGTCGATAATCCAGAGGAAGTCGTTCGTCCCGTAGAAGGCCTCCAATGCCTCTTGCCGGAGGCTGCGGCAGACGTGGAATAGAGGATGACCGAAGTCTTGCAGGCCGGCCCAGACTGGATGCTGTAATTCGAGGGTGCCGCGTCGATGCAGAGCGTGTGTGAGGATCGATTGGCGGAGTTCGGCTGGCAGGTCGAGGAGAGCGGATGTTGACATTTCGAACGTGTTTCAGATGATTTGTTCCTCCTCGGAATCTTTGTTTGCTGTCACACAGCAGCCTGGGAGAGAAGAATTGACGTGAAGGCCCGTCCGAAGTTGTTGATGTTGTTGTTGATGAGGGGAATGCAGCACTTTATGAGCAGCCTCAACGGCGACGGAGATTTGGCGCGGGATGCATCCCGGTCACCGTTCTTCTCTCCATACCCATCTCCAAGACCCGCACGCTTCAGCCTGGTGATGTTTCGAATAATCACTCACCATAGATACAACAGTTCCATAACACATGCAAAGAGGCGACGGAGGCTGCATGCAGGCGAGAACTTTGACAAATGTGCCGTGGATTGGAATCTGAGATCAGCAGATTTGCGATGCTTCTTAGAGGCGGGCTAGTCGGTCTTGGACAAGTAATGATGCTCTATTTCTTTAGTTGCCGTGGAATCGACAGGCGCCGGTATTTGACAGGCGCCATCAAAAGGAAATGTCGATGTACGTCACGCGACTTCCTTCTCTTCTCCTTCCTTTCGATGAAGTCTTCGCACTTTCCATCCGTTCTTCATCACACCAATCAACCTAAGCAAGTTCAACACTTAAGACTCTGCATCAGGAACAACTCAAGTCGACACCGGAACGAAGAAATCTGTCTTTCGATATGAAAGCTGCAACAAACGACTAGGACTGTTATACCATATGCCCTTTCCGGATCATCGCTCCCAAAGAACGCCCTGCCTGTACGTACAATGCTGTCGTTTCATTTCGTTAATCACCCAGTTTCTGCGGTGAACTGCAACGAGCAGAGGCCAACATAAGAAACCGTCTACAGCCAAGGGCCAAAAGGTATGTCTTTCCATCTTCTTACGCCCCCTGCCGGGCCTTCTCAGCGCAGATCAACGCAATTATCCGACTCAACTCTGCACTCTGTGCGGCGTGCTCTTTGATAATATGCTCGTCCACGCCCTCCGTCTTGGACAGCTCGGCCGTCGTCTTCAACATTCGGTTCTGCAACTGGAGCATCTTCTGGAGGGTGTTGTCAAGGAAAGGGGCGGAGAAGGCGACTTGGTCGGCCGAGGACTGGTTCAGACGCATTTCGAGCTTTCGCGGCCGTCTCTTCTCTTCGGTCACCGGCGCATCTGGCTCCTTGGGCTTGGGTCTGGAGGATCAATTGTCAACGACCAGCCGCACGCAGAGGGCGTTTCGGATTTCGCTGCTTACCGTTCCACAAACGTGATGCTCTCCGCCATCTCGGCTACTCTGTTGGCTATCCTCGACGCCATGATGGCATATGCGGACGTTACGCCATTGACGGGGCTTTCGCCTGCGACCGAAGCGGCCTTCTTCTGGACGGGCTGAGCTGCTTTCTGCGGTGCTCGCGCCACTCCGTTTGGCATCGGCTTCTTCCCCTGCGTGGCGGCGGGTGTGTAAGGCTTCTTGATGGGCACTCTGGCCGGCTGCTTCCTCGCTACGCCATTGACCTGTGGTGCTCCCTGGTGCACTGCCGTCGCCATTGCCACGAGTTCTATGGAGTGAGAATGCTGGAGGGTTGGGGAGGCGGTCAAGGTGAGGAGAAGCGACTCGAGGGCACCGAAATGTGGAGATGAAACGCAGGAACAATTCGGGTCTCGACTCCTGCTCGTACACTCGTTGCTAATAATTAAAGAAGAACGCACATATGACGCGGCGAAGGTGGAGTAATTGCACGGTTGATAGCCAGACAATCCGACCTGCCATGCCCTGTTGCTGCTGCACGAAGGGGCTGGTGACACTGCTTCGCATCAGCGAGATAACCGCCTCACCGCGCTACGTCACTGGCGTGAAAGTCTGTTCGCGAAGCCTGGTTTGAGAGCTCCACAAACATCCAGGATTCCCCTCCACACGAAATCCATAGATCTGCGGTGTGGCTGGAACGACGAGCTCTGTGTGGCCGGGCTGTCGACGTCGCTTGACGACCTGGTGGCGATGCATCTCGTGGCCTTCGTGCGGCTCTGGTTGTACCGTCCAACTTCTGCGGCTGGATGACAACGAACTATGAGCAGATACCAGGCCTGATCGAAATACCCGAACGCCGCGCAAGATGGCTGCCACGACGGCAACGAAGACCGCGAGCACGGTCAGCAAGAAGCCGCCCAGCAAAGCAGTAAAACAAGCCGGCGTCAGTCTCCAATCTGGCGGCGACAAGAATCCGAATCCAATCCAACATGGCGGCATGGGACAGGCAGAACGAGCCTTTTCGGCTGCGTCGACGTTCTTATCAGGAATCATGGCCATCTCAGCATCGCAATTCATTGGAGCACCACTCAAACTCATCGATCCCAAGTTCTACGAAGCCTACATGGCCTGGACGAAAGAATCGTTTGCAGTCCTGATGACCACGATCACTCAATGGTGGGCTCCGACTGTTGTTCGTGTCAGCGGAGATGAGAGTATGAAAGGCCAGCTGTTCGTCATGGACGACGGCACTCTCAAATGCAATTTCCCACATCGACTGATCCTTATGGGCAACCATCAACTGTATACGGACTGGCTTTACCTCTGGTGGATTGCATACACGAACAAGATGCATGGCCGGATTTACATCATCTTGAAAGAAAGTCTGAAGCAGGTGCCGATCATTGGCTGGGGAATGCAGTTCTACAATTTCATCTTCCTCAGCCGGAAATGGGAACAAGATCGGTACATGTTCAAGAAGCACTTGGATCATTTGAAGAACCCGAAGGATCCGATGTGGTTGCTTATCTTTCCAGAAGGCACCAATCTGTCAGCGGTCACCAGAGAGAAATCGGCGAAATGGTCAGACAAGACTGGCATTCCTGATATGAAGCACCAATTACTACCACGCTCTACCGGATTGCAATTCTGTCTGAAGGAGTTGCGGGCATCGACGAATTGGCTCTATGATTGCACCATTGCCTACGAAGGAGTACCGAAGGGCATGTACGGTCAAGACATCTTCACGTTGAAGTCATCGTTCTTCGAAGGACGGCCCCCGAAGTCAGTCAACATGTTCTGGCGTCGATTCAAGATTTCAGAGATACCATACCAGGACGAAGAACAATTCAGTCGCTGGCTGTTGAATCGGTGGCGTGAGAAAGACTACATTCTGGAGTACTACTACAAGTTTGGCAGCTTTCCAAACGAGGAGCCAACGAAGGCTCTGCTTGCTACGGAAGGAAAGCGCAAGCCAGACCATGCGAAGTCAATATCCACATCCGTCAAAGGCGGTGGATGGGATGAGTTTCTGAGCATCTTTGGTCCCATCACGACAGCGGCTGGTGCTTTGTCAAATGTCGACATGACGGAGCCTTTCAACTTTGATGATATGATGCGAAAAGTCGCTCAGTCACAACAATACAACCTCCTTCAGCTCGGTAAGGCGCCACTGGCAGCAGCATCACAAGAGACGATACGAAAGGCGCTACTGGCAGCTAACAAGCAGAATCCCTTGCCCACGAGCGTGTTCAACCAGTTGTTGAAGACAGCACCTGCGACCCAGGCCCAGATGAAACAGACGTTGCAGAAGTCTGGAGATCCCGAGGTCGCAAAGAAGGCAGCAAATGCTCCAGGAGTGGACAAGGCTGTGCCAAATGATCAGAAGAAAGAGCTAGCGAAGGCTGGTGGCCAGGCAGTCAAGATGGTCTCTGATCTACAAAAGGGTAGCTCACCCAATTCGACACCAGTCGACTCCGTGAAGAGAGAAATTCCGCTGGCAAATCTGGAGAGCATGATTACCAGGCCGATCAGCACGATGGCAGTTCATACAGTTGGACAGAGAGTCAAGAATCTAGCAGCAGCGCGAGCAGGAAAGAACGCTGCGTCTCAAGGACAGCCAGCAACCAGTAAATCGACTGTAAACGCCAATGGCAAGCAGCAACCCGCGAAGAAGCCATCAGCAGCACCGAACAAGACTCCACTCACGGCAAACAACCTTCGCGATGTACCCAGCAAGCCGATCACAATTGCGAGGTCATCACCACCGCCCTCTGTCAGACCGAAGGCTATGTCTATCAAGAGTGCCCCCGTCGGCGGGGTGAAGAAGCTCGGAGGCACGATTGTTCCCGCACAACCTGCGAAGCGAGTACCTGTGTCAAAGAACTCGAAACCGATTGGGGCGCAGAAGTATGTTAATGGACGGCCGGTATGAACTGGCTTGTTGCGGCGTTCGGGGGCGAGCGATATGAGCATAAATTCTGTACGATAACGCATTCACAGCAAGACAGCTCGACACGGCAAGACCTATCTTCAGAGAGTTTGATATCTTGGCAACACGAGTCCACAACTCATCCACATCCACACGGGATACATCCGGAACGCGCCACCGTGCATAGAGTTCCGAAGCGTGTCAGCACGTGAAGCTCTTCCTTCGCTCCCCTCATCTCGCAACCTCACAGGTCGGAACACCAATTCGCGAGAAAAGACTTTCTGGTAGTGCGTTTCATCTTGACTAAACGATCATCTACTAACAGCAACCCGATTCGAATGTCTTTACACCAGCCACTTGTGTATTGCAGGGATGTCAGAAGGATCGTGGCTGGTGTGATACATTCAACGTCATCTCGCAGCGATGCTCACGCAACGAAGGACCCTTTCTTTCGATGTTGGGTTGTCTTCGAGATCTATGGCACGGCAGCACCAGGGGTCGGACGAAAGCAGGTTCTGGGTCGAATACTTGTTTGCTGATGCGCCACGACAGGTTGGTTGTACCCATTTCTCTGTTGTTGTTACACTGCAACCTTTCATATTGTCATTGCTACTGCTTTCTCGAAGATACTGCTGGTCGTGGAGCGACGTTGACGATATACCACGACTTCGACATCGATCTTCGATTTCTTCAACAGAACCGAACACCACCAATCACCCACCCTAGCATTCCGACAAGATGTTCCAATGGGCCAAAGACTGGGTAATGGACAAAGTGTCCGGCGCCGCAACAACCGCCATCCAAGCCGGCGGCACCATGGCCGGCAACACCGTCGGCGGCGTAGGCACCATGATTGAGAACTCCGGACGAGGGGTAGGCCAAAGTGCGAGCGGTGCAGTCTCTCCTTCCTAGCGTGCTGTATCACTAACCGCGATCTTTCTCTCTGACTACAGGCATCGCAGGGTATGTCGGCGGCGTGGGGAACTATATCAACTCTTATGGAGAGGGGATCACGAATATGACTGCTGCGAGTGGTGGAGGGAATGCGGAGAAGAAAGTTGCTGTGAAGCCGACTCAGGCTGTGAATAAGAGTGCTGGCGCTGCGCAGAAGGGCACGACAGCGGCGAGGAGTTTACCCTCTACTGCATCGAAGGCCTTGCCTGCTGCTTCTCAACGACCCTCAACATCCCCCGCCCAAAAAGGCCCACCAGGCAAACCACCCGCCAAAGCACCCCCAGCCAAGTCCCCTCCCGCGAAGAAGCCCAACACACCCGCAACCTCCAAACCCAATACCAGTGGCCTTACCAAGATTTCCGCCTCCGCAGCAGACAAGACGCCTGACGGCAAAATTCGAATCTCAGCTGCGAGCCGGCCGCAGAAGACGGGTCCTAGTTCGGGGGTGCAGAAGACGAGTCAGAGTCAGGGTGGACCGAGACCACTGCCGAAGATTTCGGCGGGGAAGGAGGATCGGACGGCTGATGGGAAGGTGAGGATTTCGGTGGCGAGTAGGCCGAGGCCTGTTAAGGCTGCGTAGATGGGGATGTGGGTTGGATTTGTTTGGGGACTGTGGGCTTGGATTTGGCAGGGCGTTTCGGATTGGCGAAAGATGGGGCTTCTGGATAAGAGAGGGAGAACAGGAAAAGAGACTGTAATATATTGCTACGAGTATGCGGTATGGCGATGAGATCAAGATGGTCTACCCCGAACGAACTTCTCTCGTCGGGTCTCTGGCTCGCTTTGCAAGTGAAATGTCATACTCCAACGATCGAGCCAACAGCAAAAATGAGACTCCATCACATGGATCGCTGCAAGTATACAAGTTCAGACGTCAAGCAATGCCCGTGATTCGAAAGCGATTTGGGCATAGACTTGGACACAACTGACAATGTCACAGAGTCTGGACCCAGTCTGTTACGCAAAGCTCAGCCGTTCTCAAGCCACAGCTGGATAGAAGACATTCACCGACGTCGACAGTCAGGCCACTCCAATGGCTTCTTTGCGCCCAAGCCCGCTGAAAACGTATACGAGCATTTGAGGAACGCTGCGATGTTCTCTGCCACGGCTGAGTTCAAATGAAACCGTACAAACCGTTGGTGAGACTCCGAGCCAAGTATAAGAGCCATTAAAGACGCACAGAGACGATGCTACCTCATCTCCTATGACGGTCTTACAAGCATGCCCAGACGGCGAGTCCGGTGGCCTGATAGAAGCATTCTCCTCGCTCTGGCGCATGATGGCAATACTGCTCTCTCGTCGACTGAAATGGAACAGACACTTGACTTTGCGGTGAGCCTAGCGATACAACCTCGTATACGCACATCGTTGCTGGCGAGGCTGGACATAAGCTCGCAGAGAAGTATAAGAAACGCAAGGGCGGTCTTGGTTGAGGACATGACATCGTCAAACAGCAACATTTCTAACCCTTCAAGACAAACGTCTATCAATCTGACAACTCTTCGTTCTTCCTCCACACCCAACTTTGCAGTCTCACGCCTCTCGAGCACTATGGCCCTCTCATTTAATCTCGTCAAGTTCGGCGTTATTGCCAGCATTCTGGGTTCAAGCGCTGGCAACCTCCTCAACCCTCTTCCAGTGACCGCCAGCGCTGGCGCCATCAAATGGCAACCTGTCCTTGACTGGGACAAAGACGTCTGCTACAATACTGCCGCAATGGACGCCTACGGAAACTTCAACGAAGGGACCGACCAGCGCCTCGACGTGTGTCGACAGGCTGATCGCCTCTATCACAGCAATGTCTACGTCCGCGAACGCTGCAATCATTCTTGGTGCGTGTACTTGTACGCCTACTACGCGGAGCAGGACCTTGGTCCCCTCGGCGGCCATAGACACGACTGGGAGCATGCCATGGTGTGGACGAAGGATGATACGATCCAGGACGTTTGCTGGTCCGCCCATGGAGAATACAGCACCAAGTGGGGAGGCCACTCAGATGTTCGCTATGAAGGGAATCACTTCAAGCTTGTGATGCACCAGGGAGGCATTAAGAATACTTCACTTCGTTTGGCTGAGGCCGAGGATGACAGCATTGAGAACGATCTCGGCGAGTGGGAAGCCGCCTGGCTTGTTGACTTGGACATGATTGATTCCAATCTCCGAGCGGGCCTCATGTCCCACGATTTCGGCAGTGCCCACCTGGATTTGAATGATTGGGAGACTACATTTGAGCATAAGATCAATGAGATGATGCCGGATGCTGCTCGCAACGATGGCTTCCAGGCTTGGGTTTAAGACCGATCGATGCCCAACAAATGTTTGCGAAGTGGGAACGTGCTTTCTGCTATCGGCATCGTTGAAATCGTTTCGGCATATGCGCTTGCGGTACAGTCCTTACATTCTTTGTTGCTTGTTGGAGGGAGTGTTGATTTTTCTGAACCCCAGTCATTTCTGCACTTTAAAGGAGAGCTCAAGTTGTACACGGTTTGGCACTTTAGTATGATTTCTTTATCAAATTATTCCTATCAAGGCTACTCACATTCCAACCAGCCTTTCATTAGCCATACCTTCGTTGACGCAGCAATCTCGTCAAGCAGTCTTTTGAGTCCAATCAGAAAATCTCTTCCCTTTCTCTGATGTGCGCTCCGTGCAGGTTTCCCTGCTTCTGAAAAATTCGTAGTTCTTTCTGTCTTCCTTCAACATATTCGCTCAGGAAGTCCGAGTATACTTCAACCCATGATAGCGGTTCGAGATCGCCGGCCCTGCCGCATTCCTCCTCGAAGCCTCCTGAGCGAGCTGGTTCTTCCGGCGTCTCTCCATCATGGCGTCACGGACGACGGCCAGGAGCTCTGGCTTCTTCATGCTGGATACAGGTGTGCTTCCCTGGGGCGCCTTGTATCCCCATTCTTTGAGAAGGCTCTTTAGCTTTGGAATCGTTGCCAATTTCTCTGCGTTATCTTTCAAGTACCGGGTGACCTCTCTGTCCAGCTCAGACGGCTGAGATGAGGATGGCGCAGCGAACTTCTCGGGTGAGGGCGGTGTTGGTGTGGAGCCTTGAGATATGCTGGTGGGTGGTTTTGGAAGTTGGGCTTCCTTGCCCTTATTCTGTTCACCATTTTGCCTGGCTTGCTGAGGCTTCTCGTCTCGTCTCTCCGTCGGAGCGACTGCTGCCATGCTTGGCTGTGCCGACTGGACGGCCTGGTCGGGAAGTGATAGCTTCGAGATTGACGAGGTGGAGTCCGCAATCGTGCTGGTGTTGTGGTCTGCCTGTACCGCGCTATCGGCTTGTTTGATGAGCGGATGTGCATTAACATCATCTTCACCGTTCGTAGCGGCAGGTCGTACAACGGACGTATTCTTTAGCTTGATGATATGGCGCGGACGATCGCCACTGACAGCGCTCGTAGGTGGTACAACGGCTTCAGCTCTCTCATGAGTGATGGCTAGATCACTTGGAGTCTCCTTAGGCGGCTCATGAGCGGATCGAGCTTTCTTGTTCGGAGCGTCAGGCTCAGAGTTCTCACGCGAGCGCTTTGCCCCTGCGATTTGTGAAACCGGTGGAGCTGGAGTCGGTTTGGCTTTCTTCGCCGGTATATCACACTCCGGATCAGCATCATCACGAGAGCGCTTCTTGCCAGCGAGCGCCTGGACTTCCTGAACAGGCTGGGTCGCTGTTGCTGTGATCTCGTCATCCGGCGAACGCTGCGAGGGCTCCTCGTGAGAGGCCTGCTCGCTGTGAGCTTGTGTATCGTCCGCAATTGGCTTCTCTATGATCGCAGACTCCACAGGTGCATGACGCTCGAGCTCCACGGCAATGGAGAAAAGCTCGCCGTCAATGACCCTCATAGTGTCGTCCTCAGGGGCTGGCCGACTTAGCTTTTCCACTTCATCTTTCACCTTCTTCACGTCTTCTTTAGCGTCTCGCTTCTTCGTGGCCAGATCTTCCAGCTCCTTTTTGATAGCAGCCTCGCTCTTCTTCGCATCTGGATCATCGAAGCCTTCGAGGGCATCATCATCGCCTTTCTGCAGCCTCTTGAATTTCTTTTCCCGCCCTCGAATCTTCTCGACTGCTTTCTCCTTCTCACCCAGCTGAGCCTGAGCATCCTCGACAGCTTCGAGCTGCTTGCGCACTCTCTCGGCCGCAGCTTGGTCGAGCATCTCTTCAATATCTTCATCTTCGAGAGCAGCCTCCAAGTCCTCAAGATCTTCGTCCCTCAGCGGAGCCATTATGGGCGGACTCGACATGTGGATCTTCTCTAGAACCCTCAGTCCGAACAAGCAAGGCACATTTCTCGCACTTCCGTCCCATGCAGCTTCCCAGCCTTCATTCGGTAGCTCAAAGTTCTTCAACTTCAGAGCGACCATGCCATTCTTGCAAAGAAAGCCGTCGGCAGTACTGTCGCTGTTGAACTTGATAGACTTCAAGACGGAGTGTGCGAGGACACCGTAGGCGCGGGCGACGCAGGGCCCATCATCCTCAATGTCGTCCTCTCTCAGCTTCTTTCCGATGTGGACAAATGGAAGAAGTGCTTCAGCGATTGTCGCTTTCTGTAGCAGATCACCAGGCTTTTCTTGTTTGAGAGCACTCTGGACTTGACTTGATCGCTTCTTTGCCGCTTCGGTGCTGTCCGTCGAATAGAAGAAGCTCACGGTGGCAGTGAGCTTGTTGTCAGAGTCCGCCTCGAGCTGGACTATCAGTGTGTCGGGATCATATTTGTCGCTCTGAATAGTATGCAGAGCGGTGGCCGCTTTGAGTAGCCTCGAGAGCTTCATCGCGGCTGGAGTTGGCTGGAGACGAGATGCGATGTTGGTCTGCGAACTGGACGAACTGCTGCGAAGGTAGACTCTCCTGGCAGATCGAGGCAGATTCGAGGAAGTACTCGCGAAGACGAGAGGCGTGAGCAAGGTAGGTAGAAGCCGCGAGAGCGTTCGTCTAGTGACAGGTGGCCGGGACAATGAGACAATAGCCGGCGCTGACAATAGGCTTGTGCTGAACAATGTCTCGAATCTGCGACAGCAGAACAGAAAGTGCGGCGGGCGAGTGCCGTCTCGAACAGGCAGTGCGTCATGCGTCGGCCCGTGACTTCCGAGACCGGTTAAGCGCCGCAGTTTCATTCACTTGCGTGGTCCGTGCGCATTTCACCACCAGGCCAGCAACGTTGCTGGTACCCAACGCCTGTCCTATTGCTACACTTGAACCAAGGAATGATGCTTTTCCTCAGCAAGTGTCCCATAGGGAGACTTCGTACATGCCCACTCCCGCTAGGTGTTGCGCTGGCATGTCCTCACACAATCTCATCGTGTGCTGAATCAGGCACAGTCTCAAGCTCGCCCACGAGATCTTTGACAAGATGGAACAGCCCTGTTAAGTCCTCATAAAGTCCCTTCGTACCTATCCGCATCAGAGCGAAAGTCGCGGCGCCGGAATCCGCAAGGTGCGAGGTGTGTTGCGAGACACTGTCAGGACCGTCGAAATGCTTCCATTGGTCGCCCAGGCTAGGCGGATGCAGATGTGGCGGCAACGGCTTCTCGTTCTGGATTGAGTGTGCAAGAAGGCCAAGGATGGCCGCAACGCCAAACCCATTGTTCTCAGCTGCGCTAAAGGCAGCATGAAAGTCAACCAGCGACTGAGACGTAGATTTCGAAGATGCAACGTCTTGAGTCCTGATGAAGTCGACAAAAGCTCCAGACGCAAAAGTCATCAATTGCATATTTCTCGCCAGATCGTCAATCTTGTTGCCCACTTGCTCGTAGTGCGAACGTGAGAAGGCCGAGCCGTCCGTCAGAACATTCCACTTCGCAAGCTGGACTTGCTTCCGAAGAGTTTGGAGGTGAGAGTTGCACTTCACGAAGATTCGTGCATGTTTGCTCTCCAGTTCTCGGCTTGCTGCACCAGAGCTCTCATTGAAGCCTTCCTTCAATCGTATCCGGACAATGTCGTTAAAGCCGGTGTGATACTCCGCCAGAGCCGCACAGCAGGACGCCAGACTCTTCTTCGCACCATCGGTCTCACTGATCGGAAATGGAAAGAAAGTCCAGAACGTAGCCAGAACGCATCCGCCTGATATGACTGCCAATCTTATGGCACCCAGCACGACGGCGGACTGGCCAGTCCCGTTGGGTTGCATGGCGTTGCCCAGTATTGTGGTCAATGCGAATGCGGAAACCGTTCCGACTGTATAGTACCTCGGCCTTGTTGCCATGATGGTCATAGGGAAATGGGCGCTCAACCAATAGAAGACTAGGGCGCCTGCCGGAATGCCCACAACGATGTACCAAGAGACCCAGGCAAGAGAGACCGCCGCGATGGTGCCTCCAACACGGAAGGTAAGGGCTCTGAATCCCTGGCCAGCTGAAGCCTGCATTGCGTAGGAGATGGCATACTGGCCCCAGACGAGACGTTGCTTGATGTAGAAATCCTGAGAGGACGGCAAGAAGGCGACAATGGCGACAGACATCGTTGCGACAGTGACACGGACTGCAAATTCAGAAGCCTGAGAGGCCAAGAAGCGAGTGGAGATCTGGTAGAGACGTGTTACGCCAGCCCAGAACGCGCTCATACTACCAGAAGGCGGGATTCTTGCATCTTGCGTTTTGCTCAACGGAGTTTGGCGATGTTTTGTTGATGACTTGCTCTTCCACCGACGAAACAAATTAGCAAAATGGGTCCTATCTGCCCACTTGGGCAAGACCAGATGCTTCTTTGATGCTTGCGAGGACTCAAGGTCTTCGATCCAGAATAATAACTTCTGAACCTTGTGGCATATGGACCATAGGAGAAACTCAGTGTAAAGAAGCATGTACAAATCGCTCCGGCTTCGGGCACTGTCTCCGGGGCTTTGCTCGATTTTTGAAGTCGAATAGTCATGTTGGTCGCCATGCTGTTCTTTCCAAGCATCGAGAAGCAGGCCCTTGCTTTCCACAAGGACGTCCATTTGGTGCTGAAGTTGACGGCTTGGGATCTCCTTTTCCTGATACATGTTCTCGGTGGCCGATGATAGACGATCAGAGCCGAAAATATGTCTGCCGTGTTGAAGGCCTGCTTCAGCTGCATCAGATGCATCGGAGAACGGCTTGCTGACAGAAGATAGAAGCGCTCGATGCTGTGCTTGGAATCTGGCCTGATCATGCTCGCCGATGCCATCGTCTCGTAGAACGCCATCGAGGACGTCTGGGACACGACAAAGGCCAGTCAGAGGTATCATGATGTCCTCTATTAGAGAAGTCGCCGTCTGCAGGTCTTCGGGACTGAGCCTATCCCAAGTGATCTCATTCTGCGCATGACCAAGTTGTGAAAGCAGCTTCGCTTGTAGAGAATCAAGCTTGTTCTTGTGCTGACTTCTCATGGAGGCAAGTTTTGAAAGCTCCTCGGGACTAGCATTCTGGGTCCTGTGCTCGATCCATGTGACGTTGGTGCTCAGCGTCTGCCGTGCTTCTTCCATGCACGCCAAAGCAGTCTTGCGGAAGGGTCGTCGACTGCTGATGGGGAATATGAAAAGCGAGACTCCAGCACTGATGCCAAAGCCAACCAGATGCGCGAAGAGCAGCTGCCTCAGGAATCGGAAGCCAGCATCCAGAGTCGGATACTGGACAACATAGACCATGCCATAATTTGAGAAGACAAGGCAAGCCGAAGTCATCCATATGGTCCACGGATACTGATATCGGATAGCGCTGATGACATAGGTCTGGACAATGAGCCAGATAGCCGCGACCGTACTTGCAGTAGCGTTGTATGGGACGTTTCCGTTGGTGTCTGCTTGACCTCCGGACTGTTCCCTTGCTTTGATAACGCAGAATATGGCCAATGCTGTAACAGCAGCAGACACACACGAGCCAATGATATTGGCCACCAGTAAGAAGAGGAACTCAGCACGAGGTGGTGCTGGGTGGGAGATGATGGAGGCCAGAGGGACGATGTAGCCGAGGGTGCCGAAGACATTGCTCCATGCTGTCGCTTGGTTGGCAGCAAGACCGATTGTTGGAGCGACGGTGTCTTTGAATATGAGTTTATAGGTCACCCAGTGGATGCCGGTTTTGCTGGTCCAGAAGGCTGCCGCTTTTCGCAGGCTCAATAAAGGTCGGTCCATCATTCTTGACAAGGTTCCCTCTGGGAGTCATGGTCGTGCATCTCAAAGCGTGAGATGTGCAATTGACTTCATGCCTGATGCACGTTCAGATTAAAGTCGTTCTCCAAGTGAACATAGAGATGATCCAGCTGGCTGGTTCAGGTGAGGTCTTCATCCTTGAAAAGTCTATTCCATTCTCGGACCCGATCGGCCCAGTGGCTTAAACGCAAGACTCGGCCGTTCGGGCCCGTATGTGAAACGACAAAATCCTTGGTATTGTGACAAATCGATCTTGACTGATTCTGCTGTGCTCAAATCATTCCATTTACATTGCAATAGCATACATATTTCTGTGAGTCTGATGTTCCGGGATCTGTAACGTCGAGCTGAAAGGCAAAGACTAGCCCCGGCAGCTGCTCGGTGTTAACACACCAGGCTGTCAAATTTTCGGCGATAACGATGAGCTTGTACATGCGAGTTTGTAATGCAGTTGTCATGTTGCCGTTCCGTTCTTAGCAGAATAGCTCTGGTCAGAAGAGACGCATATCCAGATTGACGAGCCCATCCCAGCAGTGCAGGTCGTCCGAGCGATTGTTTGCAAGATTGTCCGGCCAGAGCATCTCAAAGTCCGAGAAGTCGAATATGGAATCGCTGAAACTATCGGAAGTGAGGCCTGGAGTGAATGACTGCCCTTCTGATGTCAAAATGTCTCGCAATTTGGGGTCATCCCCCATCGCTGTGGTATCATCTCGCGAGTCAGCAAAGAGGCTGATGCCATGCTTGCTCAGCACGTCGAGCAGCGCTTTGAGGAACTTGGCAGCCGTTCGACTAGTGCTCTGTGCATCTTCAACGACTTGAAGGCCCTCTCGTACGTGCTGCAGCTGGACGGCGTCATTGGTGTTCTTGATGCATATGTCAATGACGAACACCATCGTTGCATAGAATACAAAGCGATCTATGCCCAGGAGACGCAAGTATGATGATGTGTGCCAGCTACTGTCGGCCATGAAGACCCGCCGAACTTGAATCAGTCTGCGTGCGGAGTCTAGGCATGCAGTCCTGGAGAAGTCATGTCTCTGGTTGGCTTTGCTACGAATTAGGAATGGAAGGTGGAATTTGCAGCGCCGGAAGTAGACCATCAAGTTGGCGAGGGCACGTTGAAGGCCGATCTGAACACCTTTTCTATCGCCATACTCCTGTTTGATGATCTCTTCCGGAACGTCCAACTGTAGAAATCTCGGTAGACCTGTGACAAGAGCAAGGAATCTGGCGTCAAGATTGTGCACTTTCTCAGATGAGGCAGCTTCTGGATCCTGCATAACCATGCTATCCACAGCGTCTCGGCAGATCTCTGCGAGCCGAATGCGGAAGAAGAAGTATGCCATGTTGGTAGCTTCACCGCTCGGTCGCTCGAAGTTGAGATCGTCGTTGACGAGGTCACTGGAGTGAAGATTGCGTGGCTTCTGGACTGCCATCTGTCGAGGCATGACTGTGTAGACACTCTCAGTCGGACCGCTGTTGAAAGCCAAAAGCCAATCTGTGGCAGTCAAATACCACCAGAGCTTCCGTCCGGTTTCAGCTTCAACGAGAGCTTCTCTTGTGACACTTGACGGATCCATGGGGACGGCATCTATCCTGTGAAGCTTCTTTTCACGAGCCATAGTCAGAGCCATCGAATGCAGTACTCGAGCTCGCGTTGAGAAGCCTTCCATGTAGTAGAACAAGAAGACGAGTAGCACCGCAGCTTGGATCGTTTCCAGTGAGACGACACTCATGTCGCGAGCGTAGTCCAGTGCATCCATTGCCTGCTGGGCTAGAACAGTCGAGACCTTCGTAGCGATGTCTGCTCTTGAGAAGAGATCGTGCTGTCGAAATGTATCCCAAAATCCAATGTGAGCACTCATTGCGAGAAGCAGCGCAGCGAGGCCGCTTTGTGAGCTGACATCTCGATCGGAGTCCTGATCGTATAGAAGCTGTACTTTCGTACGGACACGTGGCACATGCATGATCTGCTGAGCAGATTCGAGGTGTTCTTCGTAAACGTCCAAGACATGGAGGGCGAAGTCGCGAGGCGGGAGCGATATCGTCTTGGATGCGCCCAGGTCGTGAAAGCTCAAGGCCAATTGAGTCGTGGTCTTCTTTTCCAACAAGAGTGATCTCGCGAGTGGTGAGATTCCATCTTTCAGGCCGCCGCAAATGTCTTCCAAAAGCTGACTAGATGCAGCATCTTGCTGCTCGCCGGCGTTCGACCGTGGTGTAAGTGAGTCTATGTGGTCTTCTTCAACAGCGATGAATGGCGAGGACTCTGTGCTCTTGGACCCAAACACTGCCTCTTCAAGCCTCAAAAGGCGGGCTTGAACAGCAGATTCGCTGTCGTTGGCGCTTCTGTGACTTGGGCGAGGGGTAGAACGTCCCGTGCTGTACTCGCATTTCAATTGCCGGATCACGCAGTTCGCACATGGCTCTTCGCGATCACATTTGATCTTTTTGAGCCGGCACGCTTGACATGCAACGGCATCTTGCCGTATTGCAGGCTCGCAGGTCCAGCGTCGCGAAGAACAATTGGAGCAAGGCTGACCAAGGTCACACTTGAGCTTCTTCGCACGGCACATCTGGCAGGCTGCAGGAGTTTGACGCCGTCGCTCTGTTCGTTCGGCTGGCATAATGAGTGAGAAGCGAAAACGGTGAAGTTCCGGGCACTCGTCAAAGAGATGATGATGAAAGGAAGGAAGGGAACTGCAAATCGTGGCAGGAGCGTTGTGGACGTTCGCTCGGACCGACCCTCGGAAAAAGTCCATGGACCTCCCCGATTGTCTCAGCCTCAACTAAAGACGACCGAAAGAACGATCTCACGCAGTCAATCAAATCTTTCGCAATAACAGATTGTTCCCGGTCGCAAATCAATAGTCTGGTCATGGGCGAGGTTCCGGGAGAGGCCACGGACAGTCCCGGACTTGCTTCTACAACTCCTATCACATAAGACCCCTGAAAGAGGAAGTGCTTTCTGATTTCTCGATCACAATCTCAGCTTGACCTCTCTATCATTCTTAGTTATCTCTTCTTTAGTACCGGGCATCTGAGAACCTGCATCGATCTATCAAGAGCACCGTCACAATGGTCTCGAGCGAGAAGGAACGGCCAGGTCAGAGCACCGATCTTACGACGCCACATTCCGAATGGACGTGAGTTAGCATGTCCATCTTCAATGTGATCCGCAGTACCTGGAGTTTCTGCTGAGTCTTTGGCAGGCCTCGAGGTATCACAGTCATGTTCGGATCAGCTCTCGCCTACTTCACGACCGTACGAACCTTCCCCACAACACCGATGGAGACACACAAATGCATGGCGCCAATACTGAGGACATATAGGTCGGCTTCATAAACGCCTTCGGCGTCCTCCAAGAATACTACCAAAACACCCTCCTCCAAAACCAAACCAGCTTCAAAATCTCCTGGATCGGCTCCTTCAACTTCTTCGCAATCTTCGCCTTCGCAGCCCCCGTCGGCATCCTATCCGACAAAATCGGCCCAGCGATCCCAATGACCATCGGCTCCCTCCTCATACTCCTAGCCCTCTTCATCATCAGCCTCTGCAAACAATACTGGCAATTCTTCCTCGCACAAGGCCTCCTGCTCGGGATGGGAATGTCGTTCGTCTGTGTGCCTGCTTCTGGTGCCGTGCCGAGATTCTTTGCGAGGAATCGGGCTGTTGCTAGTGGGATCTCGGTTGCGGGATCGAGTCTTGGGGGTGTGATTTGGCCAATTGTTATGGATAGGCTCTTTTTGAAGACGACGCTGGGATTTGCGTGGTCGATGAGGATTGTGGGGTTTGTTATGCTTCCACTGTTGGTCGTTGCGGTGATTACGGTGAGATTGCCGGCTCCTGGGGACAGCGAAACGAGGGAGACCATACCAGGCACAGGGGATATCACCGCGGACAACTCCTTCCTAACCCAACCCCCCTTCATCCTCCTCTCCCTCGGCCTCTTCCTCTGCTCCTTCGGCTTCTTCACGCCCTTCTTCTACACATCCAGCTACGCCGTCAGCCAAGGCCTCTCCCAAAGCCTGTCCTTCTACACACTAACCACAATCAACGCGGGCTCAGCCTTTGGAAGAGTCCTGCCAGGGTTCGTTGCAGACAGATTCGGCAAGTTCAATATCCTTGCTGGGTCGGCTATTGCTGCGAGTATTGTGGCTTTTTGTTGGACGGCGGCGAAGTCTACGGCGGGGATTTTCGTTTGGGCGGGGGTTTATGGGTTTGCTTCGGGGGTGTGTCTCGTTCTATGTTCTCGCAACAGGCTTTCAACATCGCTGACATCCACAGGGCATACTGAGCCTCGAGATCGCTGCTGCTACTTCCCTCGCGCCGAAAGAGAAAGTCACCACGGCTCTTGGAGTATGCTTCGGCTCGACTGCGTTGGCGTAAGTCGAGAGCATACACCCCGACACCATGGTCAGAAACTTACTAACATGACCTCAAAAATCATAGACAACTGTTCGGGCCTCCCATCAGCGGCCAAATTCTGACACACGGCTATACCGCCGTATCTGTTTGGTGCGGTGCTGTGCTCATCGCGGGATTTCTCGGCCTCCTTGGCGCAAGGCTGTCTCTCGATCGCAGGTTACTTGCTAGGATATGATCATGTCACGGAGTTGCTGAGACGGATCAGCAGAAGCTGAGAAGAGATAGGGGAAGGTACAGTCCTGCGAGTTGGACGTCTAAAGATATTCAAAGGAGAAGTGACGACTTGTAAACAAGGAATAGAGGAAAACATTTCAAGCTGGTGGTAAAGAACATAGAAGGAGGAAAGTAGTGATTGTTGATGCAATCTCAATTCATCCCCGATCTAAACATTCGAAACTCCAAACGCCTTTCATTGCACAAGAATCAAAGCCTCCTTTCTGAGGGCCTTTTAACGTCCATATCTGCAAAACACCGCAAAGGCGGACCAAACCAGGCAATATCCCATTGCCGTTATAAAATAACCACTGCAGCAGCCCCTGGCCAGTTGCACCGTGACTCTGCTATACAATGGGAACTCGTGCCAAGCCAGGCATAAATTCCCATTGCAATGCACACCAAAACCAGTCGCCCCTGACAAATCGTACCAAGCCAGGCATAATTTGTCAAGGGAGAGACTGTTGGTGTGGCCGTCAGAAAGATTCGGGGCTGCTCAGTGATCGTCGCAAAGCCAGAGACCAAAAGTCACAAACTCCCAAACGCCTTTTGTAAACCAAATCCAAAACTCCTGAACGCCTTTTGTAAATCAAATCAAAACTTTTTTGTCGTGCTTTCGTCTGCTGTCGACTTCGTCGGATGCATCTTTCCAAGCCACGGTGCATTTGTGACGTTGGCAGATGCATCACCGTTGCTGATGGTGCTGGAAGTCTCCTTCTTTCGTCATTTTTTTGTTGATTTTTGTGCTGGATGTAGTTCTTGCTGTCGTGTTTGCCGTCGTACTCTTGCTGCAATGCCAAGGAAGTGATAGCGCCGGAGCGCATTTACTCATCATCATCATCCTCCTTGATATTATACAGCTCGTTGTGGAAGTGCATCTTGAAGTCATACAACGTCAAGTAATCGCCCAAATGGCGACCCCAGCGGTCTTCGTACCTCGTCTTGGCATAAAGCCGCGGACCAGTCGCAGGATCGATGCCCTCGTACGGGTTGGTCTTGAGCCAGTCGATGATGTGCTTCTGCATGTCCACCTTGCTCTTGTTGGAGAACCCGCGAAACTGGTCAGGGTAGACTTCATTAGCCCAGCGCATGAAATTCTTCATCTCGGGCTTCTTGGTGTCTTTCCAGTCGCCGCTGCCGTACTTGTGCATCTGGCTGCGGATGAAGGAGAGGCTGTAGTGGGTGGTGTTCTTGGTCTTGCCCTTGAGTGCCTCTTTCTCGGCCTGGTATCGCTGATGCTCTTCTGTGCCCTGGCCGTTGTTGCCGAGCCAGGAGAGAACGACGAGGAAGAGCATATGGTCAGAGCAGCTGACGACTGGGTGAGTAAAGTCGAGCACCACGCTCTTCTGGCCCTGCTCGCCCTCGTACTTGAGAACAAGCTCAGTGCGGATTCTCGCCTCGGATAAGCTGATGATACTAGCCGTGGGGATTGTGAAATAGGCTTCCTCTTCAGGCTTGTAGATAGTGGTCCAAGAGAAGTCCCTAATGACCCGCTCGGAACGCGACTTCCAGAAGACCAGGTTCTTTCTGTCCTGCGAGACTGCCACGAAGTTGCGCTCGGTGTGATGGGTCCCATCCGGGTCGGTCCAGTTCAGCTGGATCTCGCACTTCAGGTATGGAAGCCTCAGCTTCTTCACCTTCGCCGGAGCCACGCTGGCGGTGGCGGTGGCAGTGGCAGTGGCAGTGGCAGTGGCAGTGGCAGTGGCAGTGGCGACAGTCGTAGTATTCTGACCAGTGCTGGGCTGTTGAGCAGTGATCTGACCACCTGAAGTCTCGCCCTCCATGCGCGCTCTCTTGTTCTCAGGGGCGTCGCCTTCACCGTCAGCCTTGCGCTTGAGGGTATTCGCTGGCTTAGCATCAGATACTGGAGCAATGCTCATATCCACAGCAGAATCCTTGCGCTGATGCTGCACATTGTTCTGCTTGGGCACCTCCTCGTCATCGTCGGTGAGATCAATGGTCTCCTTGATCTCTTCATCGTCGGTGATCTCGAAGGTCGAGCGCCAACCACCGTAGGTCTGGGCCACGGGGACTGGGCCTCCGTAGACTGGCGCTTGCGTAGCTGGTGAGATGAAGGAGCTCGTAACGCCGTTCGAAGGCTTCGTAATGCTTGAGTTCCAGCCACTGTAGCTCTGCACAGGAGCACCTGGACCACCATACACCGGTGCCTGCGTATCTGGTGAGGCGAACGAGCTCGCAGCGCTGTTCTGAGGGTTGCCTGCGACGTTCTGGCAGGTAGAAGCACCAACAGCGGCTTGACGCTTCCACGTTGGAATGCGGCCAGTAGACTTGCTCTGCGCCGGAGCAGCAGGAGCTTCTGTGCGCGCTGCCTTCACGCCTCGGCCAATTGCCTGACCAGCGCGCAGCCATGCCTCGTCTTGATCGCCGTTTGAGCGCGGGCGCTTCTCACCGACGCTAGGAGATGAGACCTCTGGTGAGGATACCGCTGCTGCCACTACCGCTGGGGAGGCTGTAGCTGGCTGGCTCTGCTCGACTGGGCCGGCCACCTGGAGAGGCTGCTGCTGAAAGACGTTGGTGAAATCGTTGTTGATGCTCTCTGCAGCAGGGTTGGAGCCGTATATATGGCCGTCGTTACCATTGGCGGTGTTTGAGTGGCCAACGTCGGATGAATCAAAATCGCCTAAGACCTCCTCGTCGTTGAAGTTGCTCGTATAGGCGTTGTTGAAGCTGAAATCGTATGCGTTCAAACCAGAAGCGAGGTTAGATTGGCCAAGGCCGGAAGAGTCAAGAACACCGGCGCCGGTAAGGTCCTGCTCATCGCTGATGAAGCTGGTATCGAAGAAAGTGTAGCCATCATTGTCGAGCTCGTCGTAGAGTGCAGACCACTCCTCAGGCCAGTCTTCGTTCTCAACTTGGCCAAGGGCCTCCGTGTCTTGCTGCAGGTACTGTGGATTCTGCTCATAATAGGCCTCCTGCTCGTTGATAATGTTCGGGTTGAAGCTGTCAAGAGGATCTTCTGCTTGCGTGTTGTTTTGTTCGACCGGTGGATCTGGCAGGTTGGTGGCAGGGATAGCGTGGTTCTGGAGGAGAGCGTCTTCCTCTTGAAGAGCAGAGGGTTCAGTCTGCTCTTGCTGATCTGCTGCGGGTGAGAATTGCGAGTCGTTCAATTCCGCACCAGTCGATGCGGGCTCATTGGCGCAGGCAGCCTGTGCAGCAATCTCTGCCCCTGACATCTCTTCGTGCAACTCCAGAGCTTCGACTTGCACATGCTCATGCTCATCTGTGGCATCTCCAAAGAGCAAGTCGGCACCGTCATCATCACCTGCGCCGAAGAGCGACTCGGCATCGTCATCATTGCCTGCGCCAAAAAGGGAGTCCATGTCGACATCTCCATCATCGGCCGCCGTAGAGTTCAAGAAGCGCATAGCCTCCACTTCCTGCGCAGTCAGCGCTGGCACTTCTTCCACCACAGCAGCTGGCCGCACACCCTGCCCCTCCCGATCAACCGTCTTCTGAATGCCCGCCGCCAGGCGAGTCCACTCCGCCAGCGTGGCATACACGACAAAAGCCGGCTGCGCGACCTTCACCTTCTCGAGGATGACCTTCCAGTCAAGCCCGGTCTCAAACAAGGTCATGTTGAGGGCATTGGAAGAGTCGCGATACCACTCATGGCAGAAGACACCAACCTCCTTCTTCAGCGCATCAAGCACACACAGCGCAAGAGGGCCATGAGTCGTCGCCGTGCGGGTGAGCTTCGACTTTGCGCTGACGCGGGCGGTGGTAATGAGGGCTTCGCCGAGGGTCTTGAGTGAGATTGGTTCGGCGGTGGGGAGGATGGTGGTAGTCTTGTTGCGGGCCTCGATGGCGCCTGGACATTGGGCTTTGTTCTGTGGAAAGCCGATGAGGTTCACGGCGAGCGTATCGTCTTCGCTGCGGGTGAGGGTGAGGGCGATGGTGCTTGGGTCGAGGATCTTGATGAAGTCCTTGAGCGAGGGGATGGCGCGCTTGCCGTCCGCCTTGACGAGGCCGCTGATACGGGTAGGCTTGGTGGTCGAGGCAGCGCCGCTGGTGGAGGAAGTGTGAGCATCCATGATGGCGTGGATGTGGTTCGAGGTGGTGCAAAAGTTGGTGGAAGCCGTTGTGAGGGTGAAGAAAGATGTCGGAAGTCTTGCTGATGTGTTGCAAGAGCGCCGAGCAGGTGTAGTTCTGTTGAGGAGTGCCGACGCAGGATCAAGCTTAAGAAAGACGGGCGTCGTGCGTCGGTGCGGGTGTCAAGCGGAAGCGAGTCACTCGCGGTGGGATGTGAGTGAATGCCAAGAACGCTCTGTCACATGCAAATGTCAGCTCTGCTGGATGGGAGGGAAAGAGGTAGTAGGATGTCGGCCAAAGCGCCAATGGAGGTGCCCGAGCAGTCTGAATCCTTACCTTGGGAACAAAAGAGGTCGAGGAAGTGCAAAGAGGGAACGAGTCGGAAAGGCGATCTGAGCCTCGAGTCGCTGCTGTCGTGCAGAGTTCGCAGGAGATCGGCGGATGCTCGAAATGGTGCAGAAAGGCTTGCAGAATGCAGAGCGACGTCGATATCGTACAGGAGGGTGCTGTGCTAAGGATTGCAGAGCAGTGGTGTGCGAATTGGCGTGGTGTCTGCGGTTTGCGGCAAGCGTCGTGCGGCAGGAGGAGGACGAGCAGTCGGAGTAGTTATAGGGCGACGCACAGGCCACCCAATGCCGGGATCAAGCTGCAGAAAGCTTCGAGCGCAGCCAATGGCAGTGCAGCAATGTTGCGCTGAACATTCACTTGACCCAAGGTGCCTTCCTAATTGGGAGGACATTTTAGCGGACCCACGTGATGGCCACGTTGGGCGTAACAGGGCAGTATCAGAGCAGGACCATGGCTCGAGGCTGATCGGAAAGGAGTTATAGGGCTCGAATGGATGAAATATAGGAGAGTGGACTGAGAATGAGCATGATCAGTGGGGAACTTGGCTTCCTCGGCGCTGGTATACATTTCATACCTGCTGAGCTCGTGAAAGGTGCTGCTATGTACAACCACGCACTAGTTCTGCGGCTGTCCTGTCCGTATAGCTGAAGGCATAATGCTTGGGATCCTTTTGCCTTGACTGAGAATCCTTAGTCCTCTCAGCCTTGCTACTGGGGTTGTCATCTCCGGTCCAACAGCGCAGTAGCATAGACTGGAGCGGAAGGACGTTCACACAGCATCTCGCAACGAGCACAGATCTGCTTTCTCCAGCATTGGCATGACAACAGGTCAAAGGGGGCAACGTTTACCCCGATATCATGCTTGCTGCCTCTCGCTTTCTCTACAAGCTGCTCCCTTGTTCTCGAATACTGCAGCGCTAGCGACTCAGCACTGTTCTTTCAAATAGCCAATGCCGCTGTGCCGTAGTAGTAGCTAGGAAATGCCATGTCGTCCAATGTCTGGCGCAGTCGCAGTCCGGAACGGGGCCAAGGCTCGAATGACCTTACCCCTTCATGATGCGCCATTTCGTCTCTCGCTCATTTCTTCTCCTCCCCAGCCTTCTTCTTCTTACTCTTATCCTTCCTCCGCTTACTCCGATCTCTCTTCTTCAGACTCTGCATGCCCGCTTTGCAGACCTCCGCATATCTCGCAAAGAAGCCCTCAATATCATCTGGCTGTACGACTGTGCTGATCTTCACTTTGCTCTTATTCTTGACTTTATCCTTGCTCTGACTGTCGCCGTCTGTTGCTCGGATGAGAATGGGTAGGGGATTTGGAGGATGGAGGTCCCAGAGCGGGTCGTCTGCGACTTTGGATCCTGGAGGCGGGCTTTGAGCGGATGTGTCGTGTGATACTGATACTTCGTGAGTCTCTACATTGATGCAGTTCTGGATGCGATACGTACATCTCTTTTGTGTCAAGAAGACGGAGCCATGGCCCTTTTGCTGGGTCTTTTCGAGGAGGGCGGCGAGTTGAGTGAAGAACTTTTGATATGTCAGTCCGCATATCCAGATTGCACAGATGAGTACATACCTCGTCCTGACTTAGTGGCCCGCCCATGTTTGCTGTGTATTCTCGCTCCAATACTGTGGTGTGTTGTGAAAGACGTGGTGCTGGTGACGAGGTGAGGTTGGATTTGGCTCGCGTGGTTTGGTGGGGGCGGAAATGCGGGATGTCGATCTTTAGATCTTCGACTTTGAGATTTTATTTTGATGTCGCCTGTCGCCAAATACTCGACTATGATTACCTCACCGAGTCGTCGATAAAAGAATTGGAAGGACGATGAGTCGCACCAACTTCGGAGGGCCGAAGCTACCTCGCACCCTTCTGGACCAGGTACAGGGCGGCCGCGTATCGAAAGGCCGGAAGGAACTATCGCGAAAAGACCGTCGGCAACAGGAGCGTCGGAGCAAGAAGCAGAGCCATGGACAATCATTTGCTCAGCGTATGGGACCCGTGGAGAGCGACGAGGAGTCTGACGAGGAGAGACCCGTGAAGTCGGCAGTCCCAAAGAGAGACGCGAAGCCCACGAAGTCGATCCTGAAGCGCCCATCTCCCCCGAAGGACGAGTCAAGCGAGGAGGGAAGCGAAGATGAAGAGCCGGCAGCGCCTGTGGTATCAAGAGCAGTGAGGTCGAAGCTGGAAGACGATGATGCGGAGATCGCTGCGCTGGAGAAGAAACTTGGGATGAAAAAGAAGAAATCGAAGAAGACAGGTGATGCAGAGCTGGACTGGCTTGTGTACGGCTCTGATGGGGAAGACGAGAACAGAAGCAAGAGAAAGAGACCGGAAGATGACGAGTGGTTGCAGAGCAAGAGACGGAAGGCCAAAAAGGACGAGCATCCGTCGTCAGAGGATGAGGAAGATGACCTGTCTTTTGAGGAAGACGAAGAGGAGGAAGACGACGATCTTGGAGACCTGGAGAATCCATTCTCAGAAGATGAAGTATCAGAAGGCGACGAAGACGCCTTCGAAGGGTTTGATGAAGACGAATCTGAGGACGAGCCAGCTCCGGCCAAACAAAAAGAGAATCCCTACGTTGCACCGGTATCAAAGGATGCGCAGCCTGCGAAATACATACCACCGTCCCTGCAAAAACCATCTGGGAACGAGGAAGAAGAGCTGAAGCAGCTACGACGACAGATCCAGGGTCAACTGAACAGATTGTCAGAAGCGAACATGCTCTCGATACTACAATCTATGCGGGACTTCTACACGAAGAATGCCCGTCAACATGTCACATCACTGCTGATTGAACTTTTGGTCAACCTGGTGTGCGATCCCTCCGTCTTGAACGATACCTTCCTGATCCTCCACGCTGGTTTTGCCGCAGCAGTGTACAGAACGGTCGGTATTGACTTTGGCGCCCAGCTGCTGGAAAGCCTTGTTTTGTCCTTCGATACATACTACAAGATCGCGGCAGAGGGAAAGCAGGCTTTGAATCTGATGGCTTTCCTCTCCAATCTGTACGCATTCCAGGTTGTCGGGAGCGAGATTATGTTCGATGACATCCGGATGCTACTCGACAAAGACCACTTCTCCGAAACGTCCACCGAGCTCCTGCTACGAGTCATACGAATGTCTGGGACGCAGCTTCGACAAGATGATCCCTCAGCCTTGAAGGACATTGTGCTTCTCTTGAACAAGACTGTCTCCGCCATCGGACAGGAGAGCGTGTCTGTCAGGACCAAGTTCATGATCGAAACGATACACGACCTAAAGAACAACCGCATGAAGACTGGCGTTTCTGCTTCTGCGCTGACAGCCGAGCACATGCAGAGGATGAAAAAGACACTCGGCTCTGTCAAGAGCCCGAAGGTCACCGAGCCGCTGCGCATTGGGTTGGCCGATATCCGCGACAGTGACAAGAAGGGCAAGTGGTGGCTCGTGGGTGCCAGCTGGAAGGACCCAGCAAAGATGGCAGGAAATGTGCCTGAGCCGACTCCCACTCAATCGAACGATGATGCAGAAAACGAGAGTGGCTCTGACAGCGACGTCGACCTCGACAGAGTGGCACGAGCTCAAGGCATGAACACAGACGTGCGTCGTGCGATCTTCGTGGCTGTCACAGGAGCCGTCGACTACACACACGCTCACATGCGGGTCATGAAGCTCAACTTGAAAAACAAACAGCTCATCGAAGTCCCTCGAGTGCTCGTACACTGTATCGGTGCTGAGCCAGTCTACAACCACTTCTACACCCTCGTCGCAACCAAGTTCTGCGGTGACCATAAGCTTCGCAAAGCATACCACTTCGCACTGCTCGACATCTTTCGACGCATGGGCGAGACAAAAGATGGCGAAGACGACGATGAAGACGATGGTGAGGAAGAGATGAGCGTGCGGAAGATCTGCAACATCGCCAAGATGTACGCCACACTCATCGCCGAAGGTCTCCTGCAAATCACCATCCTCAAGACTCTCGATTTCGGCGGCCTGAAGCACAAGACCCGGATCTTCGTGGAGGCTCTACTTACATCCTCGTTCTTGGCGTTGCGCAAGAAGGCACACAAAGACGGCTACGAGAAAGCTGCCAAGGAAGCCTTCGCACAGGCGCATGGAGTACCGGATATGATTACGGGCCTGAAGTACTATCTGGAGAACATCATACCGGACAGTGAGGTTGCTGCCAGCAAGAAAGAGAAGAAAATCATTCGCACGGGTTGTGAGTACGCTGTTGAGGCATTGGAGGAGAAGAAGGTGGTTGTTCCTGTTGAAGACGAGCTTTCTGAATAGATCACGGAACCATTCCCGTCGTCTACAACTTTTCAGCAATACCACGAACTGCGTCGGCATCCACGAGGAAAGCCTCCCGGCAATCTTCGAATTATCAAAGTTGTCGCAGGTATACAGCCAAGTGCGTCCAACACCCACATTCCAGCTTTCCATCAAAGGATTCTTTGTTCATTATTCCACCAACCAAGCACCATCCGCTTTGGAGATGTCATCGCCGGATCCGGCGACACATTGTCGCATTGTTCTTTATTCTGCTGAAGCTCATAGGGTCAAGATGGTATCTCTCCGATTTTCATCGTCCATTCCTCGGACGACCGGACAATCTCAGACTGAGAGTGCATCGCAACAATGCCTTGGTGGAACCCCTTCTCTTGGGGCGCTGCTCCAGCCGAAGACGATGAAACGATTAGCAGTGAAGAACCAGAATCACTCGAAGATCCCGAAGAACCTGAAGAACCCGAAGAAATCGAACCCGACGTCGCAGATATCGACCCCGAAGAGGAAGCAGCACCCGAGGATGAAATCGTGGATGAAGACGTCGACCTTATTCCTGGCCCATCTGATGACGAGGACGAGATCCCTGGCATGCAACCAGAACTGAACTCTCCTGGATCCGCCCCAGCGACGCCAACAGACCCAGTCGAACTCCCTCGCTCACCCGTCGTTACTCGCTCGCGAAGTTCGCCGGGATTCGTCCCAAAGTCTCCACCATTTATTCCAAAGTCACCTGTCCGCCAAACCCCACCACGACGAACACCAACACCACGGACCATGGCTGACTTGATCTCGCCGGGGTACGATCCAGGCTCGCCTACATACCCTCGAACGTCGCCGCAACCCTCAAACAGAATCGCTCCCACTTCGCCTCAGTATGATCCACCCTCTCCCCAGTCGCCCCCGTCTGCTCGGACGTCGCCACCTTCTCAGCCTCACCCGTCTCCTGGCTATATACCCTATTCGCCTCAGTATGATCCAACGTCTCCTCCACAGTCGCCTCCTTATACTCGGACCTCGCCACCCCCTCGCCCTTCGCCTAGCTACAATCGCGGTCCCACTTCACCTACCTATGCTCCCGCTTCGCCGATTTACGATCCAATTTCGCCAAACTACAATCCTGTTTCGCCAAACTACGATCCGGTGTCGCCAAATCATGATCCAGTCTCGCCAAACTTCGATCCTATTTCTCCAATCCACGACCCTATTTCACCAAACTACAATCCCGATTCGCCAGACTACCAGTTCTACAACCCCGTCTCGCCGGTCTACAATCCACAGACACCGCCTCGACGTGGAGCAGTACGCCCCGAGCAAAATGAATCGCCTGAGTATGCGGTTGGGTCTCCTCGTGTCACCAGATCCCGAACCAGATCGCCACGAACGCCACCGAGTCGGACGGGTCTCATTGACATGAATTTACCGGATTACACGGAAAACGGCGAGATGGATTTCGGACCTATGCCTACTACGAGTGAGATTGAACGCGGTTTCGGCCGTGATACTCACCCTGCGCGCAGGAGTCTGGATGAGCAGTTGGATTTTCCGAGCGTTGAGCGGAGACCTATCACACCTCCTAGTCTTTCCGAACAAGAACTCGCAGAACTCTATGACCAGGTGGAGCAGAGTGTTCTCCCGGAACGCGGACCCTACTACGAAGAAGCTGCTCAGGGTTACCGACATGCCATTGTGGAGGTCAACGGAGAAGAATTCCTGTACGAGATCGATATGACTGGTCATACCCTCACAATGCCGCCGAGAGCGGAATGGGACGCTCTTTTCCGCTCTGGTGCAGTTGCGGTTGTGCCACGGGTGGTAGTGAACGATGACATTCGGTCTGCACGGCAGCCCGCTCAGGGCGAGCAGTCCGAGTCTGATGTGCGCAGCGTCGAGAGAGACAATGCGACTGACAGTGGCGGACTTGGCCCCTATCATGTAGAGGCGGCCCGGGGAGAGCGATACTTTAGGATATATGTGGATGGGATGGACTTTGTGTACGAGATCGATGCGAATGGCTATTTCGTGAGGGTTGTACCTCCAGGGGAGTGGGATTACCTGTTTGGCCCTGGCCAAATCCCGCGACCGATAGGGACCGTTGGCAGTACTGCGGCGCAAGGGGACGTCTGGGCTGCGCGACAGCCTCTCGAGGTTTTTGATGATGAGGAGGAGGAGGAGGATGACGAGCATGAGAATGAGCCGCGATCCCCGCAAGGGGGTGAATCGCCTACCGAGGAAGACAAACTGCGGTACGGAGAGGACGAGGAAGAAGAGGATCCGGAGGAACGCGCAAGGAGGAAGAAGAGGGCGCGCCAGTTCCACGATGTTGTGGACGAGCGCGATTTGGACGAAGACGAATTGCGGGACCTGGACGCAATCATGAACGACACCGCGCGGGACCAGGAAGGAGACCAAGATGACGAGCCCCCAAGGAGGTATCCACGGAGGAGACGAGACCCTATCGATACCATGTTCCCCAATGAAGACGACGATGACCTTTTCAATCAAGCAGACGACGCAGCACCAGAAGATGATGAGGACTACGAGGAGCCCCCACGACGGTCAACTCGGAGACGACGTCTTCCACGTGCGTTTCTTGACAGCGATGAGGAAGGCACGACTCCCGCTGCTGCGGACCTGCCAAGTCCTTCGGACTCAGGCTCTGATACTACAGACTCTGATCCTTCGGAGTATGATTCTGAGGATGATGATGGTGATAATGAGGATTCGGACGATGATGACGACAATGGCGGCGACGGCTTGCCCCCGTCTTCTGGAGGCCAGGATGCGGACGATGATGAGGATCCTGAAGAGGAGCAGGATCCTGAAGACGAGCCTCCCCAAGAGGATGAAGACGACGTCGATGCCATTGACGAGAGCCAAGATCAGACCAACACCGGACGAATCAACTTTGGAATCCTCGAACGCTCACCATACGCAAGGAACAACTTCATCGTCTCCACCTTCGAACCCGCACTTACCTGGTTACTCGCACGCGGATACACCATAGTCCAAGCCTGGAACTTCATCGCCGGTCTCTTCGACGACAACGTCGACAACTATGACCTCTACGACAAACCCTGCGACAGCTACATGTTCTTGGCACCAGATGATCGGATAGAAAATTTGCAGAACTTCATCCTCCATGAAACCACGACCATCGGCACGAATCGTCTACACGTCCAGCGACGGTACCAAGAGTCGTGCGCTCGCGTTCGAAAAATCGTCGCCTACAGCAATCATCCATACGCTGCCGACCTTGCGTTTGTGTATGGCGCTTTAATGAGAGACGGCTACGATCCTGGTTTCATCTATTACCAGCAGCAGAAACTGGACAGGCCTTTTGGAGGCCGTGCCGACTTGGCCACGGCCCTGAATGATCTTGTTCGTGGTATGTCTCCCTACGAAGCTCTGCTCGCCCTTTCTGGAGAGGGATATAGCGAGGTGGAAAGACTGGCAGAGTTTGCTGCTGCGAACGCTACTCCTCGATCACCCAGGAGCCCAGCGCGGTCTCGAGGCTCGCCACAGCGTCCTCCCTCGTCGCAGACGTTTGGTCGATCACCGTCCTTCCGTCCATCGCCGGGACCGTCATATCACAGTCCAATCTCAGGACGCTCACCAACGTCACCACGCCGCTCCCCAACATCTCCGCTGCGCAGGTCTCCAACATCACCACGCCGCTCCCCAACAACCCGCCTCACTCCCCGAACCCCACCTCCAACAGCAACCCACCCAGCCCCAGCAGGCCCAGCACCCCCCTACCCAATCCCCCCACCACCCCTCTCCTTCACCCCGACATCCTCCTACGCACCCTCCGCAGCAAACACGCCAACCTCCCTCGGCGCCCCCCTAACCCCCGCCGGTTTCGACGAGTTCATGACGCTCAACCGTCCTCGCACGACAAAGAAACAGCAATCCCGCTTCAAAGACTATCGGGTTCAGAAAGTCGATCCGTTGCGGTATCAGAATCGATTGTACACGCCGAGACGGTTGCCGAATACGCCGACGAAGAGTCATTTGCCTCCTAGTCCTAGACGAAGGGGACCGAAGCCGACGAAGTGTGAGGCTTGTGGGAGGGCGTTTCGGCCGAGGAAGAAGAAGGCTGCGAGTGAGAATGTGACGGCACCGAGGAGGAGTGGACGGGTTAGGAAGGCGCCGGAGAGGCTTTAGGGTGTGATCTAATGAGAAAAGAAAAGCAGTGTAGTTTCAGAAAGTCGTTTGTTCTCCTTCAATCGCTAGTGTCGCCTTCCTATCTCACACCACCACCGCGATATACCTTGCAGACTGCCGTGCGACACGTGAGACTTTCCCTGGGCAAGAACTTGTGAAACGGATCTCCAATATGGATGGATGTCATTTTTCAGCATCTTGGACTACACAGTTCTCTTGCAGCCCAATACTAACTCGTGGAATTCCACCGCATGTCAAGTCGACCGTACAATCATGCAAGTTACAAGCTTGAGAGGGAAATCTAGACCGGCAGAGATGTCTCCTGAAAGGTACAAATCTGTCGTAAAGCGTATATCAACATCCTAGATCATCCAAAACGTCCAATGTCCAAACGCCATGCCCTCAAAACTCTCAGACACTAATCATCCTTCGGACTCCCCTTCCCACTGCCCTCGCCATTCCTCCTCTCAGGATAACCAGAAATAGGCACGGGATCAGCCTCCTTAATCCCCCTCACCTCCCCCTCCCCAATCTCATCACTCCCCTTCCCCCGTGCCTCCACAACCTCCTCCCCCAACATCCTCCTCCTCTCCTCATCCTCGTCATCCTCCGCAACCTGCTCATAGCCTTCGCCTTCGCCCTTCTTCTTATCCATGATAAAGTTATCAATAATCCAGTACTGTACGGCGTTCATCGCGAGCGGGAATATAAAAAGCGCGAAAGTGACTTGCAGGGCTTCGTTTCCTTCGGTCCAGCGGAGGGCCCAGTCGCCGATCCAGGGGAGGAAAGGCATGGCGAGGAAGAGGAAGAAGACGAACAGTTTCATGAAGACGAGGCCGATGCAGTAGATGAGGAGTTGTTTGAGGTACCATTGGACGCGGGCGGGCGAGCCGTAGTTGCCGGATTTTATGGATTCGGGCGGGTTGGCGAGGGGGGTGCGGAGGAAGAGGGCGTGGAGGATTTTGAGGAGGAGGTAGAGGACGGGCACGCCGATAGTGGTCTAGAAGATCAGTTAGTACGATCTCGTCAACGAAAGTGACTGCAAAACTTACGTCAATGCCCAAGTTCAGCAGGTAGAAAGAGCATGGGTTTGGCGAACGGCCCTGTCCATCATCGGCAGCCCCCTTGGATGCCACATGAGCAGCAGCGTTCGCCATATCAACGCTTCCCAACATGCTCATGGCGAGATTGATGACGTGGGTGAGCATAGATCCAAAGACCTGCTTGCTTACGTCGAAGAAGAAGATCTTCCATGGTCTCTTGGGCACTTCTCTCCATCGCTTCCACACCAAAGTGAGCAGTGCCAATGCCCCCAATGCACCTTGGACTAGCAAAGCAAAAGGACCCAGAAGATGGCAATGCGCTTGCTGGGGCGGTCCAGCTGTTGGCGCACCATCTGATGTTGCAGGCGCAGGATCCAAAAGGCTCTCTTTATCTTGAACCCCATCTTCATCCTCTTCTGCAGGCGGTGTAGCCGGCGCAGTAGCAATCGAAAACGCCCCCTCCTCACTCTGCGTCTCACTCGGCCCGGGCGGACTATCACTCAACTCCACAATATCAACCAACTTCGTCTCAAACACCAGCGTAGCCTTAGGCGGAATCGGCCCAGCCCCATAATCCCCATACCCCAGCTCCGGCGGGATGGTCAACTTCCTCGACTGCCCAATACACATGCCCATCAGCCCCTCGTCCCATCCTGCAATGACCTCGTGGGCGTCGAGGGTGAATTCAAAGGGCTTGCCGCGCTTGTAGCTCTCGTCGAACTCGGAGCCGTCTGATTTGAGGGTGCCTTTGTAGTGCACGGCAATTTTGTCGTGGGAGCGGGTTGGGCGGTCGCAGACGACGGGGCCGCTGGTGTGTTCGATTATGAGGCCGGAGGGGAGCGTTTCGGTCTTTTCGGCGGTGGTGAGGGTGGAGGCGAGGAGGNNNGGAGGATGAGGGAGGGCGGGAGGGCGCTGAGGGTGCGCATGGCGGTGGTATTTGGAGTGGTTTATTTCATGCGCGATGAGGTGAAGTCACGGTATCGCCGTTGTAGAGACGTTGTTGTAGCCGTGGAATGCTGCTGTCGGCCTTCGATAGCCGCGCCGGGCTGGAGGCGGAGGTGGAGTGATGTTGAGTGCTGTCGGCCTCCTTTGTTCCAACCAACAACCAACAATATCAATCAACGCCGTTCGAATATTGAAGAGGGAGATGAAGAGGGAAGACTGGGTTGTTAATGAAAGTGAATTGGTGGTGGATGATCAGGCGTCACGATTGCCTGCGCCCAGACCTGACCTGACCTCAGCTCCGACAACGTGCGCTAGCGAGCAGGTGGCGGTGCTGCGACTCGACCAAACGAACTCCGCCAACTTCTTGACGCTGACACCCAATCTTCATCCATTGGCACATCATCGAAAACACAGTCAGATGCATTTTCCGCCATCATTTCTGGCTGCGAAATGCCTTCGGAACGCGTGGAGACCGAGAGAATGATCAAACGCCACACGAACGCCGAAATTTGATGCCGTATTCCATCACCACGTGCAGTATATACACAACCGACTGGCCATCAAAAGAAATTACACAAGACCACACACATCTCACAAACTCCATTAAAGCCCGCCATCCCCCCATGATCAACTCTCCGCCGCCCTCTTGATCGCCTCCGCCGTCTCCTTGGGCATGCTCCAAAACGGACTATGCGAAGCCTCCAACAGCTCCGTCTTCACCCCGTACCCTTTGGCCGTCTCCTCGACCATCATTTTCTGCACCTGATACGGAATCGCCTGATCCATCGTACAATAAATGTACGTTGTCGGCACATGCTTCCACCCCGCATACGTCAGGCGACTATGCGCCGTCTGATAGCTATGCGGTTTGAGCAAAGCCGTCGCTGCTTCTGCGTCTGAGGGCGACATGTCGTTGTAGAAGACTTCTTCGGGTTTGTTAGGGAAGTACTGCATTTTGTCGGCGGAGATGATGAACCACGGGAGGTCGTTGCCGCCGAAGGCGCTGATTAGGGATTGGCCGGCGTCGATTATGAAGGAGCAGCAGTAGACTAGGTGGGTTACGCCGCCGGGGAGGTCTTTTGATTGACGGGATTTTAGATCGAGACCTTCGACGGATTGGGTTGTTGGGAGGCCGCCGTAGGAGTGGCAGACGAGGACGACTTTCTGGCCTGCGTCGGCGGCGGCTATGATGCGGTTTCTGATGACTGCAACATCCGGTTTGAAATCTTTCAGATGTTCAGCCGGACCGACGGATGGTAGGTCGACGAGGTCGGTTTTGAAGCCTACTTCTTGGAGTTGTTTGGCGACCTTCTCCCAGCAAGAGGCTGGATGCCAGGCGCCAGGAATGAAGATGATGGTTGTGCTGGATGCCATTCTTCGTGATTGGAGAACTATGGGGAAGTTTACATGGTTTCGTTGCGTCCAACTCCCTTATCTTTATATCAGGTATCTCTCTTCTCTTTAAAGTTCGAGGCTAACAATCATAGCTAGGAGGTACACCACACTTCATAGCTTCGAGAGCTCAGTACCGGCCCGAGACAAGGCGTTCACCGGAGAGGCTGCTGGCCCGTTCGTACCGTCGGCACCATGCCTTCGCAGAAGCAAGGCCACCCGGTCGGAGTGAAACCGAGAAGAAGGCACAGGCAGGTCACCGCCAAGCATACAGATCCGTGCCTCCACTTATACGAAAACGCGAAAGCAAAGTGCCCAGCTCTGCATTGGTCCCCAAGCCTTTTTCAAACAGTGCTCGTTCGACAAGACCAGACCCAAAGCTTGCTGCTTCGCGCTCGTCCCGCGCAAGGAATCTCGAACTTGATCTTACTAGCCTTCGTGGTGATGATTGGGAATCGAAAATGTAGCATGCCGGGAGCAGTCCATGGCATTCAACTCGCTGGTGCCGGAAGAGGTAGGTCGGGCTCAATGACGTTGCGGCAGGAGTATGGAAGAGTCCCAAGAAGCAAGAAGACGGCGGTGCGGATTTACGAAGCATCAAGCTTGATGAGCTTATCAGGCGACTTGGTAAAACATTGAAGGTGAGGCATCCCTCCGATAATGACTATACCATCACAATCTAATAACGAGCTCGTGACAGGGAGCAGATGTCGCTCCCGCCATCTGATGACTATATAAGGGTCGCGACAGCCTCCATCGAGAGCATCATACGACCTGCACATACATTTTCGAACCATCACCACCATGCAGCCATCAACGCTTTCCATCTACCGACACCTCTTGATCATCGCTCTCCTCCTCCAGACCATCACCTTCGTCTCCGCCTGCAACTCCTGGTGCACGTGTCTCAACCCCGACGGCTCCCACCTGTGCACGTGCAGACCCATCAGTGGCGCCGGCCAGAACGCCGGTTTCTGCCCGTGCTGCAACGAGCTCAACACTCCGCACGAGTGCTGCGAGGGTCTAGGCTGTCCACAGCGCCACATGTGCAGTGATGAACTTGTGAGGCTTTCCCCCTCCCTCCTACCATCATGAACTAACCCGACCCAAGCCTTCCACCAACGGACAGTGCTGTCCCGATGACGTTAATACATGCCGAACGAACGGCGGCGTGGGCTGTCTGTTCCTGAATGGCAAGGCCGTCTGTGTGCAAGTGAATGCTTTTCGGTGTGCGAGCAAGCGGTGCCCTGCAGGTCAGGATGTGTATGGAGCGCAGTGAGTTTGGACCTTCCATATGCAAAAGCTGGAGGAACGAACGCTGACTGGTGTGGTGCAGGTTTGCGGACTTTTGCATTTGTTCCGGTAGAGATCCTGCTGCTGCAGATCCGACTCGAGGCTGTCAGATTGGGAGTTGAGGAGCGGGATTGGAGTGAGAGGGGAAGATCACCGCTCGTGGTGTATGGGAATTGGAGTGCTTGACGGGGGGTGAATGGAATGGGGATGGTTTTGTACTTTAGACACGTGAAATTGCGTCGATTGCGGTTGATCGTTCGAGGCGCTTTCTTGTTGACATCTTTGGATGTAAATGCAACGTTGGATAATTCCCATCTCCCCTTCCAGAACCACATCAAGCTACAAAACACAGATCCAGATCTGGACGGCGAGCTCGTGAGGCACAGCACACCGCCATCCAGGCGGGGCTTCCAACAACCTTCTTATCTGGGCTTTCTCGCTACGCCTAGGCATCCACCGACATGCAGATAACCACGCCGCCACAGCGATGAGGCCAATTGTCCAAATCTGAAGAAGTCTTTACTTATTGGGCGAATTCTGACTTCGATGGATGTCTAGCATCATAGGCGCCATCGATCAAATGATATCGACGAAGCAAGGATACTGACAATGGCCGATCCTACCTCCGCCTCCAATGGGAGCTATTCCCTCGAATCCGTCCATCCTGCCGACTCCCCAGGTCTCGCAAACACAATGATGTCCGCGATGTATCGCGACCCTCACTGGCGCTCCCTCTGGTCCCTCACCCTTCCAGAAATCATCGCCGACTGCGCGGAGCGTCTCCCGTGGAATCTCATTAACGGCGAATCTCTGAAACGATACCAAAAAGTTGTCGAGACGTCTTCCGGGGAAGTTGTTGGCTATGCGAGATGGATTCTTCCAGATAGAATGGAGGGGAAGTGGCTTGAAGCACGACTGTCGATGGAGGGTGTTGATGAGGAGACGAAGAAGGGCTTTAGGGAGAGGTTTGAGAGCACGTTGAAAAGTGGTAGGATGAGGGGTTTGAATCACGATCTATCGAATGGCTTGAGTCCCGCTCTCGAACAAGCTGAGGCATACGTTCAGAAGATCTATGGGGATCGATATATAAGTACAGATTCCTTTCTATAACCTTTCTCTTTTTGGAGGAAGCTGATGCATCTCTTACAGCTTTGGACTATCTTACCACGCATCCGGATCACCAACGGCGCGGCGTAGCGAGTTTGCTCCTTGAAAGCGGTCTTCGTTTCGCAGATAACGAAGGCCTGAAAGTCAAGACCGACTCAATGATTCAAGGTGTCAAAGTCTACGAGAGACAGGGATTCGAGGTGGCGAAGATTGTGAGACAGGAGAGGCAGGAGTTTGGGGAAACCGGGCCGCAGGTTACGACGATGATGATTAGGCAGCCGAAGCGGTGAATTCGGGTCTGAAATCATACTACGACTGGCATGGGAGAATATAAGCAGTGTTCGATCATGAAGTAAAGCAGACGATTATGCTAGTAGATTGCATAGACCTATCAAAGGAATCGTCTCTTCTCAAGCATATCTCGCCCCTTCCCTTTCCATCTCATGACTCTGGCAGATTTCCAGTCTCCGGCCAGCCCCACTGCTGCATCCATAAAGCCATCCACTCTGGCCCAACAGCCTCCAAGGCTGCAAGAGTCTTGCTAACTTTCACCGTCTCTTTGGTCTCCAGCAGCGTCACCTTAGCTCTCGAAAAGCGAATCGCTCGATCTTGGAGGTTGTCAAAGAAGTCGACCAGTTTCACTGCGGGATTAACGCCTTCGTCAACGCCTTGGAACCCGCTTGCGCTTTCTTTAAGCATCTTGACCCATTCGACAAAACTGACAAGTCTGATCTCTCCATGCAGCTTCGACGTTATGGCTGGCACGAGTTTGGACCACTGCGTAACATTCGGATTGACCAGATGGAAGAACCTTGCCTCTTCCACACTACTCTTTGCCAAGTGCACCGCCAAGTCGGTCAGCACAACAGCAGCAACATCAACAGGCACCCAATCCACATCCTCCACAGGTCCCAGCGTCCTTGGTATCGCCCCTAGCGTCAATGAACTCCTCACAAGACTCGGCAACCACTCCCTCTCCGTCCATTTCCCCCCTTTCACCACAGGTCCGCCGAGCTGTCCAACCCTGACCACAGCAACCGGAAGTCCAGTCTCTCGACTCGCATGACTAAGAAGACGCTCAGAGACCAGTTTACTCTGTCCATACCCTGTGCGCGCGACTTTCCAATCCGTCAACTCCGTCTCGGGGATTTTGGACCGGGAAGATGGAGCTGCGGATCCGAAGTTTGAGGTTGCGCCTATGGAGGATATGAAGATGCATTTTATGGGTTTGTTTGGGCGGGTGGTGCAGAAGGTGATCAGATTTCGTACGCCGAAGATTGAGGGGGTGAAGGATGTGAAATTGAGGTTGAAGTCTACGGGCCAGGCGTTGTGGATCAACAGGTCAACCGTCGAGACAAGGTTGTTATATGTCTCATCGTCCAGGCCAAAGTTTGGAGCGCTGAGGTCTGCTTGGTGGAAGGTGACTTTTTCGAATGTTGTGGTGAGGTTTCTTTCGCGATGGGAGGCGAGTTGGCGAGAGAGGACGTTGGAGGAGCGGTTTAGGCAGATTATTTGGTGGATTTGGGGGAGGGTGAGGAGGTGGTCGAGAAGGTAGCTGCCGAAGTTTCCCGTGGAGCCTGTCAGAATGACGGTTTGGGGTTTCTGTTCCAGATGACTTTCATCTGAACTTGTAGATAGGATGTGTTTCTCTTTCTCGAATCGGTGAGGAAAGAGACCCATTGCTAACGAAAGCTTGGTTCAAGCCGGTGGGAAGAAGTCGTCAGACATCGACCGCGCCAACGGCAAACAATGAAGCAGTGACGTCTCTCAACTCAGACGAGCGATCGTCAATTTGGCCACGGTTCGCATTCTGCACAGATGTTCTAAATCCGATGCATGCATGACAAGTTCCCACTTATGGCCAACGCTCTTTCAAGCGGGTTGCCTGATCGGCGAGGCTGCATTGCGGCTGAGAATTGGGAGCGGCTGAAAAGACACTGATTATTGGCATGACAGAAGTGATGGCTGAGCACATGACGCAGACATTCGTCTGTGGATTCGGCAGGAGAATGCCAGAATGGTGAACGTCCTCTGCGTTTCTGCTGATCAGACCTTCTCACCACCACCAACCCTGCCATTTCTCCTCCTCCACCTCCTCCTCCGATCTCTCTTCCCCATCTCATACAACAATCTCCCCCTCCTCGCCTCCAATGCCGTCACCGCAAACAACCCACTTGCAACAACACAACAAACCCCCGTCCAGGCCTGACTCCCCACCCAACCCCCACTAACCCCATTCAGCGCCGCGGCAACCGGACTAGAAATCAAAAACCCCACCCCAGCACACGCATAAAGCATCCCCAGCCTCGTGCCATAAACCGCCAAGTTCGGACATATAAACGGTAGGACAATCGCCGGGAGTGTGAGGGCGAAGCCGCTGAAGAAGCCGTAGAAGATCAGCCAGGGGATGTAGCCGGCGAGGTTGTGGATGGAGATCCATGAGAAGGCGAGGATGCCGAGGGCGAGGTAGGAGAAGAGTTGCCAGGCTTCGGGGCCGAAGTGGGCGTGTTTGTGGTCGGAGGACCAGGCGGGGAGGAGGCGGCCGGGGAGTTGGGCGGCGTTGAGGATGGAGGTTGTGCTGAAGGAGACTAGTGAGGTGGCTTGGAGCGTTTGGGTTGCGTAGGTTGTTGAGAGGAAGAAGGGGATGAAGAGGCCTGCTAGGAGGACTAGATGGCGTTAGTTTGGAGTCTGCTCTGGACTGGAGAGAGGTGTTGCTTACAGAAGGCAGAGGCCAGGAATGTGAGGTATGAGATGTCGCGGAAGGAGGACACGTCGATGAGTTGTCGAGGGCTTCGTGGGCTCAGGGGCTTGCTTATGAGAATGGCACAACCGAGTGTGGCGAGGGCAATGAAGCCCATAATTCTCACGGCCCAAGCAAAGCCAACTGGAATCAAATCAGCGACCAGCTTTCCTGTCCGTTTGGGATGAGATTCGCGTACCTTCTCCAAGCAGTCGATAAAACATGACAGGATCTAGCACCGTCAGCACCATCCACCGTTGATATCTTCCTGATTCCACTCACAAATAACACCTCCAACAGAACCACCCGCAGTACTCAACCCAATCGCCAAACCCCTCTTCTTCTTAAACCAAACCGGCACCAGGGCCACACTCGGAATATACAGCAACCCTTCACAAACCCCCAACAACACTCCCTGCGTCAGCATGATCTGATAATACTCCCTCGAAAGCGAAAGCATCATCAGCGCGAACACCAACCCAACACTCCCCGTAATCAACGTCGTTTGGAAGTATCCCCTATCGAACAATGGCCCGGACACCACACCAACGATGAGGAGGAGAGCACCTTGCACGGTGCCGATCCATGCGATTGAGGATGGTGAGTAGGAGGCGAGGTAGTCCTCCTCGTAGAAGGCTTGGAAGACGCCAAAGGAGTTCACGAGACCCCAGTTGTTGACGTTGACGAGGAACATGGCCAGGACTTGGAGCCAGGCTGTGGTGCCGCCGTCGGGTTGGACGACGGGTTTCACGGTCTGGCTCCTGGGTTTTCGAAAGCGTCTCCTTTTTCTCTTGTCGCTGGATTTAATCTGGCTTGTCAAGTCTTCGTACATGGCATCCATTGCCAGCCAGGAGTCTTTCAATTCTCCGTCGTCCGAGTCGTTGCTGAAATCGTATCTTGGCACATTTCTCGCTGTTAACGCGAAGGATAACTTCTCGACCGTGGCATTATCGTAGACTAGCTTTGTGTCGATTGGATTGTCTCGTGAGTTGTTGATGGTGCGGACGAGGTTGATTAGCTGGAGAGAGTCAAGGCCATAGGCGAAGAAGTCTTCATGCTTATCGACATGCTTGATCTCCAGCTGCTGGCACAGGTAGCGCGAGATCGAAGCCTTGGCCTGCTCGAAAGTTTGCAGAAGAATTTGTTGGCCCTCAGCATTGGTCTGATTAATTGGTCCTCCATTTTGCAAGCTTTCGTACAAGGCGTCAATCTCTGATGCATACAGCTTATTGGCAGCGGCCCTCTGGATAGTGCCCTTCCCAGCTCTCGGAAGCGGCTTCTCGCGAGTAGTGAAGAAGATATGATCCTTGGCGATTCGACCATGTTTCACTGTAGGTCCATTTGCACGCTCCACAAACGTCCAGACCTTCTCCAAAATGGCAGCATCATCAGGATCAGCGGGCTCAACAAGAAGAGCAGCCTGAAACCGCCCCTGTCCCACCACCACGCAACCCTTAACATCCGGCGACGTAGTGACGAGACCCTCAAAAGTGACCGGATTAACCTTTTCGCCATTGCTGAAAACAATCACGTCGTCTAGCCGGGAGACATACTTCCACAAACCAGGCTTGGAAGGGTGCTTAGAGAACAGATCCTTAGAACAAAATTCATCCAGCTCTGTAAACGTCACGAAGACAGGCTGTGCAATTTCCCACTCGGGGTTGCGGATGATGCACATTTCGTATAATCCATCGCCCCTTTCGCGGAATTCATAGCCACCCTGATGCTCGTTGAAGCGGAAGTATGGCCAATCTCCTGGCTCCTTGGGCAGCAAAGGTGCGGCCATCCACTCGGAAGCGCCGATGCCAGCATGGAGGATTGTATGCGGGACGATAAGTTGACCTGTGGCTTCGGATAGAGGACCGCCGGCAAACCCAAGTCCCTTCAGTCTGGAAAGATTCTGCAGATACTCTGGATTCTTGGCCAGGTCTGTTACGACAGAGGGAGCCAATGCGGAGTAGTCGACCTTGGCCTGGAGATGGATCTCATTCACGACGTCTGCTGTTAGTGGACCGGATGGTGGGAGCACTACAGTGCTGTCACACCAGCAGGGGAAGGCGAGACCGTAGATCAAGCCTGCCATATGGAAGGGTGGAAAAGACACCAAGAGTCGCTGATCTCCTAGTCGTCCGTAGGCTTCGTTTGTGTTGAGGAGCTGGTATGCGTCGAGACCGGTGAAGCTGCCGTGTTTCAGTGTGACTGTAGGGTGAGATCAGCAGAGGTTCTTGAAGGCTTCGAAACCTTGTAGAATCATACTCAATTTTGGAATGCCGGTGGATCCCGAACTGTGGATTTGCA
Organism: Zasmidium citrigriseum; assembly: GCA_002786025.1. Taxonomy (NCBI): domain Eukaryota; kingdom Fungi; phylum Ascomycota; class Dothideomycetes; order Mycosphaerellales; family Mycosphaerellaceae; genus Zasmidium; species Zasmidium citrigriseum. Next base: position 159,756 of record NHNW01000071.1, read on the forward strand.
AGAATGGAGTGTAGCGATACCTTTCCCACGTCACATCCAGCGAGATGTGCGGCACCGGAGTCGGATCGAGCAGCGATTCCAAAAACGGCACCTCATACTTCTGCATAGAACGGCTCTTCTCGATGAGAAGTATAGCAGGTGAGGGTCTGCCGTCGACCAGGAGCTTGTCGGCACCACATTCTTTCATCAACGAGGTGAAGGCTTCTGAGCCATTTCGTGGAGATGGCAGAAAGACCTAATCGAAGTCGTCAGCGATCAAACGTGACTGTGTGCCGGAGCGCATACATACAATATATCCAGCTTTCACAGCAGCCATACACAAGATGTGATACCTCAAATCAGCTGCTGCGATGTAGACAATTGGCTCGTGCTGCCTCGCCGGCGTCCCAAGATTGTCCAGGAGCCATTGCGCCAGCCGGTTGATGGCATTGGCAAAGACAGCGTACGAGATGTCTCGATATCCGTCCGCCGCGTTGTTGGATATCGGAATCGAAGCAAATGGTCGATCGTATCCAGAGGTTGCTCTTTCGTCGATTAGGTGGGAAAGTAATCTTCTCCCACAGTTTGGAGGTGCTGGGTGAGCATCAGAATGATTCCCATCATCCATGATGCTGACATTGGGGTTGGAAGTTGGTCAGACGAATGTTATCTGAAAAAGGTCAGAGAGGATCAACAGACGTCGCTGGTCGCCTGGGGGCTTCTCGCTCGGGCGGCCCCACGTCAAGAACAGAGAAGGCCGGCAATCTTGCGCCCTTGAATGCTTGTCATCAACACAGCCGCTCATGGGCTGTACAAATCAAGCATCAAGGTAAGCTTGTGCCCTTGACAGGCAGACCGAAGGAGCGTGGCATACGGATTCGGGACATTTTTGAGATCGGTAAGGCTGAAGTTGCGGCTGACTTTGACCAAGCACCTCAATAGGCAAGTCCTCATTCGGCGTCGGAAGGAAAAGTCTTGGTGACGCATTAGCTCTTCTCGTAATACTCGTGCAACAGAAGCCATGAATGCGAGGATTCTGATGCGTTCCACAGCTCTCAAAATTATCCGGAAGGAGCTGACCGCGGTTTCGACTTTCGAGCGTGCAGAAGTTGGAGCCACTCAGAACCCCTTGTTGGGATAATGTTGTCTCAACCGTCTCTACAACACGTGGTCGCGATTCGCTGATAACAAGGATTGCGTGAGTGCAGCATGTGCGATCTCAATCCGTCTTTGTCGTCATCAAGATGGATCCCAAGCTTCAGCCGCTACCCACAATTTCCGCTCCTTTAGGCAATTCCACATTGTTGTGCGTTGATAGGAGTTCGTTGAGAAGCATTTTCGATCTCGCACGCTGCTGTAAATTCTTCTCCGTGTTGTAGAAGTTCTGACTTGGTCATCGACAATGTCCACCCATAACTTCGGCGTGAAAGAACACGTCATCCAAGCACAGCACATTCGAGGTTACTTCAAGTCGACCTCAAACAGCGAGGAAGACGAGTTGCAGCTTGCGATCAAGCAGTATGTTCCTCGTGATAACAAGGCTCCTCATCCGGGAGATGTGACAATCATCGCCGCACATGCTGCGGGCTTTTGCAAAGAAATGTGAGCTTCAGCCACGAGTCTCCGAACTTGGGACGGCGTTTTGACAGGCCTCGGCAGATATGAGCCTCTCTTCGATGACTTGTATCGAGAGTCGCAGAGGCAAGACGGAGACTTTCGGATCCGGTCGATATGGATCGCAGACGTTTGTACTCACGGCCAAAGCGGAATCCTCAACGAAGGGCGGCTAGGCATTGATCGTAAATCCTCCAGAATCCCTTCTTACCTGCCATTCGCTGATAGTCTCCAGTGACGTGGGAAGATCATGCCCGCGATCTCTTGCAAATGACCAACATCTTCCGCAACGAAATGCCAAAGCCAATCATCGGCCTAGGGCACAGCATGGGCGCCAACAACATTATCCAGCTCGCCTTGTATCACCCTCGGCTGTTCTCTGGTATCATCTGCGTCGAGCCAGTATTGAACAGGGACCACCAAGGGATGAACTTCAGTCCATCGTACATGCTCACGGAGAGGAGAGATGTCTGGCCCTCAAGAGAAGCTGCAATCGCCGAGAATCGGAAAAGCGGTTTGGTGAGGACTTGGGATCCGAGGGTTGTTGACCGTTGGGATCAATATGGCTTTCGTAAATTGCCGACGTTGCTGCACCCAAAAGCATCGAATGAGGTGTCTGAGACAGCTGCCCGAGACAAGACTAGTCCAGTGACATTCGCGACGACGAAACATCACGACGTTCGGGCTTTCGTTCGAGATTGCCATCCACCACCCGGAGAGCCTCTCGGTAACTTCCAGCCTTCGAGAGTGATACATCCTGACATATCCAAAAGCGAGCATCTCCGTCACCAACAGCCAGCTTATCGCCCTGATGCCGTGCTGCTATTCCGGCAGATCTCGTTCTTGAGATCTCCTTGTCTCTACATCTACGGCAAGCGATCGACGTTGTTTGGCTCGAAACCCGCTGGTCGAGCAGAGAAGCTCGCATTGACTGGATTTGATGTCGGCGGCAGTGGTGGTGCGAAGGCAGGGAAGGTCGCCGAGGTCGTGTTGGAGGGAGCAGGTCATTTTGCAGCTCTTGAGGTCCCGGCGAACGTTGCTGCGGTGGCACTTCCCTGGATGAAGACGCAGATACAGTCTTGGGGGGAAGATACCTCTATGCAAGCCGAGAGCTGGAGTCGATTGGGGATTCGGGAGAAGGCTATGGTGTCGGATGAGTGGAGATGGTGGGTCAAGGAGTGGTATGCCCGGAAACCTAGGGCTAGTGAAAGGCGAGCGGTGCCAGAGGGAGGAAGTCGGTCGAGGCTGTAGCATAGGGTGTGTCGTTTGCGGAATCAGGTGCCCACTCCTCTCAGGTGCATTCAGCAGCAGCAATGAGGTCTCGATGCAAGAAGCGTTCAAATCGGACTAGAGCTCTCCCCTCCACCCTCTCCAAACATGCCTCGGTCCTCTCCTCCACCTGGAATCGTCGTGTCCTTGACTCCCATCCACACGCCATCAATCCGTTGGAACTCGAAGATACTGACTGTCTTTCTACTCATCCCGACTGGTACACCAGGTCCTCCTGTGACTTCACAGTTCGCAAAGACCTCGGCACAAGACACATTGTCGTAGACTTGGGTGGACAGGCTCACGATGTGCAGCTGGTAATCCGGCCATGCCTCGATGAGGGTCTGAAAGTCCGAGATCATCTGGGCTTTAGAGTCGGCACGAGGACGCATGCCGGATGGGTAGACCATTTGGAAGAACGAGGCGATACGGTTGGTCGGTAAGTCGAAGTAGTCCCAATCGCGGTCGTTGATGGCTTGGAAGCATTCGGCAGTGAGGGACTCGAGTTCGGCGGCGATGGCTTCTCGGGAGGCTTGAGTGTCTTTCTTGGAGTTCTTTTTAGGAGACCCCGGCTTGTTTGGCTCGTCTTGGTCACCTTCCTTTCTCATGGTTGTGTTGGGGACGAAGGCGGTACGGTTCTATTCAGCTTCCGGTTTCTGCTGAAGGGTTTTCCACTCAAAGATCACGAACTCTTTATATCGCCATGAGCAATGCGTACTTTGTCATACATGAAGAAGGCGAAACCGAGGGATTGTCAGCAGCAACGATGGAGGATGCGGTCCTGCAGCTGCCCCCACATGGCTTGGTCATCCCCCACGACCAAGACCACCTACTCCATTCGCCATTTCTCGTGTTCTTTCTCGCATAATCGTATCCTTGTACTTTTTGAAGCATTTGCGGTCCTACCTCCGACTCAAACATGGCGATGATTGGACGATGAGCTCGTGTGCATGCTTTCCAGCCTGATGGACTTCCTGGCTCGAGTTTGCGTGTTGGTGCCGTGGCGCAGACCATTCCTGCGGAGGCCTGACCAGCCGCTCAGCCTCCTAGCGATTGTTTCCGCCGACATGACCTCTGTGTGACCAAAATGAAGATTGAAGGTATTACGAACACGAGACCCAGCCAAACCAAGAGTCACTCTCCATCTTGATTCCGACAGTCCGGACACTCGCACGATGAATCCCCCGATACGGGAGAGAGACAAGGCCCAAGCTGCGGAGGATGCTTTGTTGACCTTGGCCAGCCAAGAATCATGGGATAGCACAAGACCCCTGCTGGATCACGAGATTTCGATCTTCAAGGAATCGCACGCCCAATTGTTCAACCAACCGCAGTTTCATGAGACTCGTATTCGCATTTTGCGTACAGCTCTTTGGTATAAGAACTACGAATTGGTGTCCAGACTGTTGGCTGAGGTCGATGAGAGCTTGCAGTGCTTGCAAGGATGGCTGGAATTGATGAAGGATGCCATCCTGCATCAGATTCCGACCTTGAAGGGACGTTCACGCCAGAGAGAGCCCCAGCTTCTACCAGGGACTCTGTCTTTGCTGTTGAAGCATGGCGCTCCTGTGGCGTGGGTCGACGAGTATGGCGAGTACCCACTCTACTATGCTTGCAAGCGAGGCTATTTCATGACTTTCCAGCTGCTTGTCGAGCCTGGTGCCGATCTGGAACAGACGATATATGCGCCAGTCGAGCAGAAGGGAGACACAATACCGAATATCAATCACCTGGAAGAGCCGACTCATAATCCCTTGCAAGTAACTTGGCAAGAGGGGGCCAGTGGACCAAGAATGCACCAGGGGCCCCAGACGACCCCACGGCCTTCCAGATGGGCTACGGGTAGATCATTCTACGTCTTCTCGACTCCGATGTTGTCGATGACCCCGCAAATCCCGCCCTTACTGCAGTATACCATATGCTGTGTCTTCACGGAGACTTGGACCGGGTCGAGAGGCTCACTGAACTCGGAGTCAGTCTTGAAGCACAAGGACTTCCTGAAGAGCGCGGCGATTCTGTTTTCGCCGCGTTCTGGCCCCTCCAAGCTGGCGCAATGAGATCTCATCCTGAGGTTGCGAGCTTTCTCCTACGAGGCAGCTTGGACGTCGTGCAGTATCTAGACGAGAAGCACGGTGTCAGATTGGCATTGCATGACTATTCTCTTGTTGCTCATGTTGCTCTCGGCTTGTTTGGCGTTACCATTATCGTCACTTGGGATCGAAAGGAGATGCAGGCCGACACATCAAAGTCTTGAGGTATCTGATGACACGGATCTCTTTGTCCGTGAACAGCGTCGTAGAGATGGGAGACGCAAGAACGTCGATCTTGAATCTGACGACTAGTTTGAATCCCACGGCGATAGCCAATTTCTCACTCGTGAGCTCGAAAGCGTTCTTTCAGATCGATGCCTATCCTCCTATCGGGATAGGAGAGGATATAGACGATCCGGAATAGCATACCAATTTACTACATTTGGCCTGTGAATGGGAGCTGTATCCAATGGAAAACAGGCTCTTCGAAGGCAAGAACGCTGACATCACTTGTCCAGGACTGTCAAGAACAGCGCTTGGGTATTACATTAGACGACGGCTGCTGATGTCACGGCTCATGGGCGAGTCCGGATTCTGTAAGCGCCTGAGGTTCGGAGGTAGCTGGTTACGAGCATTGCGAAAGGGATTGAAGAGATCGAGCAGTGTACCAGATCGAGGTTTCCAAATTGTCAGATACGAAGGGATCGAACACTCTTGGAGATACTAATGCTTCTGAGGACGCCGATGCTGCATTTGCGTGGCAAAGGAACACAATCCCTCCAAACGTGAGCGAGGCTTGCGACCTTCTCCGCCGGCTGCGTAGGGCTTCGCTCCCGCCTCCGCCGCATTGCGAAACCGCAATTACTTCTGCCTGAACATTGAGCCATAAAGATGTCTAGCATTGAACGGCAAGCATGTCATTCATTGCGGATTCTTTCTCCTACCAGCTACAAAGCTCATTAGTGTTATCGTATAGCCCGATCTGAGCAGCCCCTATCCCAGCGCCACCCAGTAACCCCTGCCTTGATTTGTATCTCCATGACGATGACAGCAGCTTGCTCCAAACCTCGAATACTCTTCTTCAATGCAGTACAACACGCCGCCTCAGCCTACAATGCACTCAGCGAAGCCACCGCACCAGAAATTATCACCAGTGCCTCACGGAGTGAATTCTTCCAAGATTGCCAGGGCAAGTACAACGATATTTCTGCAATTTATCGAACTTCAGCAAGCGACGCAGTGGGTCCAGGCTCTACGTCCTCTACATGACCGTAAGCTAACCCGCTCCAAAGGTAGCTGGCAAATTTGACGAAACTTTTATAAAGAGTCTGCCGCGCTCAGTCAAATTCATCTGCCATACTGGAGCAGGCTACGACCAAATCGACATCTCCGCTTGTACAGCTCGGAGGATCACTGTTACACATGTTCCAGATGCCGTCACCGACGCAACCGCCGACCTAGCCGCATTCCTTCTCCTCGGAGCCTTGCGCCAAATCAACCCTTCTCTCTCCTCTCTGCGACTAGGAAACTTCAAGAAAGGGCTAGATTTTGGACACGATCCCCAAGGCAAGATCCTTGGAGTTCTAGGGATGGGCAGGATTAGAAAAGCATTGATCAGACGAATGCGACCATTTGGGATGCGATTCATCTACTATAATCGTAGTCCAGCCGAAGATGCTTGCGATGCGACGTACGTGTCATTTGATGATTTACTTCGCCTAAGCGATGTTATCTCTCTACATACCCCCCTCACCGAATCTACAAGACATCTTATCGGTGCCAGAGAGATTCAGCGGATGAAGCCAGGCATAGTGATCGTGAATACCGCAAGGGGAGCTATCGTTGACGAGGCTGCGATGGCGGAGGCCTTGGACAGTGGACACATCGCGGCTGTCGGGCTGGATGTCTACGAGGAGGAGCCTAGAGTACATCCGAAATTGGTCGCAAACTCACGTGCTTTGCTCGTACCCCATCTTGGTACGCATACGTTTGAGACTCTGGCGAAGATGGAGACTTTGGCGATGGAGAACGCGCGCAGGGGAGTGACTGGCGAGAAGCTTTTAACTGTTGTCCCCGAGCAATGTGTTCCGTGAACACGCACATTTTCTTTATTATGCCGGTGACGAGTGTCTAAGTAGAGGCTGAAGAAAGTCTAGCAACTAGATGCACTTACAAGCATCAAGCAATCATCTTTGGTCTAAGACTTCCATTACAAGCAGCTTCGCTCGGTCAACTGTGAACGATGTCCTAATGATGCAATATCCGGACCAGCCTCCTAGCTACGTGATAAAGGCCTTGCCCTCCAGACCACTCTGTGCATGGCGACTATTAGCTCGCGTCAACAACCACTTCAATCCCACTGCGCACGCCGCGCAAGCCAAAGCAAAAGCCATCATCAAGATAAACCCCATGACATATCTTGGTGCATCTCGATTAGGATAGAAATACGGAGACCATATGTTGCCCAGCTGCGCGACAATGTTAATGATGGCGAAACCACATGCTCTCTTCTCTGGCGTTTGATTAAGTGTGGTACCAGCCCATCCAGCGATTAGAGCGTTGGCGGCCATGCAACCTGGTGCGTAGAGGAAAGCGGCTGCGTAGCGAGCGGGTCCGTTTGTTGTCGCTACAGTGATGATGGCACCAGTCACCGTCAAGAGAGTGGGTACTGCAATGTGCCAGCCTCGCTCCTGTCTGCGGTCGGAGGACCAGGCCACTAACAAGGCGAACGCAGCAGCGAGAAAGTAAGGAGGTGCGGTAAGGGCCAGAGTCACCGTAGTGTCGCCAAAATGCAGACCCCTCATGATGGCAGGGAAGAAATAGGTAAAGCCGTAGGCTGAGTGGTTGGCCAGCAGCATGAATGCCTACGATGATTTGAGTCGTCAGAAGAGTGAGACAGCGTGTAATCGGGAGAGCATTACTTACCAGAATCCAGGTATAATAGTCCAACACACACGCCCGTAGGCCTCGCCAGGGGGATTGCATCGGTTTTGTACCCACGATACGGTCGCGATAGATGCGATCCGCGCAGACGAGCTTCTCGTTCTCAGTGAATAGCCATCGCCCACTCCCAGAATTCGATCCTATCAGTCCGGGCAAGGTGAAGAAAGCAGTAACGGCCACGCAAAAGCTGACCGCACCTTCGATGATGAACATCCACCTCCAGCCCGCTAATCCCAGCGATCCGTCCAGCCCGCTGAAGATTCCAGCGGCAATCAAACCAGAAACTCCCGAGCCAAGAATCAACCCGGAGTAGAGGATGGCGGCGCGAAATGCTAGTTCTCGACGAGTATAGTAGGCGCTCAGGACGAACATGGCTCCAGGAAACTAGAAACACGTCAGTAGAGTGCCCACAGGACTGCATCCCTAATGACAAAGAGGTCTTACGAAGGGAGCCTCGGTGATGCCAAGGCACAGCCGTACGGCGAGTGCCTGGCCAAAGGTATGAGTTGCTGCCATACAAGCCGATACGATGGACCATAGCGCCGCCCACGCCGACAGATAGGTCGATGGCTGGACCCGGGTGATTAACATCTGGCTGTGTTGATGAAATCAGCGCTTGCGAGACCCTTTTTGCGTAGATGGCAGAACATACCTCGGAATCTGCGTACACATGTACGTGACATTGAGAAGGGATACGAGAATGTTAAATTGGTCGCCCGTCAAGCCCAGATCACGCTGGAAGTGATCGAGGTTTGCAGAACTGATGTTTGGTCAGCCATTCGAACAGCGGACCGAGGTGTGCTCCGTTTCTTTTCGAACTTACGCGATATTGTTGCGGTCCAGGTAGTTGAAGAAATATAACAGCCAGATGGTAGGCATCAAAGTCAAATCTAGTTTCCGAAGAATCTGTCTCTCGGCAGCTTTGTATTCGCTGCTTGCGGATGCCGAGTCTTGATCCAGCTGGTCGACACTGGGCTCAGCATCTTTACCTTCGAGAGGGTCAAGGTCCACGTGCTCTTGGTGCTGGGATCTCCAATCATCTTTGCCTGGTTTGATTCCCTTTGCTTCGTCGATTCGGGCCATGTCGAGTATTGCAGTGGCCAATATGGTGCGGTCTCAGGAAGCTTGAAACAGCTGGGCCCGCTCATGAGTTGACGCTAGGTTCCTTATATCATGGTAGTCAAAGCACACAGCTTCGCAAGCCTCAGATTCTGTCCGCGCGGACACTTACGCATGGTGACCCCTCCGCGGTAGCCCCTCATCCGACAGGATCGACTAGTCGCGCACGTAAGCCTTGCGGTCGCCGTGGCTCTGTCGCCAGCAAGGAGTGGTACAGCAGAAGCACGAGGCCGCCGATTCTGCCTGATATCTCGGCCTGATCTTTGAATACGTCTCATCTGGTCAGCGCCGCAAAGTGGCAAGAAGCTGGCCGCAATCCGTTCGAGACCTGAACGTTCCAGCTTCCGCAAGGCTGTAGCGCACGAGCGATCTCGCAATCCTTCGGAAAGACTGTTGCCGCCCACCCCGCACCTCTGGCAAAAGAGATGGCCTCACCACATTCGCCACCCATCACCAACTCCTGCAACACCCGGAGCACTTGCGATATCGCCAATGAAAGCCAAGTCGTGCGTACAGTGCCGGCAGCGCAAGGCCAGGTGTGAGTACGATGAGGATCGCAACGAGGGCTGTCGACGGTGCCGCTCACTCGGCGTGCACTGCGTATACGATGCAAGCTACCAGCGTGCAGGCAGGGGACAGGTGATACAGCGCATGGCAAGCGAAATTGACCAACTCCGCCAAGCTCTGGACCGCAGCCACAACAGCACTCCTCAGGCTGCTTCGCTTGTGTCTCTGCACGGCACAGATCCGCCTCTGCTGCCAGACACAATTCCACCGGACGAGACGAACTATCGCACCAGCAATGGTGAGGTTTCATTGCTGCCAGCACAAGCGAAGGAGCACTTCTGCTTCTACTTCCTCCGCTGTCACAGTCATCTGCCCTTTGTGATGCGAAGTCAGGATCCACGAGTCATCTGGGAGTCCTGTCCTGTTCTCTTCTGGGCCATTATAAGCGCTGCGGCAGGAGGCAACTGGGGACTCCGCACCCGGCTCGCAGCACCGCTCAGAGCCATGCTCGCCGAAACCCTTCACGCTGCGCCGCGTACCGTAGAGATGGTCCAGGCGCTCCTGCTAATGGCTAATTGGCCATTGCCCGTGCCAAACATCTCCCGGGACGCTTCGGACTTTTATTGCGCCTTCGCAACGCAGATGGGTCTCTCCCTAGGTCTCCACCGTAATCCCGCACAAGCACACGTACAGACGTACAGGTCCGAGGAGCAAACCAGGCTCTGGGAAACCGATCCAATTGTCAAGACCTCGACATGGAAGGCCTGCTTTGTGGCGAGTCAACAGCAGTTCTTGTCCAGAGGTGTGCCTCAGCAAGTGTGGCTCGATCGTAGGACCGTCGAAGAGATAGAACGTGGCTTAGGCGATGCTATCAGCCTAGCATGTCGACTACATCACATCTTCATGCGCGCTAATCTGGCAATCGGCGATGGCGCTTCGACCAACTCCGGGATGTTGGAGCCGCCGGCAAGAATCATTCAGGTCAAAGCTTGGGTCTTGAAGCTCGATGAGACAGTAGAGCCGTCAAAAGCTACCATGACTGATGAGCTCATGGTTTCTTTGCTCACAATACGAATGCAGCTGTGGTCGTACGGTATCTTGGACGACGTGCCACTTGGTCAACCAAAACTAGAATGTGCCAGGGGTGCCGAAGATTCCGCCACCAGCCTTATTCGACTTGCACGTACATTGAATCTCGCTACAGCTCCTTCTGCTGTCCGTCGAGCTGTGGCTTACAGCGGCATGACCCTGGTCAAAATCTTGCGATCATCACTAAGTAGCACGGGACAGGAAGTGTTGCAGGATAGCATTGAATATGTTCGGCAAGGACTTCGCTCAACGACAGAGTGTGTCGATGATCATTGGCGCAAGGCCAGCGAGACTATACCGGCACTAATATACCTTGAGGACAAGGGGCTCTCCGCGCCCATATATAGCAGGATGGGGGCTTCATTGATTTACGATCTTTTGCGGATCTGGGAGGAAAATAAGGCGGCGTCTACGCAAAGTGTTGACGGCCAGGATCGTGTCATTGACTTGGACGGGTTCGACTGGGACCAGTGGATATCTTAGGCATTGATGTTACGCACAATCCTCATGGACGTAGGCCTGCCCTGCAACTGCCCTGGGCATTCTGCGAGTCCCCGGCATTGGACGTCTCCACAGCTACGGACGCGGAATATTGGCTACAACATGCGTCACTGCCCGCCTCGACAGAGACGGAAGTCCTACTCGGCTGGCTGTGATCATGTCAGGTCAAGAAATATGGGGTTGCGATGTCGCAGTCGGCGGACTTGGAGCGGCTTCCCCCGCGTCCCAAATCCCTTACAGCCTTGCGCTTTCGGTATGTCAGGCGGGGACAAGAGTAGGACGACGAGCGAATATAAAGATCGTCTCCTTGAATGATAAAGTTACGTGAAGTATCAGTCCCCCGACCGAGATCCCACAATCATCTATTGATCATACTACCGCCGAATCAACATCATGTCACCAAGCAAAATCAACAATGGCCTGAAGATATTCACTCCCGTTGGTCAGTTCGGCCAAGGGTGGAACGACAAAGTCTTCTGGGATACAGTCGAATCTGGGGTTCACGCCATCATCTGCGACGCTGGGTCGACAGATAGCGGCCCGGGGCGACTGGCCTTGGGCAAGACCGCGGCGTCTCCAGAAGGATACAAGCGAGACTATGGGAACCTGATCAAGGCAGCACACTTGTATGGCGTGAAGAGGTAGGGCATATACGTCATCATTGAACCTAGTGATGGTGAATCTGACCTTCTGTACTAGTCTCATCGGCTCGGTACGAGACCCGGGCCAAATGTCCTTTTGATTGAATGGGACAATTGCTAACATTCTACGTTCGCGATCTATCAGGCCGGTGGAGCAGGGGCCAACAGCGCAGTGGACCAGAATGTCGAAATCGTCAAAGAGATCATCGCGGAACAGGGATACCGAAACATGAAAGTCATCAAGATCTACGCCGAGATCGACAAGGACTTGGTCCGTGAGAAGTTGAGGAACAAGCTCACTAGCCCCTGTGGCAAGAGCGTGCCAGCATTAACGGAGAAAGATATCGATGCTTCTGTCAGAATCGTCGCCCAGATGGGCCTGGAGCCATACTTGAAAGCCATGGATGAACATCCGGACTTCGATATCATCATTGGGGGTCGTGCGTACGATCCCGCTCCGTATGCGGCATTCTGTTTGCACAACGGCTTCACTGATATTGGTGAGTATAGCACGCAGTCCTGCTTCTCGAGTCACGTTCCCGATCAGCTCCATTGACATGAAGCTGACAATTGACTCTTATAGCGTTGAATTACGCCATGGGCAAGATCCTGGAATGTGGTGGGATGTGTGCAGTGCCAAAGACCCGCGAATGCCTCGCCATCGTACATCAGGACAGTTTTGACCTCGTTCCCTGCCACCCAGGAGCCAAGTGTACCCCTGTCTCCGTGCCTGCTCATCTTCTGTACGAGAAGTCTCGGCCAGACATTCTGCAAGGACCAGGCGGAGATTTACACACTGCGGACATGACATACGAACAAATCGATGAGCGAACAGTTCGGGCTCGAGGGGCGAAATTCATCCATCAGCCTGAGGGCCAGTACACGGTGAAACTGGAAGGCGCTCGTATGGACGGATACCAGTCCAGCTTCGTCGGCGCCTTCCGGGACCCCATACTCATCTCTCAGCTGCACGAGTGGCTCCCCGAGGTAGAGAATTATGTCAAGACCTTGGTGACACCCGGATTCGAGTACCAAACAAAATTCATCACGTACGGCCTGAACGGTGTCATGGGGAAGCTCGAGACCAACCAGGCGATTCCCAAGGAGGTTGCCGTCGTCGTCCAATGCCGAGCACCTACACAGGCACAGGCCAACGAAGTCGCCAACCGCACCAAGTTGTCGTTGGTTCACTCTCCATACCCAGGGCAGCTTGCCACAGGGGGTAACTTCGCTTGGCCTATCACCCCTTGTGAGACAGCCAATGGACCAGTTCCGGAGTTCTCAATCTACCATCTAATTCATGAAGCCAATCCGATCGATCTGTTTCCGTACAAAGTCGAAGAAGTGCCTGGGTCCAACACTTTTCAAGAAAGCCAAGGTGAATGACCCCTATTCGCGGAATTTGGCGTATGCATTAATCCTGTTGACAGACAAAGTGCCAGCGCAGAAGACGAAATTAAAGAACGCAGAAACGCCATCTACCGGGCCCAAGTACTATTACCTCCAGCCTCCACCTTCTTCCGGAAAATGCTACCTTGGCGATGTCGCATCCGTCCTCCGTAGCAAGATCGCAGGTCCTTATGAAGTGACTTTCGACATTCTTTTCCCCACCAACGAAGTATACCAGAAGGTTAAGGACGCAAATGTTCTATCTGGAGCGGTCGTGGCGAAACTTTACAATATCCCTGAGGACGATGTCATCGCGGCGCTGTGGTGGGATCCGGCCAAGGCGTTCAAGGCGACAATTCCAAGATATAGGGCGTCGGCGGGCTTCGAGGAGACGGATACGCATGCGAGCCAGCAGCATGCTCCGCTCCTCTATGTCGAATTGCCTTGGGGCAGGGATCCGAACGCTTCCAAGGAGCCTCCAAAGCGGACTCCTATTTCGTTTTGATGAGTTGGGTTTTGGAATGAGAGAACGTTTTGTCAGGGTGGAAGAGGCGTGTCCGTAGTGAGTAGGTAGCAAAGAAATTTGAACCGGTTCAAACTACAGCCAAGTTCGACAACACTTTACCCGCAATCTCTTCTCCATGAACAATGCCACTGCTAGTCACCCTGGAAACTAAGTTCAGAAAATACCAGTGAAGGCGGTCGACATTGCCGTTGGAGTGTGATGTGGCAGGCAGCCAGTTCCGAGGCAGATACTTTTGCTCGGGAGCAACGAGCTGCGAGTAGCTGTGACAAGTGTAATCGTAGTGACCTACCCACGTATAGCTACAGTCCGCGTTTGACGCAGACATGTGGCTTTGTGGGGACAATGCTAGTGGCCTCTACTGTCGGCCCTATTTGCCCTACATTGGGATGTATACTGGAGCATCGAAACGGGAGCTGACTGCGGCAGGGATCACAATATAGACGTCAAGACTCCGACTTGAAGTCTTCTTCAATTTCAAGCTTTGGGCAGCTACGCCTGAGGTTACGAACAGTCCGAAGACAGTGAGCCGATGCATTGCGATACATTAAAGAGTTCGAGCATGCTGAGATTAGTACCATCCTCAATAGTCATGGGAATTCGTCAACAGTTGCCCTTAGAAGACTGGAGAACGGTGTAGCTAGGTATGCCTATCACCAGGTATCGTTTACGCAGCCTGTGGCTCGATCAACCCATCAAAAGCAAGACTGTGGCGAAATCTGTGGTAGTTCTAATACGTCCTTTTCAATTTCATATACGCTTGGTACTGTCGTATTTGGCATAAGAGTGTTTCAAGGCATTGCATCTACTTCCAAAGCACGCATACCGGTCCCTCGTTCCGTGCTTTCATCGCTTCCTCGCGAGTCAGGTCTACTCCGGTGTCATTGACAATCGTAGCTCCACGACCAAGAGAGTTGAGGCCCTTAATGTTCATCCTGCCCCTGATCTCACCTAGCATACCCGTCTTTGCATCTCTCTCAAGCACAACAATGTCTTGAGTCCATTGATGAGCGACCGCCATCCACTGATTCTCCTTCTCCTGGGAAAGCGCAAACATGCGCGGATGCTTTCCCGGCAGGTCTTGAAGCTTCACAAGATTCAAGTGATGATCTTTGGACTCAGCGTTGACGGAGTAGACTGCGACGGTGTCGGTTGCATTGAATGTTTTGATCTCGCGGTTGGTGGCGTACACAAAACGACCATCTGTGCTGACAGCCACCTCTCCGGCCAGAGTCTTATGCTCGTCTGGTGTGGGAGGCTCGTTGGGACCAAGCGTAGAGAGTGTCTGAAGACATTGAAGTCGGAGCCCTGTCGAACCTCTTTCTGGGTAATGGAGAGCAAAGACACGGAGGGTGTTGTCTTTCTCGCTCAGGAGGTATAGGAAGTGTTGGTCAGCGTTAGCTGTGTTGAAGACCAAGTGGCGTGGGCCCGCGGGAGCAGTGATGGAGACGCTGTTCACTTTCCTCAAGATCTCAGGTGAGTCTTGGACCTCATACACGTCCAGTCGGTCGCCGGTTCGCAGCGGGACGAACAAGTATCTCCCAGACGGATCGAATGCCACTTGGTGAGGATGCGCGTCGTTGAGATCAGGCTCGCTCACGCCATAGTCAATCACCTGGGCAAGTGAAGAAATAGCGCCATCTCTAGATAGCTGATAAATTGACAGCGTGGATGCGGTAATGTTTGCGGCCGCCAGGAGCTTGCCGTTTGGGCTGATCTCGCAATGAACGCCTCCTATGCCGTTGCTACTTGCATCACCGAATCGGCGCAAGCCTGGACCCAATGCTGATGTACCACTGGCCGACATGCGTTGAAAAGCAAATATTCCTCCCGACCCAGGAGAAGCTGCGCTATCAGAGTATTTGTCCCGGCTGATGCTGTAGACCGTTGAGCCTTTAGAAGCGAGCCAGCCCGGCATGTGCCCAGCATCAACGTTGATACTGTTGAGCTCCAGGGCTTCTCGGGCTGATTTGGCGGGATCGAACGTGATGTCGAGAATCCCTATGCTCTGCAGGGCGACGTAAAAGCCGAGGGGATTGGTCATGTTGCCAGTGGAAAAGTAGAGTCAGGCCTCAAAAGAATGGAAAGTCAGTATACGCAATGCAAGACACAATGAATTTATCCTCCGATGTTATGAACGAGAAAGTACTGAACCGCGGATCTGATTGTCACCATACTGCTTAATCATAGATTCCGACGTGCGGAGTAGGATTGCGAGTTCGCAAAGCTGTGGCGGGAAGGAATACATCGACGAGTGTGTCGCCAGGAGGAAGCGGCATTTTTTGCGTACGCATCTCCGTCATCCATGCGGAGAATAAAGTGGCCAGGCTTCAAATAGATCTGTGGCAAATTATGATGATCGGTATGGCACCTCGTCAGGTCTGAAGCAAGCGCTCTCTTGTCTTCCCGGCGATGCGCCTACCGGCTTCGGTCTGTCCCCTTCTTCGTATCGGCTTGCACCCAAGTCGAACCTCTTCTCGCCTTACAGACAGCCAGGCTCCCTCTCTCGTGTTTTCTCGCAGCTGCTGTTCCGGGCGTGATTGCTACGCTGAAATCCTTGATGGCAAAGTGGCGGTCCAATGGCAGGTATCTGTATGCAGCGGATGAACGTGTACACTCAGAGAACATGGAGGTTAGCTGTTATGGACGACAGTCATATGTTACAAAGAAGGAATTGATGGAACTGGGTCCGCCAGGTGCGGAGGTCGGAGACGATATCGTTTTTTTCTTTCTGTGGAGCTTATCCTTTCGCTGTCAGAAGGCGGGATGACGAGGGGGGAACTTGGGAGTTGGTGGGCGACCGTCATATGGAGAATCTTGATTCTGACATACTGCAGGCTCTTTCTCTCGAAAAATTTGACGCTGCGTTGAAAGTTCGATTCCATATGCGCGCGGAAAGGTGGGAAGTTGAAAGTCCGCTGCAGATGGCAGAAAGAAGAAGCGTCTTCTCGTTGTTCACGGATTGCTCCGATTCCATTGTCCGGAACAGAATATTGACGCAGGTCTATACGCGAATCTTGTCGAAGGATTCTGCATGATGTTGATTAATACGTCAGAGGATTTTCGAGATCTCCACGCTAGCCTCGAGCTTCTTTCGACGACGACCCAAACACCATCGGCCTGCGCCGGTTAGCTGCAGAAAGGGTTTCATGCAGGTGTACTGTACAGTACTGTGCCACCTAGCACCAGTGACGAAGTGAGTAAGCGATCCGAGTGAATACGACTTCAAGCTGTGACGAAGCGTCGACCCAACTTCTTCATTAACCTCATTTCCAGTTGCCAGAGCAATGTTGCTGCTGGACAATACCATAATCATGGAGAAGAATGAAGAGCTGTGGACCGTGGATGAGGCCTCTAAGAGCTTGAGTAGCGAGCATAATCCGGATGGGCTGTATTCACCATGCGTGCCGGAGAAATATCGAGGCACGACGGCGGATAAACATGACATGCAAGTTCTTGGCCGCAACCAGGTCTTGAGGCGAAACTTCAAGTCCATCACCATTGTGGGCTTCGCCAGTATGGTACGGAAGCAGACGAAAGTCGCCTTGCAATTTGGGCAAGTACTCACAATCTTTGCAGGTCATGGTCGCTTGGGAAGCCCTTCTCGTTGTCGTCCAGTACCCTTTGCTTGGTTGGTCTTGCAGTCCAATGAATGCGATCATGCTGATCATGCCACGACAGATGGCGGACCACCATGTGTCTTCTGGGGCTTGATCATTGCACCTATAGGTCTGACTTTTGTTTACGCAAGTATTGCTGAGCTTGTGTCCATGTGAGTGATGTGACTTTATTGGGGGACATGGCTGACTTTGTCTTGCCAGGAGTCCAACCGCAGGAGGCCAGTACCACTTCGTATCCGAATATGCTTCGCCCAAGTATCAGAAGTTGCTCAGCTATATTACTGGTCAGCTCCCCTATCGCCATCGTCGTTCGAGATGTGCTGACACCGATCAGGCTGGCTCATTACACTCGGCTGGCAAACATGGCTGGCCGGCACCAGCTTCATGGCGGTATGTCCCCTTGCCTTTCCGCATTCGACACTGACTGGCCTCAAGGCCACCGCAATCCAAGGCCTCATCACACTCAACATGCCCAGCTACACCTGGGATGGCTGGCGAGGAACCTTGCTCGTAATCGGCATCGTCGTGTTCTCTGTCGTGTTCAACACAGTCCTGGCATCACGGCTTCCCTTAATCGAAGGGACTCTTCTCATCTTTCATCTCGTCGGTCTACTCGCCATCATCATTCCACTGTGGGTCATGGCGCCGATCGGTAGTCCTCGATATGTCCTGCTTGAGTTCGAGGACAACGGCAACTGGGGCAACACGGGCCTTTCCACCATGATTGGTCTTCCGACGATGATTGCCATGCTTTATGTGAGTCTAGTCTTGACGAATATGTACAAACGGTTTGACTGACCTTTCTCAGGGGTATGACTGTGTTGTACATATGTAAGTCCGTTCGAAATTTCAATCGAGAGGCTCAGCTGAGCAGCTTCCGCTCGTCCTAGGTCAGAAGAAGTCAGTCGTGCTACGTTTCCATCAATTGATTGTGTTGGCTAAGGATTGCCTCGCAGGTCAAAGATGCCTCCAGAATTGTTCCACCAGCCATCTTAGGAGGCATGTGGACCAACGCTGTCCTAATGCTGGTCGTCGGGGTGACCTTCATCTTCACCATGGGATCCACAGAGGATATCCTGGAGTCTCCAATTGGGGTACCGTTCATTCAGAGCTACCTCAACGCCACGGGAAGCTATGCTGCCACCAACGTAATCACCGTCTTCATCATCGTGATGTTAGTCTCTGCGTGCGTTAGCGAGGTGGCAACCGCTTCGAGACAGATCTGGTCGTTCGCTCGTGATAATGGTACGTATTTACCTCGCGGTTTCTAAGAATCTCGGAGCTGACGATCTTCGCTGTAGGACTCCCTTTCTCCGGTTGGCTAGCACATGTGCATTCCAAGTGGAACATTCCTGTCCATGCTGTGATGGTCTCGATCGGATTCACGGCATTGATCTCGCTGGTCAGTAGTCTCCGGCATACGAATCTGTTGGCAATGCTGACGATGGCAGATCAACATCGGATCGACAGTCGCCATGAACGCCGTCAATTCGCTTGCTAATGTAGCAATCTTGTCTTCATACATCATCACCATAGGCTGTCTGATCTGGCGCCGCCTATACGGTGAGGCTCTGCCGCTGAGTCGATGGAGCTTGGGACGATGGGGTCTGCTCGTCAACGTCATCTCACTGGTCTTCTTGATTCCAGTTCTTTCTTTCGCCACCTGGCCGTTGGCACAGCCAGTCACACCTGAGAATATGTAAGTGTCAACTGTGTCCTTTCAGGTCTGACTTCGTCGTTACTTACTCTATGAATAGGAATTGGTCCAGCGTCATGTTCGTTGGCGTGCTAACCGTCGCCGCGATCTTTTACGTGGTGAAAGCAAGACACGTCTACGTCGGCCCAGTGGTTCTCATCAAGCGAAGTTAGAAAAGATGCAAGCAGATCGAAAAATCGTTCAACAATGCAACTCTCGTACAAAACATGCAACCGGCCTAAGCCTTTCCAGCAATCCGCGCCACACCATTCTCATTCTTCTCCCTCGGAGGCCCAGTCAAAAGCTTCAAAGCTCGCTCGATCCCCATCTGATCCTCCTCACTATCATTTGTGTTCACAGGTCGTATTTCTTCGATATGAAGATCGTTCGCTTCGAGATCATTTGATTGAGATCGGCAGGGCGATGCTGTACAGGCATGATCGTGAGGTAGCTTAGCGGCTTCCCACGGGTGGTGTTTCAAGCAGCCTTCCGGGAAGTCTTCCTCACAATGGCTGAAGAAGTGGCATCGTTTATGAATCACTGGTTCTGGTAGGGCGGTTGGAGGGGCTGTAGCCACAGGGTCGTGCGAAGGGTGCGAGCAGGAAGTACTGTGTCGAGTACTGCCGCCGCTGTCGAATTTCGTTGCCCAGTGGAGGACCAAGACGCAAAAAAGGACTGTGAGAGTATTGAGTCAGTTGTGAGGATGATTCGATGCGCTGTTTGGGAGCGTACTGTCTGCATTGCACAGCATCAGACACATCCAGCCAGGCTCTCCTTCCACGGCCATGAGGACTGTCAGGTTGACGACACTGGAAATCAGAGTCGCACAGCTGCCAATGAATGTTCGAAACGCCAATACTCTCATCTTGCCGTTCCCATGCTGATATGAGTACATCTCTGCGAGGAATAAGCCAAGAGTCAAAGCGCAGGTGAAGTGTAGTTGCACTCACTGCGTAGAGGTATGATGAACAATATGTTCAAATAAAGATTGACAACAGCGTCGAAAATGATCAAAGGCATCATAGCCCTTTTCTCCATGCCGATGATGCATTTGCCGTCGACGTCAATGTATGCTATGCGCCTAGAATGCGATCAGTGCTGGTTGATCTCAGCTCCACAGTGACCTACCAGACGAAATTCAGCACCACCATAACGCCATACGGCAGTAACATGCCAAAACAGTTGAAAAGGTACAGCTTAGATTCTAGACGACGCTGAAGGCATCCTCGAACGACCCACTATGCCAAAGTCAGCAGCTAGCAGGTCAGAGCGGTGAAGGTACTTACAGCCTTCTCGACCAGGAAGGTATAGATTAGGATTTTAGTGCTCATGTAGCATATCAAACCTCACAAGAGCGTTAGCTTCCTTCATGTAATCCGTGCTTTGGCTTCAAACTCACATAGCAAGATCCCGCCGTCGCAAAGTCCCGGTGTCTTATTGAGGCCAATGTCTTTGAGCAGAGCAGTGACGAAGATGAAAAGAAAAGAGTCTACATATATGATGAGCAGAAGCCAGGCTGACACTGGTAGTGTGGTCCATTTGTGCACTCGTTCGAGACCTGGGAACGTCAGTATCAGTCCCGGTTCGATGTCGCTCTCTCACGCACGGCGAGTTAGGCATGCTCCAAGTATTGGTAATGTCAGGAGGTTCAAGCACATCTAGATCGGCCATTAGATAAGACCCTTAGCACCATGATGGGGAGCTCATAGCCGTACGGATACAACTTGCGCGGCGAGCGGGATTTTCGCTGGTGTATAAGGGGTACCCGAAGGCAGTGGGTCGCCGAAAAGGCTTCGGAAGAAAAGCGGTCCTGGTGATTCGGTGCCCATGATGAAAACGTCCGTCTCGACTGCGTAAACCTCGTGGTGGCGGAAGAGCTAGTCAACATAGCAGTAGTACAGAGAAGAAAAGGAAGGCCGTCGTATTCTTCAACTCAGGTCATCAAAGTGGCCAACTCCGTGGTGGCACGTCAGACGCATCTGTTTCCCAGGCATATTCCAGACATGGTTCGAGTCAAACCAGCCAAGAAACCAGTACTCACCCCAGTATCCAGATGCTGAGAGTTGTTCTGGAAAGATAGCCCTGCGATGGAAGGCGTGCAATTGCCCAACCAAACATCGAAGTGGCGACTTGACACGAGCGAATTAAGGTTGAATCTCGACCCTTTTTTGAACCTTACCCAGAAATCCGGTATCCTGAGTCAAGGAGATTGACGCGGATGACGGTTCATCGCGAGTTCGCACGTGCATGCTGTAAGAGATAGGGATGTTTGAAAGCCACGAAACGAGCGCCAACGTTGCTGCTGTTCGTGTTCAGCAGGTGTTCGAAGTCAGTCAGTCAAATTCTTCGGTTACCTACAGGCCAACCATGTACTGAGCAGTTCATGACCAGGGCATCCCACGATCGGAGAAGAGTTACCTCAGCAGCAGCCGAAGAATGGCCGTCATAGCTGCCCGGTTTCGAATGGTCAGTTTTGACGATCCCGATGGGAATGCGTTTGCGAAGCTCGTACAGCTCTAGTCATGCTAGCCGTTTTGTCCCGAGTTGCTGAATCGGCTTTGCCGACTCCATTGCCGACTCCATTGCCGACTCCATTGCCGGTGACAGTGGCTTGAAGGGGACCGAAGCACGAAGCAGAGTGCCACCCAATTGGGGCAATGCAGGGTTGATATCTTGGCGACGTTGGAGCCAGAGGATGTCGTTAGCTATTCGCCTCATCATGTGATGGCTGTCGCTTTTCGATAACATGTAACAACTGCCCTCTTTGCAAGCGTACGGCTATGATCATGCCTCGACATCTGCTTTTGCAAATTACTAAGAACCATCCATCTTCGACCAAATTGCTAGCGGAAGGGCCCCAATGGGACCGTCCCGAAATGACAACAACTGTCCGACCCATCAATAGCGATAGCAGTTACTTATTGAGTGAGTAAACTGAAGGAGATTCCCGGTTGCATGATGCCCAGTACTTTGATGAGGTTCTAGAAGCCTGGCCATTGTCTCAAGCGACCCGTTGAAGAGTTCAGCAGACGGCGTGAGGGCAGGGTAGAGACATCCCTTTGTGGAGAGACAGTGTATTGAAGAGTATGTGGAAACATGTGCGCGGATGACTAACGGAAATGAACGAAAAAGCGGGCGTGTAGGTGAAAGTTGAATTAAGCGGGAAGAAGTAGTACGAATGAAGAGACAGACAATGTAGAATCATACGCGACTTACCCGCGCACATTTCAGATGGCGGAGTAGGCAAACTTCAAGCAGCAGGCCTTTAACGATTGTGAGTGAGTGAATATTTCAAAAGACTTTGCAGTCTTGGCGTCGCAGACTTACCGATTTTTAATTCTCTTTCGGCTCTCTCTGATTGCTCTTCCGCCGCGCAACTACCGCCCACTAACTGCCACTGCAACTGCCACTACCACTTGCCGCCCGCCGCCCGCCAAACTTGCGATTGACATTGTTGCTGGATTGAACTCGTGGCGGCCGACAGCTCACTCTCTTCTCAGGTGCCTCGACCCGAAACATGCCTTCTTGCCACTACTGCGGCGAGGACCACCCGGCGAAGGAGATCTTGCGCCTCGACTGCGGCTGCATCTACTGTAACGAGTGCCTCGGACAGATGTTCAAGGCTGCAGTAGACAGCGCAGCATACTACCCTCCAGGATGCTGCTCCGGACCGGTACCACTCCGCCTCGTCCAGCGTCGCATTGAGCCAGCGCTGCTCCGCAAGTTCGTTGCCAAGAAGCTCGAGGCCACCACCAAAAACAAGACCTATTGCCACAACCACGCCTGCAACCAGTTCGTCGCTCCCCAGAGCATGCACAACGGCAACGCCCACTGTCAGAAATGCCAGTCGATCACATGCACCAGATGCAAGGAAAAGGAGCACTTCGGTCCGTGCAAGTCCACGGGACGGGAGGCCGTTGAGGAGTTGGCCGAGCAGAGAGGATGGAAGATTTGCCCTGGCTGCAATACCGTGGTGGAGAGGATCGATGGATGCCCACACATGACGTAAGTACCGGAGTATCCGCAATCACATGCAGATCAGCTGATCCAATAACGCAGGTGCCCGTGTGGTGTCGACTTCTGCTACATCTGCGGTGGAATGAATAGTCGCTGCGACTGCAGTGGCTATGAGGAAGATGGCGACATCTAATAGGTGGACTCAGTAAGGAGCAAGAAGGTGCAAAGTGAAAGGAGAAGTGAAAGAAGAGAGACGATCAGATGATGGGGGAGGTGAAGTAAAAGAGGAGTTGAAGTAAGGCGTGGGAGGAGGTGATGTGAAAGAGGAAGTGAGGTCAAAGGAAGAACAACCCCAAGTGGGGCCGCTGCGGGGCCGGCCTGGCGGACCGCATATCCGAAAGATCTCGCGATTTCACTTCACTCCTACCTTATTTACTGAAGACACGCAATGAATATCCGCAGCGCATCACATGCGCGCGCACTTACATCCATAAACACCGTATACCGAGTTCCTCGACCGTGTATTGTGTCGAAATGGCTCCAAGGACGCGGCCTTTCAACAGCTCCCGCAGTCCACCAAGAAGCAGTTCCCCTGCGAAAACATCTGAAAGAGGAGGCCAAGAAGAAGAGGGCAGAAGCTAAGAGCAATGTACGAGCCGGGACAAATGCAAAGCTGGAGAAATGGGAGCTTTCTGTTGGCATCGAAATTCACGCGGAATTGAACACAGCGTGCAAGCTATTCTCCAGTGCGCCAGCTTCAGCGGGAGATGGAGAGGGCGCTGCGAACAGCAGAGTCGCACTATTCGATGCAGCGCTGCCTGGGACGCAACCTCAGTTCCAGTATGCGACTCTGCTGCCGGCTCTGAGAGCGGCGATCGCTTTTGAGTGCGAGGTCCAAAGAAGAAGCGGCTGGGACAGGAAGCATTATTTCCACTGGGACCAGCCCAATGGCTACCAGATCACACAGTACTACGGTACGCTTATGTTGGCACGTTTGTTCTTGGCTTATACTGACAACTTGCAGAGCCGTTTGCGAAGAACGGCGTGCTCAATCTGACGGCCGAAGATGGCGTACCAGCATCAGACCTCAATGGCGCGAAAAGCCTCAGTATCGGCATCAAGCAGATTCAAATGGAACAAGACACCGCCAAGACGACCTCACATCCACCATCATCCTATCATATCGACCTGAATCGAGCAGGTCACCCTCTGATCGAAATCATCACCCTGCCTCACATTCACTCCCCACAGACGGCAGCGGCTGTCGTCCGCAAGATCCAGGCGATACTCAAGAGCGTGGATTCATGCGTGACGGGTATGGAACTCGGCGCTCTAAGAGCAGACGTGAACGTCTCTGTTCGCGAGCGAGGGACAAGCGGATCGTCATCATACAGCGGTGTCGGCGGTCTAGGTCAAAGAACGGAAATCAAGAACTTGTCTTCCTTCAAAGCGGTTGAAGATGCTATTGTAGCCGAGCGAGATCGTCAGATCTCCGTTCTGGAGGCAGGCGGTGTGATTGAAGGAGAGACAAGAGGGTGGACGCTGGGAGCTACAGAGACGACCAGATTGCGAGGGAAGGAAGGTGAGGTTGATTATCGATACATGCCGGACGCCGATCTGCCACCTCTGCTCATCGGACAGGATCTGGTTGAGCACTTGACGGCGAGCCTCCCTGCGCTGCCTGACGAAACAGTCGAGAGGGTGCAGCGGGAGTACGGACTGAGTCTGAAAGATGCAAAGACGATCCTCAGCCTCGACGATGGAGATCGTCTGGACTTCATGGAAGAGACAGTGGATCTTCTGGCGCCGATGCAGTCCGGTACAGAGAAGTACAAGTCGAAGCTCGGCAAGACTGTCTGCAACTGGGTATTGCACGAGCTGGGTGGGCTCGTCACTGAATCTGAATCATGGGACGAGATGCCAGTCACTCCGCAAGAGCTGGCAGATCTTCTGAGCAATTTGCAGCAGAAGCAAATCACCGCGCGTGCCGCAAAGCAGCTCCTTGCGACCCTGCACGAGACTTCAGCATCGAGCGATCGACCCTCAGTGGAACAGTTGATCGAAGAGGGGAATCTTCGACTACGGCCGTTGTCTGAGGAGGAGTATGTGGCCCTCGCGAAGCAGATCATGGACGAAAACCCGGAGATGGTGGCTGCTGTGAGAGACAAAGGCCAGAGGGGCAAAGCTATGTGGTTCGTGGGACAAATGGTCAGGCGAGGCGAAGAAGGAACCGTGGAGCCGGAGAAGGCGAAGCAGGTTGTTGAAAGTCTACTTGCTGGTTGATCTGTACCACAACAACCCAGACTCCGTCAGACCATGCGTCTTACGAGAAGTTCTGTGCTCTAGAATGATGCAGTGCGTTCGACCATCTCCCATCCCTCTTCGGGGAACATTTCGCGGCCAGTGGCTACTCGCGTGTGTCTTCCTGATCTCTCGAGGACGGTCTTTGCGGCGTTTATCAAAGAAATGTCGGTGCCAGGCAGACCCATCAAGGAGATGGCGACTGGCAATTGCTCTTCTCGCTCCGAGACTCGAGAATGATACGGGATTTGGCCGACTGGAAGTATCACTCAGCATCACCACAAAGAATGATCATTGCCGAACTTACTGGGCACCGTGATCTCCGGTGATCCAAGTATCGGAGCCATCCAAAGCTGATCCCACGCCTCCTGCGTGGCGGGCGCTATCTCGCACGACGGCGTATCCCTATAATTCGGTACAGCGTCCATGACTGGAAGCACCACCACGGGATTGCCTTCCACCAAGACTTGGTCAAGCAACCAGTGCTTGTACACCCCAAGCCGGCGCACAGCTTCGTCACGCTGTGCTTGGGAGATGTCTTTCGCCACGTTCCATCGCCACTTTGTGACTCTGTTCACGGCGGGTGCACGGTGGTGCTTGCGTTCGTACTCTGCTAGGAACTCGTCGGATGAGTGGTAGAAGTCGTAAAAGAATGAGTTCTGACCGACGTTCTGGAGGTATGTTCGAAGTGGCTGGCCAAGGGCCTCGAGTGGAGGAGAGTCCTCCCACAGTTGTTGTAGGTGGATCTTACGTATGTTGATGTCATAACATTTGGACATGTCGTCCACGAAACGATCGATGATGCTCTGCTGTGTACTATTTCTGACAGGGAAGTAGTCTGTGGGTATGACGATCGATGTTGGATCCTGCACAAGGTTAGACATAGGTTTCTACTCGACGATATGTGTACCTACCTTGATAGCAGGGCTTAGCCTGGAACCACACCAATCAGCAACGAAGTGGTCCAGGTAACGTGTATCTCTGGTAAAGACAGCCGGGGTATCGAATAACCTGCGAGGAAACTCAGCACGCTATGCAGAGGCTTACGTCTCGTGGTGTCTGACGGAAAACATGGCACCATGCCATCTGAAGGCAGAATGCCGTTGGAAATACGTATTGAAAAGACGCCGTTGGCCATCGCTGGGCGTCTGGAGCTACCTGTGGCTGCACGAAGTCAGTGGTGCTTTGTCACTAACGGAGCGATTGGCGTACAGTCTGTCCCAATGCCATAGTCGAGCCAGTCATATGCAGCGATCGCCGCAGCACTACCACTGCTACTCCCTGCTGGCGACTGATAGCCATCGCCACGCGGGTTGAAGGGTACTTCAAAGTCGAAGCTCTCGCTAGGCTCTTCACGAGACACCATAGAGCTGAGCTTAGATTTTCCGACGATTACGGCGCCGCAGTCGATTAGTCGTTGGATCACTGGCGCTGTGCCTTTGGCCGGGATCGATAGATCAAGATATGCTTTGTTACATGCCGTTTTACGAAGGCCGACGATGTCGAATATGTCTTTTACGACAATCCTTTTGCCATGTATGCCACCATTTCGGGTGGGATTGCTCCAGCACAGTCCTTTCGGTGGGACCGCGACCATACGTGTGGTAGTGTCGCAACTAAGCAGGTCGAACGATTTGAAAGGACTGAAAGAGAAAGGTTAGCCCGATCTCCTGATGACCCACGACTACTTACTCCTTGGCACTGAGTCGTTGCAGACAGTCGATGAAAGCCACAACTCGATCCTCGTATAGGCGATAAATTGGATGGATGTGATTGCCAGTCCAAAGATACGGACCACCAACAATGTGCCGAGTGACGACGTCCCCATTACGACGCTGCTCGTTGGATATCCACGCTGCGGCTTCCAGAATCGTGTGATGCATACGCATCTCACGCAAGTACTGCAGAACGTCCCGCCCGAGCTTTATCGTGCCGGAGGTAGTCCCACAGAATAATAAGAACGTCCTAAAATGCTGGCAGCTAACATCGTCTCCAAGTTCAAGTTGGCCAAGGTGGTCTATGAGTGCTTCCTCCGTCCATGGCTCCTTCGGATCGGTAGGCACGAGTGTCAAAAGCTGACGATCATTCCTGGGAGGTAGTACCAGGTACTATGGGAGATCAGCAAGCTCTTAGGCAGAGTACGGGCAGAGGGGAATGCTTGCCTCGTTCCTACCGAGGGCTGCGTATTCCACAGCCCCTACTCTAAATCTTCTGGTATCATCATCCCTGAAGGTCAAAGAGCTTTCGTCTTGCGTTTGTGAGTATGCCATGGCTCTTCAGGCTGCGCGGGAAAACCTACCGCTGAAGTATAAGAGCCTCAGGCGGCTATTGTAGGCAATAGTGAGGCCATGAGACGTTAGCCGAGAGCATAAAGCCGCCTGTAGCGACTCTAAAATGTCTTTTCCCGGGGCTCTCCAACATTGACAGGGTACGTTGCATTCTTCAGGTGGTAGGAGGAGCTTCAGAGCTGCAATCGGAAGCAACGACCAATCGCTCGCCACGAATTATGCAGACCACGAACGCCAACGGTACTGACGTGCATTTTGTCGTTGCATGAGTCTCGTGCCTCGGCGTTCTTCCCGCATTCAAGCAGCTCCGTTGATGCGGGTTCTGAGCATGTGAAAGTCTTGCCGTTCCAATCTCACGTGCCTCGATATCTGGATGCCTGCGGGTTTGGATCCATGGAGGTGAATGAATCTGTTTTGGGCTGACATCCAGCGGATTGCACTGTGGCAAGTTCAAGTTCAGTACCAGGGCCGTAATATTCCTTCCTCACATCTCGTGGGCCAAAGTCGGATATCCATGAAGATGGAGTCGCGGCGTCAGCCACGCAAAGGGACAGCGTCCGACTCAGGCCGACTAGCTTCATGCAAGTCGGGATGGTTTGTTGCAGTAATGAAAGGACTCGCTCGCTTCTCGAGAGGGTCCCAGCCATCCAAGAAGACGACTATTCGATTTTCTTCCTTTCGTTGTACATGCCTTGGGGTGGCGGGAGCGGTATCCCGGACTGTGCAGGGTGTTGTCAGCCGGCTGGCCCTGCCGTACCGAAAACTTGCAGCTGCAGTTGCACCATGCCGCGCCGCGCCGGTGAACCATTGAGTTTGGTTGTTTGTTATAAGAGCACAAGATGGAGATTCCATCTTTTTTGTTGATGTACGTGCGCCCATTACACTCACACGGATGATGGTACTCATGGTGCGCCCTTCGCTGGAGAACTGTTCGCTCGTCATGGCCCCTTGGGCGTCAAGGACACGTGCAGGCAGTGGCTCTGCCTTGAAACCCGATTCGAGACCGGCTCATGCCACCGCCCCGCGAACAATAATGCCCGTCCCGTAATACGTATGCCTTCCCGGATGCCGGGAAAGGGAGGGGAGAAGACCGTGTTGCAAGAGCTTGGGGGAGGCTGGTCAAAGTCTAGATGTCAATTTCGCGTGCCGAGCACAACGTTAACGGCGATAACCTGCTCATCAAAACAATGTTTTGACATGTCGACAACACTGTTGCGTCCAGCGACCGCACCTCTTCGATCAGATGCCTCCTTCCCGCGATCCGAAATACGCCAGATCACGTCTCAAGCATTCGTCGCTCGGTGCGATCGTTGCGCAGATTGGCTTTCTGAAGAAAGACCCAATCTTCGAATATGAGGAGCCTTACGCGTTTCGATACCAGGCAGACGGCCTTGAAAAGTTGACCAATATGGAGATGGAGATGAAGAACGTAAAGCTTTGCGACTTGCGCGGGCAAGAAGAGTTGGCCTGTCTGGACACGTGTGGTTTCGAGATTCGCAAATTGAGGTCAACAATGACATACGAGCAATTTGTGCATGAAGAAGATATCTTACAGATATATGTTGAGGACATCAAGGCCCAGATGCGCGAAGACCTGGGCGCAAGAGACGTACAAATCGAGCGGGTCAGAGTGAGTGAGGCCAAGTGCGTTCAAGCATAGGTCGACCCACTGACCCACTATCACATGCAGGTCCGCAGACGCCATCCCGAGTTTCCAAGATCGATAGGCACCGGCTTCGAGCACCATCAGCCTTCCACTGCGGCTCACATCGGTAACTCGTTTTCGACCTATTATCTTTGGACCCTGCTGAGAGAATGAGATGTTACCAGTGAGAGCGCCGCGGCAAAAGCTGAAGAGTACCGTTGCTTAGAATCCGCGAACGAACACTTCCAAATTGTAAAGTGCGTATCAATCATTTGGTCTGATGGAGGTGCTTGATTAATGGAATGACAGTATCTGGAAACCACTCCGTGGCCCGCTTCAAGACTGGCCATTGGGACTTTGCGATGTAGGCACAGTGGATGTCGACCATGACCTGGCCGAGTCTACGGTCCTACACCAAGACTACATGAACCACAATTGTCAAGTCCATTTCAACCACCGACAAAAGTGGTACTACCTCAGTAACCAAAAGGCGGACGAGATTCTCATCTTCCGTCAGTTTGACTCCGCCAAAGGACACAACAACGGCACGTATACTCTACTCGTGGCCGATTATATGCTAATGGAACACCAGGCACGCCACACTCATCTTTTCAAGACCCAACAGTCACGAATTTGACGTCTCCACGAGAAAGTATAGAAGTTATGGCCATCTTGTACTTTTAAGCGATACCAAGGACGCTTGTATTATACCAAAAGTAATGTAATGTTCTGACTACCGAGTGCATTTGAGAAGATCCCAGCGGACGTTACCAGGGCCTTCATCATTCAGTATATCACGAGGGCCCGGGCCTCTACGCTTTCTCTAGGGAGTTCGGTTTCCGGGGTCGCTGGGTTCGCAAAACTGCAATGCGGAACACCACCAACGGCAGTAGGATCAGAGTCACTCTGCTTGAAGATGATGATCTCATCGGCAGCATGATCTGACAGGAAGTACCACTTCTGGCCAACATTGAATCGGAGAGAGAGGTTTTCGGTGAAATAGTCGGGGTACACCATGTCAGTGGCATGTGCATCATCGAAGTCAACTGTCGAGGCGTCACAGAGGCACAATGGCCAGTCGTTCACGGGACCACGAAGAGGTTTCCACACATTGATCCACTGGAACCGTCGTGACATCAAATCCGCCGCACGATCTCCAAACTGCTTGGCCATCTCTTCTCGCGTGGAATCCAGCGTCGCATCAACGTGAGCGATCGATGTCGGTTGCGCGAATTCGTACTCCTTTCCCGTTGACACCGGGAAATCTGAGTGACGCTTGCGGATACCATATCGAAAGAACTTGACCTCATGTGCGCCGAGGAATTCCTGAAGGTGAACTTCAAGTTCCTGGAAGTACACATCCCGGATCTTCTGGTCATCATCGAAGTCCCCGTAAGCCATCTTGGATCGCAGTGTACGGACAGCAAACCCTTTCTTATCGAATGACAATTCAGATAAGATGCCACGCATATCTTGGAATTCGGTGTTCTTCCATTCGCGCGAGATATTCGTTCGAGGCAAGCCTTCGAGATAACCATACATCATGTGATACGGCTTCTCATCCTCTGGCACGGAATCCAGGTAAGAGATAGGTGCAAGCGCTCGCGCCGTATTCATTCTATCGTACGAGTACCGGCTCTCCGCAATGTGGCCTTGTGGCTGTGCTCTGCATGTGGCCAAATCGATGTGCGAAGTCGTATGCGTCCGTCTGTTGGAACGATTTGTTGAACAACCGATTTTGGGCGTCTCTTCAAGAAATCCTCGATGATGCTGTCTCTGGCTGAGTTCAGGCGGCTGTTGTCAATGCTCTCGATATCAAAGGCAGCGGTGAGCGGGATATCAGCGTTTCGGCGCACGGAGGATCTGTTCGGCATGCAGGCTTGATGCTTGCCACTGCTCAGGGCAGGGTCTTGGGCTTCAATGCAGAATTTCGTCTGTGTGCGACGATGAACAACAAATCGACATTGGACACGAAGCTTTACATATACCAGCTGTGGTTCTAGCCAAGTTCATTGCACGTTGAAGGCGTGTTGTGGCAACCCGTTCCTTCCGTAATTGTCCAAAACAGTGGGCCCGTGCTCGTGTCGCACGTGCATGAGATTAAATACCACACCGCATCTTCCTTTCAATTTCCTTCTTCAACATCTTTACCAACTCTCCCACACCCAGCGCCACACACATATCGTGCACTGCACTGTCGCGAATACATATCTGGAGGTACAATGCAACTCAACGTCGTACGATGCGTTGTCTGATGCTGATTGGATCCGCAGAGATGGAGCCGAACACCACCACAAACAAGACGCCAGCCACAGCGGCAACGAAGACCAAAGCCCAGCCGTGGAAGGCCCACTGGCCTCCAAAGTCCGTTGACAAGACGGCACCGTATGGATTCCGCAAGGGAGAAACCATTGTCAACAGTGGCAACTAAGAAGCCCACGACGTACGTCAAAATCGGCGTCCGGTACACGTCATCGTAGTCGCTGATGTGCTTACTGGAAGACAGCCCGGTCTTGCTGCCGCTTCCTTTCTGCTTGAATGCGTTGTAGCGACGGAGTACGACCGACGATGCTTGTTCTGAACATATCGAGACTCAGTCGCTCAAAAATCGATTCTTTCGCTTGTCCACGGGTCACTCAAGTCAATTGCCCCATTTCCACATCTCTCTCCGCCGATCTTCTCCTACGGAATCGAGGTATCCGCAAGCCCACAGCAACAAAGCGCCGCAGATCTGGAATCAGGCAAAACAGCGAGATCACGAACGTTGGCGCCGCTGCTGCGAAGAAAACCCATAAGTGGAGAGGGCCCTGTCCGAACTCGTGGAAGTTCATGCCAAATAGAGCAGCCAAAAGCGCCAATGGTATGAATACCGACGCCAATCGTGTGAGGTACTCGACGCCTTTGGCCTGTGCGATTGCCCTCTGCGACTCAGCTATGTTCGCGGCGTTGGTCAGATCGCGGACAGTCTGACTGCACTCCTTGGCGGTGCCTTCTATGCTGATTAGGAGATCTTGAAAATCATCCTCAAGCTCTTGGGCAAGTGCATGAATAGCCGGATCCTCGGGCAATCCATTGCCCGTAGTACGCGGCCACGATGAGTGCTTCTGGACGGCGACAATGTTATGTCTGAGTAACCTCCTGTGCCTATTGAGCTCTTGCTGATGATCTTGTAGATTTGGCATGGCGGCATCGTCCTCCCCGAATGGATCTGCCTGCCGCACGTCATTCTCTACGACCTGCTGAAGCATGTTCAAAAACTGTCTTTCGGACGATACGGCCATTCTAAAAAGCTTGCTCAGCGCATAGAATGAATCTCGTTTAGCGAGTAACGGGTCAAGGCCGACGTCGTACTGATGCCAAAGATGCAACAAATTTTGATCAATCGGATGATGGCGTTCACAGTGATCGTCCGGGCCGACGGCATGGCTGTCATTTTGAGAGATTCCTTCATGCGTATCTCGACATCGACCAAGAATGAGAGGGCGGAACACGTTGCTATCGGGGCTTTCATGAATCGGCGCAAGAAGTGGCTGGCCTTCAGGCCCATTGGCGAGATCATGGCATCCAAAATCGAGCCATGCAATCGCTACGAACACAGTCAGCGGATATACGTGGCAAACAGAAGCAACCGACCGATCCAGCCTTTCTCCGTCTTCCTCGTCCATATCGACACATCCTGTTCGAAACTGAAATTAACGGAATCGTGGATGCAAATGCGGCGAAGAAAAGAGGCACCTGTCTCGCCACGCCGGTTGTTCAATGAGCGAGTGTACGCATCGAGGAGATTGTTCGCTCGTGTACGCAAAGAACGCACGTGCGAGGCTTTTCTCGCTTTTTGGTCAAGATGCTGCGAGTATCCAAGAGTGCTGAATCGAAGGAGTGGCTCTTTTACCGATGCCGACAGCGGAAGGGGCCATGTGGTAGCTGCCTGTGAGGCACGACTCGAATCAAGTCGGAGATGACGGGCGAAGAACTCGGGGTCGACATCGAACGTCGCTCCAATGCCCGCTATCCACTCAGAGGAGGGATAGCCACGCAAAAGCAACAATTGGCTCTGAGATTTGGAGGTGTCATTGCCGTCTGCGATGCCTTGCAAGTCAGATGGGCAGTGCAAATCGACCCTCGGCCGAGGCCTTTGAAAATCGTAGAGAACGGCAAATCCGACATCCTGAGAGTCAGTGTCCTCACGTTGGAGAAAATCACTGAATCGTTTGAGGTGGCTGCCCGAATAGAGGCAATCGGCCCCGGACCGCAGAGCGTACTGCCTGACCTTTTTCTTCCATTGCTCGGTTGCGACTGGTGAACAATATCAGCGTCGGTCCTCATTCCTTCCGCGAAATGGTCCGAATCTATGTACCTTCGAAGGGGCCGAAGACATCAACGAACGATTTCGAGCTGTCATCCGAGGAATCTCTCGGTGCTAAATAATCCTGAGGCATTGCTGCAGCATGTAGAGGTGGGGTTCAGGTGGGGAGGTGGGGGAGCGGGATTCGATTTGGAAGATGCTTCCGACTCTCCTTGCAACAACGACATCACTTCCTTTTATCTTCCTCTGCTGAAGGCAATTTCAGTCAGGTGGACAGACCTTGGGCGGCAAGGATTGCATATGCACTGGCGAGGCGAGTAGGTCATCCGGACAGTATTCGATGAGTCGCCCTGTCTTTCAGGAGATACTGGATGGCAGCGCCCTTATTACTCACCAGAGCAGCCATTCACGCGTGACCTGAACGCAGTGCGAACCACCTTATGACACTGATCTGACTTCACAGGCCTTCCGTACTTCTACCAGAGGGTTCGGTGCCCAACGAAGAGGGGTGTAACATCTCAGCCTCTCGCCTCGTTCAATCGAAACTCGTGTTTCATCGGATGGTGGCAGTCGCCCTTATTGATGAGCTTCCAGCGGAAATAACATACAAGGCTCGCAAGGCAAACAGTTGCCTTACGTTGATCGGGCCTTTTCGGCGGCAGCACTCTCCCATTCAGCCCAGCAGCGGTGGCCCATGTTGGGCGGTTGCCGCGTTTAAATGGTGAGGCATTCCGATGTCTCTTTTCCATTCGCTTTCACGAGCCCACGTCAGAGCTCCCACGTCGTGGTATAGCTCCTCCCACGGTAGCATGCAGCTGCGTGGTGCCCAACTCTCAGCCGTGCGGCCTCCTCGTGGGATGCCCAAGGTATTTCCTTGCTCATGACGGACGTCACCTCTTCCCTCTCTATCTTCACTTCACACATCTGCGTTCAACGCGATGCTTCCTATATGGCAGCACCTCGGAAAGCCACAATGTTGGCTGTCAATGCACCGACACCGACGATGCCCAATGGCAGCCTCAATAACATAAAGCAATGTGCTTCGCCCGCCACAGCCGCTGCGGAGTAAGTACGTTAGGGTGGCGGAGACTGCGAGGCGAGGCTAATTAATCTGCAGTCTCATCATAGTTGCAATACCTTGGCTGGTCAAAGCGCGACAGTTTGCGGTCTGCACTAGTACCTCTGGCATTCACCTCGACGCCGTGAACATACTCAGCTATGACGTGCTCGACAACATCGATCAGGACTTCAAGTGGCATGACCTTCTCGAGCACGGAAACACGCTCGTCAAGGTCCTTGATAGCCATAGGAAGAGCCAAGTAAGACTGCGAGACTCATTGCCTGCGCCACTGCTGATCGTCGTGAGTAGGGTTCGCAATCTCGGCCAATAGTGCTGATGGCACATAGCTTAGCTGGCTATGTTGTCAAGCACTGCATCACTTTAGCAGATGCACAATGCTCTCGGTACAGATCTCTCAAGGATGCCTTTTCTGGACTGGTCTTCTTAGGTTGCCCTCACGCAGCCACGGAGGATCGTCGCGAGATCTTGTATGAGAGATCGACCGCTATACTGCGGCTATCTAAGTTCAGCGTTCGCAAGATCAATGGCTCCCTGGAAACAGGTCATGAGCTCACCGAGATCTGTAAGCAGTTCGACGAGATCTGCGACCCGTACAACATTGTGTCGATATATGAGCAGAGGTCGACAAAGCTTCCCGGTCGATTCAAAAACAGTACTCACTACGTAGGTTGACCACGATACGCAGTATACTTCATGCATGTGCTGACTTTGTGCAGCTCATCGACAAACAACTTGCGAAAATCAAAGATAACGATACACTCACGGGCATAGACACACATCATTTACAGCTTCCATCCTTGAAGAATCAAACGGCTCCTGGCACAATCGACGAAGGTGCCGTGAAGGCCATCGGCGATCTGCTCAAGCCTAGAGAAAGAGCTCCAGCTTCGAGTCGAGAGACAATGCCTCCCATACCCTTGAAGCCGCTGCTCGAAGACTTCATCAGTACGAAAGTGCCAGAACTTCCTTCCTGCCGCTTCCTGGTTGATATGTCCCGGAAGAGGAATCAATATTTCAGTGGCCGAGAAGATGTTCTTGCTCAGCTTGCGCAGAAATTACTTTCTCCCCCGTCGGTCGCAATTTTGCAAGGCTTTGGAGGTCTTGGGAAGTCCGAATGTGCGTTAGAGTTCGCACACAAGTATAAAGACCACTTCGATGCTGTGCTGTGGGTACAAGCGGACGACATCTCTAAGATGCGGCACGACTTTGGCAATTTCGCTGCCAGCCTTGGCCTAGAAGACTCTCGGCATTCGAAGGAACCCTTTACCAGTCGTGAGCTTGTCAAAACATGGCTAAGCAAGCCCATGATGAAGTCTGCTGCCGGTACGATTGTCAAAGCCAGGTGGCTCATAATCTTCGATGGCCCTGATAACCCAGATGTTCTTTCGGAGTTCGATTCGATCTATGGCCAAGGCTCCATCCTCGTGACCGGAAGGAGTCCGGAGACAGCGAAGGTCTTTTCTGGAATTGCCTCAAAGTCGAACGGCACTACGGAAGACAAACCGCTTGTCATCAAGATGCAACCCTTTAAAGTGGAAGAAGCGGCAACTGTTCTGAAACGCTTGGCGCATGTGCCGCTTGATGAGGAAGAAGACATGGCTCAAGCGATCGTGACAATGTTGGACGGCTGGCCACTTGCAATCAGTCAGATGGCGGGTATCATCCGCAAGCAGTACCTCACGTTGGAACGATTTCACGAAAGATACAGCAATGTCGCCATTCGTTGCAATCTGCAAGCCCAGGAGTCCTCCATGATACCGGATGCCGAACGCGAGACGATGGTCTCGTCCATGCGCATGGCCGACCTCAGCCCTCAGGCCACCGCCCTTCTTCGAGTGTTTTCCGTATTGGACCCAGACTGCATCCAAATGAGGATGTTCTTACCGCCGTCTAATGAAGACCCTTTGCCAGATGAAATTCCTCTCGATGGCTTCCCAACCTCACCGGGTGAATTCATGAAAGCTAGGAACGAGCTACTCGGGTCATCGATCGTGGAGCTGAACAAAGCGAAAGAAGAACTCTGGATGCACCGCGTCCTTCAGGATACCGTACGTGGCTCATGCAATCCTCATGACTTCGACTGCAGCTTCCGAACTGCTGCACTCCTCGTCAAAAGAGCATTTCGTCCGCCAGGTCCTGGAGTCCGTGACAGCTTGAAGCTATGGGAGCCATGTGCAGCGTTTCTCAGACACGTTGTACACCTTCAGCAGGTCTATCAAGCGCAGGCAAAAGTCGATCGAAAATGCATCCAGCCGTGTTTCGAATTCGCGTGGCTGTTGAGTGAGAACGCAACACACCAACGGAATCTAGGCAACACGCCGGGACTGAAAAGCACACTGCTCCTAGCTCTGTCGATATGCGATGATCCACCTGGTCTGCCCAGAAGGGACACATTTGCCTTGCGATGCGAGATATTCCACAGCTTGGGAGCATGGGCGAATGAGACCAATCACCCCGAAGAATGTGTCGAGTTTAATGGACGTTACTTAGACTTGGCAGAATTTGCCGTCAAAGAGGGAGCAGCTCCAAATCATCGCACTGCCATGGCATACAATCAGTATGGCACAGGCAAGATGATGGTTCGAGACTATCCAGCCGCGATGGCTGCCTTCCAGAAGTCCATCGACATCTACAAAACCTTGTCGTTGGATACACAGTGTGCCGACTCCCTGCCAAAGGTCAATCTTGCCACTGCAAAATGCTTGACTGGAGATCTTGCAGGCGCTGACACACTGCTTCAAGCTGGTTTGCTAGCACGAGAGGAAGAATATGGCTTTATGGACAAAGAGTCTTTCCGTACCGGTCGATTTTACCACACGCTTGGCAACGTGCGTTGGAGTCAAGGTCGACATGAGGAGAGCGAGATCTGGCACAGGAGAGCTCTCAAGCAGTACCTCAGTGTGCTGGGCGCCATGCACCACCGTACCGCAGACGTGCGACACAAGGTCGCGCAGCACTGTCTCCGTAACAACGACCTCGTGAACGCGAACACGCTCATCGATCAAGCGCTGAAGAGCTGGAGCCTTGACGCATCTTCGTTCAAACAAGAAACTGCCAGGACTACCTGGTTGAAAGCCACGGTCAAGGGGAAATCTGGCAACCCGGACGAAGCTAAAGACCTAAGAGCCCAGGCGTATCGTCTACGCCGAGAAATTGTGCCCGAGGACACACGGGATTGTGATCAGCTAAAGGACGAAGACTTTGATGAATTGGTGGCATTCTGGTCTCGTTGAGGCTTGTATGATTGGATGAACATGTTTGATGAGACTACGGCCGGTTTTGTCTTTTAAGCGGTGGCGTTGATGGGAATCATGGTTAGGGCGGCTATTGCATGTGATACCCCAAGTTGGCTACCCCTTGACGGCGTTGCGGCATTTGCATGATACTTTTGAGCTGTATTTTAGCTTAGACGTCTAATACTGTAGATCTAGTACGCCTTGTCGTTGTTGCAAATCATATCTACATCGACCTACATGGGCCGTGCCTCAAACTGCCTCTCTGCGTAATGCTTATACACCCTCGCAGTCCTCACCCTCAACGCCTTCCCCTTAAAAATAAAGAACCCCGAAAACAACAAAATCACCGCCCCAATGGCCCCAATCGTATTAAATACATTCGCCATTCCCACTCCCACAATCCACGCCGGCATGGCAAACACAAAGATCGTGCTGAATGTATTCCGCACGAATGTCAGAGCTGTGAGGGCATCGCCGATGATTTCGTTGTAGGCGTCGAGCATGTAGGTGAGGGCGACGGATTGCAATGGGGCCGAGCCGAAGTTGCAGATTCCGTAGGCGAGGGCGACTTGGACCCAGGAGGCACCGTTGTTGAGGCTGTAGCCGAACCACCAGGCTCCGGCGAGTTGGAAGGGGACGAAGGGGAGGAAGACCCAGAACTGTAGGGAGAAGGTGTCAGCAAGGCTGCATCGAAATCAGGCTGTCTATTGTACGTACGCGAGTCTCAGGCTCGTAGATGCCATTGTTGCGCTTGGCGAGCTTGATGGCGATGAAATCACTCAGTGGCCCGCAGATAATGGAGCCGAGTGTGTTGCCAATGACTGAGGTAAAGACGTCAGCAAGCTATATATTATCTCTTCAACTACAAGCACTTACAAGGCGCCAGACTCATCAATCCAATCTGATCAGACGTAAAGTTATACGGGGGATCGAGCATATATGTGCTCAAAGTGGATGTCATGACTGTCGACCAGGCCAGTACGATAGCATACACAAGTGAGCAATATAGCACACCTGGGATAGACCCCAAGATCAAGAACGGCTGCCAAGAGTGTCTCAAGAAGTGGTACCAGCTCCCAGGTGAGGTCGTCGTTAAGGACAGCTTCTGCAGGTATGTTTTCCTCGGAATGTTGTGATTGATGTGAACCACACTCATACTCCGTTGCTGAGCCGTACCCGACTCTCTATCAGGGCTCGAGAACGACGCCTCCGGGTGCTTCGAATCGTTGGCGTAGTCGCCATGGATGTGGCCGGAGATGTCTGGGACAGCGACGACGCTACCTTGACGGGCTTCCAATGATTCGAAGTGCGTGAACTTAGTCTCTTCGAAGCCTGGAGTAAAGCAGTCAGCAGCTGATAGCGAAGGCAAAGCAAGCTAGAACTAAAAGCCAGGTCGAGATTTAAGTGAAGCTAAGCAAGGCCTTAAGTAAAGCCTGAAGAGGCTTTATGTGAAGCGAATGGAGTCATGAAGTAAAGAGTAGGGAGATCCGATCTTGAAGCACCGCAAGTAAAGCATGAAGCGAGATGAAATGGGAAACTCACCAAAGAAGAACATCAAAAGCTGAGCAGCGAAGATTATCGCACAAGTCCACCACACCCATCTCCAGCCAATGTCGGCTGTGATGAAGCCTGCAGCCACGACCGCAAGATTACCTCCCACGTTCATGACCCAGATATAGATTGAGTTCATCAAACCGCGTTGGTGCACGAAGAACACATCCGCGATTGTCTGGAAGTGGAAGTTAGCTTGCATGATAAGGATCGAGGCGAGTGAGGATTGATACCATCTGGATAAGAACCTCTGAGAGCGCACCCAACCAGCATTGGAGCGCATTCACTCCCCACCAATCTCCCGCTGTCTGTGTTTTTGCCGCCCAGATAGAAATGCCAAACTGCGCAGCGCTGCTGATCACGTACACTGGTCGTGAGCCGTATTTCAACGCAAAAGGAATCAACATGGGCGCTCCTAGCGCGAGCGTTGCGCATCCAATGGCGTAAGTATTGGTGAGGGTCTCATCACTGAAGTTGAGCTCGGTTCCCATGGGTCCCCAGGTGGGTGAGGTTGCATTCACGAAGGCGTACACCATCATCGCATAGAACGATGCGAGGAAGTAATTCAACACCTTGTTCGGTTTCGACCAGTTCTGAAAGCATCTCCGTTAGTACAACAGCAGACTCAATGGCTGAGTCGAGGGTGATTACCAGGGGATCGTTCGGATTGTCTGTTGGACGAGGTTGGAGGATGATTTCTGCGTCTTTCTTGTTGCCGCCATCGAGAAGCTGAGCCAACTTGACCGTTCCCGGCGGCCAAGCTGGGTCACAGAAGTCGTCGTTCGCCATTCTCGAATTTCTAGTGGCTTGCGTCTATTCCCAGCTCTTTTGACTCTGATTGACCCCCCCAAATACGATTTCGGTGTCTTAGAACGAGCAGTCTTCGGAGAGATCACGCTGCTCGAAAGCCAGGTTCTTTGGGTAGTCTGAGCAAAGCTGAAATGGAGGGGAGGAAAGATGCAGAGCTGAAGAAACTCTCGAGGTCCACTCTCACCTCTACCTTTGTAACAGCACTGCGCGACGACAGCCAAGTCCAGACCCCGCCGTGTGAGGTTGCAGTAGTGTCATATCTGCACCTCTTCCACGCAGCTGTGGATGATCCATAGATAAGGTCGGCAACAGATACCCAAGCCGTCCATTCGCCCTTCTGAACCCTACTTCCAGCCAAAAAAACTGCATGGAATAGTCGCGTGGAGCAATGCTTTCTTTTTCTATCTCCATCTCAACAGTAAGCATTCTGACTGTGCTGATGAGGTATCGATTGGAGTCTGCTTCCTCGTCCAATGGTTTGGGGATATGGTACATGATTCGCCTGGAGGCTCGAGATAGCGCTACTCGCGGCCGACCGATGGCCGAAGGGTCTGCAGATGGGACGGCATCCTGGTATGTTTGACGAACGCGTCCATTCCCGTTCCCAAGAAGACTTTGTTCGCAATGCCCGCTTCTCGAGTAGATGTTCAATGCCCAAGAGTTTCACTAGGCACCGAGCCCATGGATGGGTGATTGGGGCGAACAGAGCTTGAGACGTCTTCGTCGCGCTGGGACGGCCAATGCTCGCCTGAGAGATCCACAGCATCGGTATCCTTCATGCCAGGTTCTCTTCGTCAATGGTGCCGATTTCGACGGTTATGACAACTCTTCGTCATAGGATGATGAGAATCACAGAATGGGAGAAGAGGAAGAGGAAGAGAGATGGGAGGAGGAAAGAAGGACTTTGATGAGCAACGGTGAGACAACGGAGTTCGGCATACGGCGTTCAGAACATCCGTGCGAGCGCGATCATCCTTGGGTCCTTCTTTGCTGGACACTGTTCCTCTTCTGCAAACCGCAACGAACCAACTTTGTTTCCGTTTCAGTGCCATCGCCGTCATGCGATGTTTTGCGGAGATCATTGGAATAGAAATCGGCCCCATATCCTCCCGATCCTCCTCAGGCCCCGTCCAAAGCTCACGACATCCAACATGAACCTCACGGACGTCGCGAACCTTTGATTGCATTCGGGATGCCTTCCACCTATCCAATGTAACGTCTTCCGCCTCCAAGACTCCAAGCTATCTTGTCAGACCTCTCGGAGAAAGAATGATGCCAGAAGCAAGATCGATTGGCTCACTCCTGCCAGGAACAGCATCGTGCCGAGCCGGCGATCAAGGCTGAATGGAGAAATCAGAGCGCCGATCGCATCCCACACGTGCACTCCAACTGACCATCTGGGTGGCGGATGGAACGACAAGCGAGTTTCTCGCCATAATAACTCATAAATCATGACTTCCTCACCACCTCTCCTCTAACACCTCTCCTCCACCCATTTCCGCAAAATGAGGACATCCAGCATCCTCGCCCTGCCCTTGGCAGCTCACGCCATCAACGTAGTCATCTCAAACGATGACGGCTGGGCTGAGATCAATATCCGAGAATTCTACAGTTCGCTGACGGACGCTGGATATGACTGCTTGATTTCTGCGCCGGCGGAGAATAAGAGTGGGACGGGCTCTAGTGATGAGCAGCCTGAGCAGGTCGGGGATGATGGGTGTGAGTTTGCGTCTTGTCCGGCGGGGAGTCCGCCGTATGGGAGGAATGAGAGTATGCCAAGGTTCAATGTAAGTCAGAATGCACTCACCTAGTGAGTGTGCGAGAAAGATGCTAATGAGTTTGTGATGTAGTATGTGAATTCATACCCAGTCACATCAATGCGCTACGGCATTCAGAACCTCTCCATGGAGTTCTTTTCCGGCCTCCCAGATATTGCCGTGGCAGGACCCAACGTCGGCACAAATCTCGGCATAGTGACCTCCATTTCTGGTACCGTTGGTGCTGCGACCGAAGCCGTCAAAGAAGGTATCCCAGCCATCGCCTTCTCAGGGACCACCGGAAGCCAAACAGCCTGGAATGCCCCCGTGGAATCATACATGACCATCTACGCCGACCTGAGCACAACTCTCACCCAAGCTTTGACGAACAGCGGGACACCGTATCTACCCGACGACGTCTTCTTGAACGTGAACTATCCAGCGGTGGATGATCGGTGCACTTCGACGAGCGATTTCAAATTCGTCCTGAGCAGAATCTATCCTGCCATTCCTCTGATCACGCCCGATGATGTCGAGACGTGTGGCAGTTCGAGGTTGCCTGTGGAGAGGAGTGTGGTCGGCAACAAGAACGGTTGCTTCGCGAGTGTTAGCGTGGGAAATTCGAAGAAGGTCGATGTGGATGCCGAGACGCAGCGAGCTGTGTTGGAGAAGCTGAAGAGCATTTTGACTTGTCTGCCTGATGATGACTGAAGTCAGATGTACTGGGGCTTGATGCTGGCGAGTGTGAGGGTGCTGTAGAAAGGACGCACCACCAATGAAAATCGCACTACATGTGTTCAAGCTGCAGACGTGCTATTGTCAATCTCCAAATTACGAAAAAGCGTTTTCAGAAGCTGCATCATGAGCGTGCCATCGATGCTACCATCGCTCGTTCGGAAGGTGAAGCCAATTTGACGACAGGCTTCGGTCCAGGTCTCTTCCCAACAGCCTAGAGCCTCGTTCGAGCAGAGATTTGCACCGTTCTTAGCTTTGAGTGCGTCAACCGCAGCGTTCTCAAGCTCGTAGTCCTTGGTCGGCTTAAATTTGGTGACATCGAGCGTGATTGTGCGGTGACAGTAGTCGGTGCTGGTAAGAACATATTAGCACAGACAATAAGAGGCGTGGCAATATGAAGGAAAAGCATACTCCGGCTGCAGCCCAAACATCGTACATCTCCCTTTACATTCAAACACAACCTTCTTGAACCTCTTGACACTCTCTGGGCCCAAACACTCAAGCCAGGCGTCCAGCTTCCTCGAATTCAGACCATCCACAAAGATAATCTGCACATTCTCGTAAAAATCTCCCATGAGTTCAGATCTTATCTGCCGATTCAATTGAAGACATGTCCAGGCGTTTCGAATTCCGCCCGGGCGAATGTCTTTGCGGTGAGAGATTTTGATCGAGGAGCCGGCAAGAGCATGCTCGAAGATGGTGAGGCGCAGCTCGATTGGGAGGCCTAGTAGGCTCGCTCGCGGATAAACATCCATGGTGATGATGAATTTGTTTGCTGTGTCGAAGAGCGAGTTGGAGTTGGAGGTGTTGTAAGACGATTCTCGGATAACCGGTTAGTGTGATTCAGGCTCCGGCTAAAATTCAACGAATTCGGATCTTGTAGCCGGTTGGTCGCTTTCATGTTGTCCCCTCTTTCTCTTCATTGCCTCTACTTTCCAGTATTTTTGATGAAGAGGGTCGAAAGCAATCATGCGTCAAGAACATTGCAGAACGCACCAGAGACGACAGTGAATGTTGATATCGACCAAGCCATCGTGAATGCCAAAACTCGCGGCGGACAAAACCTGGCCAACCCA
Source organism: Zasmidium citrigriseum (assembly GCA_002786025.1). Taxonomy (NCBI): domain Eukaryota; kingdom Fungi; phylum Ascomycota; class Dothideomycetes; order Mycosphaerellales; family Mycosphaerellaceae; genus Zasmidium; species Zasmidium citrigriseum. Next base: position 203,419 of record NHNW01000071.1, read on the forward strand.
CGCCGCCGCCTTCCCCACCACCAAACACATCTCCGACCTCAATCAGTTCCACAACATCCCTCGCACCGCGCCAATGCCCCTCCGCTTCCGCATCATGCAGGCCATGGACAGATTCTCCGCTCGCAACACGCCCTTCAAGTTCCCGCTCCTCGACCTCCCCAACGAGCTCATCGCACACATCATCGAACAAGTCGACACCCTCCGCGCTCTCAGACGGCTAGCTCGCACATGTCGACGAGTCCAACAACTCGCCGAGCCCGTTCTCTACCGCTCACTTCTGATCCGTACCGGTCCAGAGGCAAACGACATCCGCCTGGCTATCGATTCGAGGAAGGAGCGTGCGGCTGGTATTCACTATCTCGAAATCCCCTGCCATGCTCGGTATCATCAGGACTTTGCGGCTGTTGCGGATTTGCTGGGCCAGGCGAGGAATTTGAAGGAGTTGATGTTTGAGAGTCCGCAGTGTAGTACGAATGATTTCGAGGATCCTGCGACTTGGGGGCAAATGGCGAGGCGGCTTTTTGAACCGTTTCAGAATGCGGTGGCGATTGGGGTGGGAATTGAGCTGGAGAGGAGGCCGTTGCAGAAGTTGAAGAGGCGTGAGTATTGAGGGCGTTGTTAAGTGACCTGCTGATGCTAACTTGTATGCTTGTAGTGACGCTTCACTGCAACGGCCCCGATTCTCCTTACTGGACTTTAGATTCAAGAAGCATCGCCATCTTCCTTCTCCCCAGCTTACAGTACCTCAAAGTCTCTTGCGTCAATATTCTGGATAATGTCCTTGAGGATGCTAAGGATAAGTCGTCCAAGGCATTGAAGCATCTCGAGCTTGAGGAGTGCAATGTCACTCACAAGGGACTTCACGGACTCTTGTCTTTACCTCAAGCGCTAGAAGTTCTGGATCTTGGTATGTTTCGAAACCCTTTCACTTGTTCTTCTACTGACTCATGCTACAGGCGAGAATTGTCACAACATCATGAACTTCGCGGACGACATCGATCCTTCAGCCAACCACCTCTTCGCCGTCGACCCCCAACTCGCCGTAACTGCTCTCCAGCAACAAAGCCAAACTCTCACGACCCTCACCTACGCCACGACGGAATCCTACTTCCAACACCGCCACCTAGCCCGACGAGAAGCAACCAGCACACCCATCGACGCCGGCTTCAGGGACTTCCACAAGCTGACAAGCGTCACCCTCATCGGCCACTGCTCCAACTTCGAGCGCGCTCTAATGACATCCTGCTCGCCACCAAACCTGGAATACCTATCATTCGAAGACCTACTACCCTTCCGACGAGACCCAGCCAGCCAAGCGGAAGACAACGCCCTGCGGATCGTCCCCTTCCTCCGCGCCCCATCTTGCTGCGTACCGGGCACCCTCCGCACCGTGGACGTCTTCTTCGGTTCGTCTGCATACAACGCAGATGGCGAAGTCATGCCATCGGCAGCCAGGAATCTCATGGAAGTCACTGCCAAAGCGACGAAGGCGATGAATGTGAATTTGAGATTCTTCCATAAGCCGAAGACGCATTACTTCCCACCGTATCTTTATGGAGAGCCGACGCCTATGGAGACGCTTGTGTATAATAATGGGTTTGTGGATAATCCGCGACGACCACACGACTCGACCAGTGATGATGAAGAGAGTGAGTCGGAAGATTCGGAGTGGGAGGATGAGAGTGGTTCTTCGACTACTACTGAAGAGTCGGTTGAATAGACCGAGTAGACGAAGGATACTGGTCTTCACGATTGGACGTTCTATTGGTGATGTGCATTACAATTCAAACTTGGTCCCAACAAAGGACGGCACCAGACGTCCTGGCATCTCCTCCTGGATCTTGAACTTTGCCCGCCAGCCTGTGCAGTGTCCCGCCAGCATGAGCTGTGTGTCAAGGGCTTTCAGATCATTGACAGTGGTCTGGATCAGTTCTGCGTCGGCGTCGGCGAGATGATAGCCTCCCATGACTGCGTATAAAGGAGCGCCGCCCCCCAGCTCGACTGCGTGTCGGGAGGCGTTGACTACGCCGGCGTGGGAGCAGCCTGTGAACATGACGATGCCTTTGCCTGTACATATCGTCAGCCCGTTGCCAGGAAGGCACTGGATGGAGAGAATGTACCTTTCAATTTACACATCAACAACCTCTCATCCACCATCGTCTTATCCTCCTCCCATCCCTTCTCCGTATCATGTCTACACCACCTCAAAGTCAGCAAACTCCCCAACCCCACACAAATCACAAGACAATAAACTTACAACCTAACCCCAAACCTCAACCCCTTCTCATACCCCGTAACCCTCGGAATCTCCCCACTAACCCCAAACCATCCCCCACAAACCACATGCCCCTCCTTACTCTTCACTACCTCCGCCCCCAAGGCTTCAATCTCCTCAAACGTCGGATCCGCCTCGAAACTCACGGGCCCGTCGAGGTTGGGTGGCCACATACCGCTGTAGAGCGGTCTTTTCGGATGAAGATCCACAACCACCGGCGGCCGATCTTGCTGCTCGCCCTTTCGGGCCTGATTAATCATCTCGATAGCTTTCAACATCCCACCACTATGGTCTCGATGCCAGTGACTCAATTGAATGACCTCAACAGGCGCAATGTCGGCTTTCAAGCGAAGCGCGTTCCGTTCCCACGCGGATTCTTCGGGGCCCGTGTCGAAGAGAATGGTGTGGGATTCGGAGCCTTTGGTGCCGGTTATGAGGAGGGAGAGGCCGTGGGCGGAGCAGCAGATGTTGTCCATTCTGCATCAACATTAGCACAAAAACAAAACAAGACAGAGCTGGTAAGGACTGATGCGGTGAGGGAAGAGTTGGATGGGGAATAACCTACCGCAATTCATGCCTCGTGCCGCTCCCTTGCTGGTCATTTTGCGGTCTTTCGGGACCTCGGAGGGCGATTTGAGGGAGGTTACCGGATTGTTTGACAGCTTCGTTTGGGGAGGGGGAGATTGGGTCGAGTTCGTTGTCGATTATGGCTGTTATTGTGAGGGTGTCGAGTTCGATGAGGTCGAGGGGTGGCATTTTGCTGGCTGTTAGGGTCTTTGGTGAGATTGTAGAGTTGTGGAAGGGTGTGAGGTAGGGAAGATGTTTTTGATTTGGTCAACAGAACTGACGTCGTTTTAAGAGGTGAGGTCGGGCTGAAGAAAGCTTACATTTGTCAAGCGCGGAGCGTTCGCGTGCATGCAGAGTCTCTCCTTCCTATGCAAGCGATTCAGGGCTGCATTTCAGATTTCGCAAAATCCGATGTCGACGCTCTCACAAGTTGAGTCTTGTTCCGGAAGATACTGATCCTTGACTGCAGGCCGCCATCAGCGAAATGGATTCAACATCTTGAGATTTGCATGCTCTCGTGGGCGGGGAAGAAAAGAAGCTCCCTCCCGCCAAGTGGGGAAGAAGAGAAGCTGCATTCGATCTGAAAGATGCACATTTCTTCTAACAACCCAAATGTTGAGTCCTGAGAGGGCGAAGATGTCGGGTGCTGCCATCGGAATTCGTTCCTGGCATTGGCATGTGGAGTGAAGTTCAATCATTCCATACCCCGGTCTCAATCACATGCAATCCAAGACCGTTGAAGGATCCGACAGAACGCAAGCAGCACGCAATGCCCTCGTGGCAACTGGCCGCCATGATGATATTTTCGAATGGTGCTCTCTCGGCGCCGAAGTCTTGAAATCCCGCCGTTCAAGTTCAAGTGGAACTTGGAAGGAATGAAAGTCTGACTTTGGGCTTCTCTTCATCGCAGCCGGGAATAAAATCCCACGTAGGGCTTCATACCACGCGGGAATAAATAAATAGCAGAGATATATCAACAACGAACCCCACAGTCAAGAAGGAAAGGAGAAGACAAGATCAACCCACCTACCCATCAAAACCGTCTTCATCGATCCGCCTTCCAACGCACAACCTTAGACTTCAACAAGTGAAGTCCCAAATTCCCCAATCCATCCACCAACCCCAAACAACCGCGATGGCCACCCCCAACATCACAGTAATTTCAGGCCCTAAAACCCCAGGCGATGTCGACTCCCACGAACTCTTCTTCGCCCGCCGCGCCCTCGCCTTCCTGAAAGCCAAACTCGGAAGCGAAGGTCTCAAAACCCTTCTCGCAGAAGACATAGCCGCCGCCAACGACCTCTTCATCTCTCTGCATACACCAGATGTCCGCTACGCCCCCATAAGCGTAACCCTCCGCGCCACCGGCCTAACAGCAAAAGAGTTGTTGGCATGGTTCCACCGCAGCACCTCCAACCTCCCCATCATGCTCGCCGGCCATCCAGACCACTACATCAACGGGCATGAAGTTCTCGAGACCATAGGAACACACGTCGCTTTGTTCGACTTGAAATTCTTCCCGGACGGTCCTCCACCGTTCGTCTCAGCCCTATTGAGGGACGAGGATAAGTATCCGATTTGTCTGTCCGCTGCTGGTGTCTTGCAGTCTGCCAAGAAGGATGGTAGGGAGGTGTACACGGGCTACGCCTGCCACCAATTCCGCGACCTCAGTCCCTCTGAACTCGGACCCGGCGAAACGAAAGGCGTGGAAGCGAAACTGGGGGGTTGTCTGCCGGAGGGGGTGGGGGAGGGGGTGAGGGAGATGCAGACGAGGCATTTGCTTGTTGAGTGGAGGAATTGGATTAGGGAGGCGGTGGTGGAGCAGAGGGGGTTGGATGCTGAAGAGGCCGCAAAGAAATAGGAGTCAAAAAAGTGAAGGGGGCTGGATGGGTGGAATGTGCTTCATGGGTGTATAGATACTCTCCTCCTCTTTCCATCATACAGTTCTCATCGTACGTTTGTACAAAGTAGCTCTGCTGCACTACTCCTGTCAACTCCAGATTCAAAGATCCCGCCCTCTTCATCAATTCATGCATGCCATCAATCATGCTTTCCATCATCTACGCCAAAAACAACCCCCGGACGCCCGACGCTGAACGCTACACAAACGCACGGCCTCCCTTGCCACTCCCACTACTGCCACCCCTCCCATCCTCATAATCCGGCGGACTCCTCAGAGGCTCATCGTACAATTCGTCATCATCATCCTCAGTGAAAGGATCCCGCGTTCGTCTCCGCTGTCCCAAATCTGCGCTGGCGCCGAGTTGCTCCGGCGAGCTGGACATAGACCCACTGGTGACCTGCCACTCATCACTACTCTCCCGTTCGGGTTCTTCGTCAAATTTGGGGAGTTGCTTGTGTGAGTCGCCGTGGACGAGACCGAGGCGCTCTTCTTCTGTTGTCACGTTTCCGGTGGGATAGTCTCGACTGCTGCGCCTGCTGGCAAAGGACAGGGCGCCTCTACTAATGGGCCGTTGTCCGTCGTCCGTGCTGGCGTTGCTCTTATTTCGAGAGAAGACGTTTTGGAAGGAGAATTGTCGCTTTGCTCCTGATGGTGCTCCGTGCGGTGGGGGCCTGGGCGGTGCCAGGCTGCTTCCTCTTGAGTCAGCCCTTTCTCGATCTGTGTCTTGGCCTGCCCAGTGGATGTGCGTGCTTCCTGACGGTCCGCCTGGTGAGTGGTATGCTGTGTCGTCGTATTGAGCATCTGATTTTTGTAGACCTGGTGGTAGACCGTAGACGTGTGTATCAGACACTTCGGCTTTATCAGCTGCCACGCTGTCCATAGGGACCGGGCTATGTCCTCGCGATCGTTTAGAAGATCGGAAACTTCTTCCTATCCGACCAAAGAAACCCGGATGCACTTCGCTATCGGGTTCAGACACATCGTCAGGATCTGGGAATTGCGACATTCCGAGTGGTGGGTGCACTGTCTTCTTCCTTCGTAGTGATCCAGGCCCTTCAGTTGATACTGTCTTCCGCCTTCGCAAGCCATCCCATTCCACAGTCTCATTCTCTCCAATGGGCTCCATTCGTTCCTCGTGGATCCTCTTCGCTTCCTCGGCTTGACGTTTCGTGCGAACCTGACTCATCGCTCTCACGATACCCGCACCTCCACGTATGGTATCCGCACGAGGTTCGTATTCGGGTTCTGCAACTTCGGCAACTGTTCGAATTTGATCGAGCTCACCATCCAGAACTTTGGAATCGGGTACGTCTTTCGCGGATTTGGCCAGCTGTAAGAGAATGACCCCTGAGCAGATGACCAGAAAGCCCATGACGACATCAACGATTTGTGTGACGGTTCCGTGGAACCCTTGGAACAGGACAGCGGATGCGACGATGGTGGATGATGTGAAGTAGACGTAGTAGGTGGGCGTGACCAGGGCGGCGTTGAAGATGTTGAGTGCTTTCTGCGAAAAATTAGCCAGGATGTAGAGATGACGGTGATGCGATACTCACGTTCAAATAGATGATCTCCGTCAGTAAGGTTCCAATGACGAAGACGAACAGCACATAAGTGAACCACTTGTTGAACTGCGCTTCCCCGTTGATCTGGGCAATGATGGCAGCACCCAGACCTTGCGTCGCAACAACACTCAACCCTCCAATCAGGGAACATATCGTCAAGTAGACCATCATGCTCTTCTTGCCGTATCGCGGCCCAACATACCAGGCCACAATTACGCACCCCACGATGATGACCCCAGCATAGCTCAAGAAGCCCGGCGTGATGACATAGTGCTGCATGTCTTGGATATCCGAGACGGCACTCTGCTCGGGAGCATTGAGAGTGATAATCACACTGCCCACGATGCAGAGGAAGCAAGCCACCCAGCCGACAAAGCTCAACCTCTCCTTCAAGAAGACCCAGCTCAGTATCGCCGTAATGACCACTGCCAGAGCACCGAGAGGCGTAACCAAGATGGCATCGGTGAAAGCGTATGCCACAAAGTTACACACCTCCCCGATGATCATGAGTGTCATACCCAACCACCACCACAGATTCTTCAGATATCCATACCCTTCTCCCGCCTCTTCATTGTACTTAACGTTGGCTTTGAGCAGACCGACCTTCTTGATGACGAAGGAGACGCCGATGAAGAGACCGGAGCAGACGGCGAGGACGATGCCGACGATCTTGTAGTAGCCGGGACGGGAATTCGAGTCGCCGGCGGAAGCGCCCATGCGGGCGACGAGGTGGTTGGAGTGGTAGAGAGCATGGCCGGCAGCGTCCATGGCGGCGCTGGGCTGCTGGAGGGCGGGGCGGAGAGGGAAAGGATGCTTTTATCGGCGGGCTGTCGTTCGTCGCAACATGGAGGTATTCGTCCGGATTGAGATATTTGGTGTTCCCGTCTCCCGTTCTATTCCAATGCTCCTGCTCCTTCCACGACTGCAAGTTTGCTGCTTTTGCGCGACGCGATATCTTGATACGACGTAGACGAGGCTCTAGCCCGTTGCTCGGTGCGACGCCTGATCGCGCCTGCCGATGACGTCTGATATCGATATCGACGACTCGAGGAAGTGACGTCTGCGTTGATCGATCGATGTGAATGGTGAAGTCGATATCAACGTCGCTGACCAAAAAGATTGAGTGGATTTGTTTACGGTGGTACCGTCGCACGACAGAGCAGGGAGTTGAGAGAAGAAGTGCATGCGGGTTGGATGGCGCCGGCGTTCCAGATCGCAGGGCAGCGTGGAGTGTGGCTGAGGTGAGAGGAGAACGCGCAATCGCCTGCAAACCACCAGCCTTTCTGCAAAACTATTACACGATTGGGGCGACTGCTGCTGCATCTCGGTTGACAAACTCAAAAGGGCCAAAATCAGCTAACTTATATAGGAATTGATACCCATTGTTTATTTACCCATCCACCTTTGAATGAGTCCTTTTGTGACCCCCTCTACGATACCCAGGCACTGTGTCTCTCACAGTCTTTTGCCCATTTGAATGTATAATATCTCTCAACCTTGCTGGCATAGAATCACAGCATGCATTGATCCATTCTTGATCAAGAGCTTTCCACCTTTCAAGAGCCAAACTAAGGACTGTATCCTCATCCCAATGGGGTCTCCTTCGTATATAAGTCTTAATAGGTGACCACACTGTCTCAATAGGGGGGAAATCTGGGCTCTGTGGGCAGTTGAAGAAGTATCTGTACTTCCCTTGATCCCTTGACATCCCCATTGCCCTCTTCATCTTCTCACAAGGGTTATTATTAGCTGCCTTGCCATGGCCTGAATCCCCATCTTCTTCCAGTGCCCAAGAGATCTCTTCCCCTTTGATGTTAGTATATCTGATTTCCTCATCTTTGCACTACCCTTGCTCCTTAATATAGCTTAGAATCTTGTCATAATAGACAGCCTGTGACATCTTTCCTGTGGTGTTTGTAGGTACCTCATAAGGGATCAAATCAGACTTGAAGTTGTACCCAACACACCCCCAGCAGTAGACTCTTTTCTGAAGTTTTGAGTCCTCATCATATTGCTCTTCCCTAAAGACACAGTCATTCTTAACCCTCTCCTCATTCCCTTGCTTTCTGATGATTGATTGAGAAGTCTTAGGCCCAAACCTAAAGTGCACTTCATCTAAGAATCTCACGTGCCTCCAGTCCTCTGGATTTGGATATAACATCAACATGTGATAGGCCCACTTGACTCTGAGTCTAGCCAAAGAGTAAGGGATGTACTTAGTCCTTGCTGCAATCCTTGTGTAGTACCCACGGGCATTCATCTCCTTTTTGAGTGTCTCAGTTAAACAAGCCAGATCCAGTTCGTATAATAAGGTGTTCCAGGTTGTGTGATGGCCATCATATTCGTTGCTTTCCAATAGGTACTCACACCTATCCAAATCCTCTGCAGTAAGTGACCTTTTGGGCCCTCTCTCCAAAGATCTTCCCTCTTGATTGTGGGCCCTTCTTTCGGGCTCTTTGAGGGCATCCCTTACTTGCTTTCTTGTCACTCCAAATGTCTCACTCAATGACTGTTGTGAGCACTTGATTCCTTGCTTCTCAGCCCACTCCTTTGCCCCCTTAATCTTTGCTTTTAAAGGGGTATGCAAATAGACACCTTCCCCTACTTCTTTCTGCCTTGTACAGTCTCTTTCCACTCCTGCACCTCTTTGAGAGCCTTCCATAACTCCTCAACTTGGTGCTCAAGCTCATTAATCCTATCTTGAAGTTGTCCTTTGCTTTAGGCAGTGTCAAAGGGGGGTGGAGGTCTTTTGGGCTTAATCAGATTCTTGGATTGAGAGGCAGTCTTGTAGGCCTTCTTTGGGGGTGTGGGCAACGATGAATCTGTCTTCTTAGAGTCTGAGACTTCTTTGCCAACAAACTTGGCCATCTTCTTCTCCATTGACGCGTTGTGTGTTAAGAAATCAAAGAAACAATGCCCAAAGGGCGGTGTGTTGACACAAATCTATATTAGGTGTAGTGCTATCTTGGCCCTTTTGAGTTTGTCAACCGAGTGCATGTACCGGCCAATTGTATTGATCTCGCGACTGTCTTGGGCAATGCTCAAACAAACAATGGCCGTCTGAAACGCCGTTGCGCTAAACGTCTCTGCGGCAGCGTGCCTTCCCGTCGCGTGGCGGAGGCGAAGTCTATTTGCGGAGGAGCCGCCAACCTCACGCGAGCCCGTGCCATTTTCACGTGCAAGCCCATCACCTACACCTATACACCTCACATCATGGCGGTGGCCAACGGCGACGTCGATCATCAGCCTATACCGGACATCTACAATGCGGCTTCAGTCGAAGAGATCCAGCTGGCCCTACAGGAACTGTCTTACCGCGAGGCCTCCGTGACATCCCGTCTGGACACCTTACTACAGACGCAGAAAGATGTCTCTCGCCAACTGTCTCGTCTGGATCTCGCACGCGCCCAGCTTGGGTCACAGGTCGTGGCTACCCGTGCTATCAGCAATGCCATGCTCTCTTCCGCTGCAACCACGGCTCACCGCATTTCTGCCGCAGTCAGGAAGCTGGATCAGGAGCAGGCTGCCGTGAAGTCTACTTTGGACGTCGTCGAGCAAGTTGCTGAGCTTAAAGCATGTGTTTTGGGGGTGCATGGCTCTATGGGAGCGCCTCAGGACTGGGAGACGGCTGCCAACTACCTCCACCGAGCTTCCAAAATCCCAGACGCTGTCATTGATGGAGCCTTCGCAGACGAGATCGTACCTACGGCGGAGGTGCCGGATCTGCCCAGGCAGACTTTGGATTCGGCAGCTGAAAGTCTATGCTCTCTCTTCTTGCGGGAATTTGAAAAGGCTGCGAAGGAAGGCGATGGAGCACGAGTCACCAGATTCTTCAAGCTCTTTCCTCTCATCGGCAGGAGTGATGTCGGCCTGGATGCATACGGCCGCTATGTCTGCAGTGGAATCGCAGCGAGAGCCAGGAGTAATATGAGCGCAACTCAACGAAAGGATGGCATGTTCTACGCAAATACTTTGACCAAGCTTTTCGAGCACATTGCTCAGATTGTGGATGGCCATGAACCACTTGTGGAACGACACTACGGAGCTGGTAGCATGACCAAGGTCATCGAACGCATTCAGGTTGAAGCGGATCTTCAGGGTGGTCTCATTCTCGATACCTGGGCCGATGAAAGAAGAATCAGCAGAAAGCTGACCGATGTCAAGAGCTACCCGTTCAACTTCCTCGTCCAGAGCTTTCTGCCTTCGCAAAAGTCTACTTTTGGATCATCTCGAAGCGACTCGCCTGCACCAGGCTCTGGACGTGCGAGTGAAGATGAAAGCGTGGACATGAAGGAGGTCGATGCTCTTTTGAACGAGAGCGCTGTGATGCTTGGCCGCTGGTCACTCTATACACGCTTCTTGGCCAGCAAGACTGCCTCATTCAGCGACGACAATCCCGATGCAAAGTTGCATCTCCCTGCTTTCATCGTCCACAGCACCCTGCAGAAGAAAGTCTCCGACCTCTTGATCGACCCCTTCAACCTCATGGCCACGTTCTTCTTTCGACGATCCGTTGAGAAGGCATTCCAACTGGACGAACCTCCGACTGATCTTACGCTGAGCCCGAATAAAGCTCTTGGATCGAACCCACCATTCATAACGTCTGCTGTCGACGACGTCATGTATATCGTCAATCAGGTGCTCCAACGTACTTTGTCGACGTCTCAGCGAACCGTCATCTCAAGCGTCATTCCATCCGTGGGCCGCGTATTGGGGTCAGACTTCTTCGGCATGGTCCAACGAAAGATGCGAGACGAGAGCTATCCCAAAGCTGCCATCCAAGGCGCATTGCCGCCTGAAAGTTTGATCATTGCATTTCTGGTCTTGATCAACAACCTGGATGTTGCAACCGACTACGTGAAGAGAATAGTCAAGACAAGCCTTGGCCAAGCTTCGGCGTCTCAGCAGCCGAATGGACATCATTCTTCTGCACTCGCAGACTCTTTCCCATTTGGCAACGAAGCTGTCTCCGTCGAGAAGACTCTTCACAATATGGAGTCTGGCTTCGAAACGAAGACGACTGAACTCATCAATGAAGCGACTGAAGTCATGCTGAAGCAGGTCATGCGACCTCGTCTACGGCCTGTACTCAACGAAACTTTCCGAGAAGTCGACTACAACACTGCCACTGAAGACGGTCCTCGAGAAGACCAAGACACACCTTCAGAAGATCTCGTCGCGCAACGATTTGAACGAGGGTGGCAGGCCTTCACCCTTCCAATCAAGCGAATCCTGACTCCAGCCAACTACGACCGACTCATAACCTCAACAGTCTCATATCTCGCCCGCACGCTCGAGAAGAGGATCTGGTCATACTATGGTCGTGTCAACGAGCTCGGTGCTATCAGAATGGAGCGCGACATTGCCGGCATCGTTGCAGCTGCAGTCAAAGGCGGCAAATATGAACTCCGAGATGCCTTCGCGCGATGCACACAAATGACACTGATCCTAAATATGGAAGACGATGAATGGGAGGAGATCTCAAAACTTTCCGGTGTGCAATTGGAAAGAGAGACGGGCGTGCAATGGAAGCTGGACGCCGAGGAGAGGAAACGGGTCAGGAGCATCATCAAAGACCAAGCATGATTCGCGGTCGGTGACTGGTTCTAGAAAGATGCTGTTGCGGTGTTGAGGCTGACTGTGTTGCATACGGAAGAGAGTTTATGCAACTCGCACAACTTGACGGCCGAAGTTGACCGACCCAAAGCAATCAGCCACGCACCGCCCTTTCGCAGCTTCGCTTGTTTGGAAGAATAGTCGCACCGAACAAGCGAGGCCCATGAGCACAACTAAAAGTTCTCGCTATGCCTGCAATGTTATGCGTAACGACATGCAACTATATCATGAGCTCGGCATCCACCTTTCAAGAACCTGCTACTCAACAATAACCACACCGCATACTCAATAGTACTCCATCCATAATGGCAGGATCAGACTCCAAGAAAGTGATCGTCATCGGTGCAGGCGTGACAGGCCTCAGTCTCGCACAAGGACTGAAGAAGGCTGGCATTCCCGTCGCTATCTACGAGAAGAACGAAAGCCGTCTCACAAGACGCAACTGGACGTTCGCCATCCACTGGGGCATCGAAGCTCTGCAGGAACTGCTACCCGAAGACCTCTTCGCCAAACTCCCCAGCACTCAAGTCGACCCTCGTCACCCAGGACACGCCTCTTGGTACGAATTTCCACTCTACAACGGCGCCACTGGCGAATTCATCCGCAACCTCAACACCGAAAAAGTCTACCGTCTCGCGCGTGACAAACTCCGCGCTCTCCTCCTCGCAGACCTCGACGACTGCGTGCACTGGGACAAAACTCTCACCAACCTCGTCTACTCCGCCGACGGCCAATCCATAACCGCTTCTTTCACAGACGGAACCAACACAACCGGCTCCATAATCATCGGCTGTGATGGCGTCCACTCAGCAGTCCGCAGCCTCCTCGTCGGTCCCGCCAACTCCCAACTCACCCGCGTATCCGATATCGCCACAGACATGTGCTTCTCCAAACATACCGTCGAACACGCCCAATGGCTCCGCTCCCCACCCAACCACCCCCTCTACCAAGCCGCTCTACACCCCTCCGGTCTGATGGCATTCCTCTGCGTGCACGATGCCTCGTCCCCCGATCCCGCGGACTGGATCTTCTTCTCATATATCTCCTACCATGAACCCGAAAATCAAGACTCCTGGACCAAGACCCAACTCCTGACTCACGCAAAATTCTTGGCAAAAGACTTCGCTGAGCCCTTCCGGAGCCTTTACTCTTGGATTGACGAACGTGCGGAACTCTGGCACACGAAAATGCAACACTGGGATCCCTCACCCCCGGAACATGCTTGGGACAACCACGACGGTCGAGTAACACTTGCAGGCGATGCGGCGCATCCTATGAGTTTTCAGAGGGGTCAGGGGGCGAATACTGCGTTGAGGGATGCGGTGGAGTTGTGTAGGAGTTTGGTGAGGTGGTCGAAGGGGGAATCGGAAAGAGGGAATGTGGTCGATGGGTATGAGAGGGAGATGATTGAACGTGGTGAAAGGGAGGTGAGGATGAGTGCCGAGTCCACGGTTACGTTGCATGATCCAGAGAAGGCTATGAAGGGGCCGTTGGTTAGAAGGGGGATGCAGCCTTCGGAGAAAGTATGACGTGCGCTTCGTACCAAGGCTGAGATTATCTCTTGGTTTGCATGTCAGAATCTTGTTCCTTTCCGCTGCTACTTTCTTCTTCAGACAACACAGAGTGAAGACTACACGCCCTACCCATGAGATATATGTGCGAATCCGCCAAGGCTATAAATCCAACCTCCGGGTCTGCAGATTTGCCTCCGGTGAGCCAGCCACCAATGACGACCCGTAACGTCTGTTACACAACATGCGCTGAACACGGACCGGTAAATCGATTGCTCTTGAGTTGTTCGGCGGGCACATTTCACCACACCAACTGTATCGACTCCTGCGTTGCTATCCAAGGCGAAGATGCTGAGACGTGCGATCAAAACCACGCGAGCAACGATTTCCTTCGTCCGAAAAGTTGCACGACGATTCGTTCGTTTCGATACGTCGGCGAAGGATGGCGTTGGAGATATGAGCCATGAAGGGGATTTCAAAGAAGACGATGATAGTATGAATTATGGAGATGCCAGATTCGTAGCGCCAGGGTCTAAGGACGAGGAAGAACACGGCTCGAACAGATCCTCCTCCTCCCCCTCCACCAGCGATGAAATAGATCAAATCGAAACGCCTCCGGAGGAGCTCAGACTCTCGCTCGTGCCCGCGAATACTGACTCCAACGAGCTCGACGACACCGCATTCGGGCCAGAGACAATCACAACGACAACAACAAGCACGGGGCGAAGCACCACCACGACCACAACAGGCAGCACCATCACCACCACAACAGAAATCTGGAGCTCATACACCATCACACGAACGCGGCGAAGCGTTCGTATCACTTCTACCTAACAATATCGAGGACGACATTAGAATCCCTTTCTCCAACCAGCCTCCTCTCCCTACCTCTTCAAAATCTCCCCAGCAACCTCGACCGCCCTCGCCGTCTTCCCAACCCACTCTCTCCCCAGGTCGAACTTTCCCGCCTCAACAGCCTCCGTAATAGCCGGAAACGTAACCGGTGCATACCCCGTATCAACCCCAGGAGCGAAGATTAGATGCTGGAAGAATTCACGGTCGGGGAGACCGCCTTGGCTGGCGAAGCCGCGTTGGAAGTCGATGTATTTCCTGTTCACGACCTTGAGCAGCTCAGAATCGTTGGTCTCAACGGCTTGGGTGGCGAGGCTAGCGGCTTCTACGGCGTGAGATTTGAAGATGGAGATGGCGGATTCCAGGGCAGAAGTATCGATATCTTCTGTGGCGTTGCCGATTGTGTAGCGGAGGTCTTGATAGTAAGTTTCCATCTCGGTGGCGTAGTTCACCGGCTGCAAGGGGAGGAGATCTTCGGAGGCGAGATGGTAAGCCAGGAGGGTCAGATATTGGCCCATAGCTTTGTGCACGAGGAAGCCTGGGTCGCCGAAGTTCGCCATCCAGTGGTACGAGTCGTAGTTAGAGTGATAATGGTAGATAGGATCAGTCGGTCCTGGGTCGGAGCCCATGTCAATCGAAGCAATTCCACGATGCACAAAAGCCGTGTAATCACTCCCACTCCCAAGCACTCCAATCTCACCTTCCGTATCGTCCATCCAGACGGAGCGCGAAAGCTTCCACAGCTCAAATCAAATTTCCCCGCTTCCTCAGCTTTCAAAACATTACCTCAAATGTCGATTTCTATGGCGATTCCACCGCTACCAACATACCTGATGATGTTTTTCTATGCCTAAGTTTGGGACACTATTATTCCTTATTACCTTCACATGTCAGAACTCAAAATGTTAGCCTCTGCGCGGGTATAACTGCGATTCACTGCGGGTAAACATTGCAAATTCCGGGTAAACAAACAGCAATTCATTCTCAGGAAGATAATGACATGCTAATCCTGCTCATAGTGCACCCGCAGTGGTACTCGAGATTATTAGATCTCGTCCTTCCTACTATACTATATCCTTCGCCGCCTTACCGCCCTACCGCCTTACCGTCCGTCCTCCGCCGTCCTCTACCTATATTACGCAACCAAGCCTCCTCTACTCTACTCGCCGCTAAGTAGTAGTGTGCTCGAAGTAGAAGATACTACGCCCGCTAGTCGATATAAGTAAATAGTAGGACTGGATTATCGAGAGCGCTAACGCTAGTATAGCTTATCTCGCTATCCTCTAAGCGCTTTATAAAGGCAATATTAAAATCTCCTACTTAACCTTAAAGCGTAAGTTATAGGTATAGGGTGTACGAAAGGATCGACGGCCTAACTTTACGGACTCCGAGTAGTTATAAGGACGCATTGTCTACGCCTACTACGTAACCTATAATACTAACGAAGAGACGAGCTAAGAACTAGAACAAGATAGCTTTATAGTAGGCCTAACGAGGATTACGAAGATTAGAAGAAAGCTAGGCCTTTAGAAGTAACTACCTACCTATAAGCACCCCTTCGACGAGGAGTAATTAAGAATAGTAATATAGAAAGAGCTCGATATAGGTTAAATTAAGAACTTTAGTAGAAACTTTATATATACGGAACTTAGCTCTAGGTATAACATTATTAGCCGCGATCGTATATAGAAGGTATTAAAGTAGCTAAATCTAGAGGGTATCCGTAAGAGGCGTAATAAAGAGAAAGAGTATAACCCTAGGCCTACTCTATTACCTAGTATAAACTACCGGTAGTCTATAGATACCTATTACAAGCTTAAATACTTTAGTATCTAGGTATATACGGTAGTTAATATACAATTAAGGTATATTATATAGATATATATTAGGTATACTAGCCGTACGTAGGTGTTAGTTTAGTACTAGTATATGTTAGTAGCTAAGACTAGAGTTATATAAGTAAAGCTACTACTATATTACGAGTAGATATACTACTAATATTCGTAGACCTTAGATCCTTTAATTAGATCGTAGCGCCGAGACTCGTTACGCTACTAATACCTATGTAATACTACGCTAAATACTTTATCTAGATAACGAGCCGCCTTTAACCTTTATAGATTACTTCTAATATAGTACGAGTAAGATAAATTAACGGATTAAGAGCTAGTAGCGCTAGTAGACCGCTACGACTATA